>VXAZ01006886.1:503914-604873 GCA_013399875.1 Gymnorhina tibicen
TTTTTTTTTTTTTAGTTAAGATTTTCAGGAAGCTATAAAACACAGCAAAGTGATGGCAATAAGACACCACCAGTTCTTAAATAGATGAAAGGATGCTTCAAAGTCTATTTGTTTAGTCAGTCTCTCTTTTCATCTTTGTTAATTGCTGAGAAGGATGAAGTAGCATTAGTATGCACAGCTTGTGAATTATAATCTTTAAAAGCAACCTTTTTTTTTTAAGCATAGGTGTTAACCTTAATTCTGCTTTCCCACAGGTGCAGCACGAGTGTTTGCTGACATACTTATAAATTTATTGCCATAATAATAAAGAAAAAGACAAAGTAAATGAATAGATTTGGAAATTGTTTTATTAACTGAGAGGTCCTATTTTCAGACATCCATATCCTTTTTTGGTTTTTGTTTAAGTCTCTTGTAATAACATATATAATTTTGAAAATCAGGAATGGTATTAGAGTTCATGTAATAGTTCATTTGGAAACAATCTTAGCATTAAGTTGTCCAGTTCTTGTACTACTTTTTACTTTACTATATGCAGTAATACATGAAAAAGTTGTCTTTGGTAATACAATTCAACTTTTGAGGTTCACATGGACATCTAAGAGATCTAGTTTCTCATCTTCCGAGTTTATTCACGACGGTCCTAACCTCTAAATCGAGACTGAGAGGAAAGCTTTTATAGAGATATATAAAAATAGATATATGTGTGTGTGTTTATGTATAAGAGAATGGGCTATGTCTGCATCACAGTATATTACCCAACAGCATGATACCCATTCTGTCCGCATTGTTATAATGCTATTTCTGGTGTCTAAATGAAAAATAGTTTGTGAACTCAGGCTTGGTCATCTTCAGCAATTGGAATGCCATATGGCAGGTGACTAGTTTATACTGCAATGTTTTTGAACTCCATATCAGATAGCCAGTAAAAAAAAAATTGGTGTGAAATTTGCAGTTGGAAATGTGTCAGAGCTGGCTTCTTAAAAGTTGTGTTTGACATGTGCCTGTCCAATCTAAAGAAGAATTTCTCTAGCCTGGGTACAGCTCAATGAGTTTGTTAGCAGCTGGTGTGTTTCAGTGTGCTCCCCCCACCAGTTTGGAAGCATCAGAGTGGCATTATCAAAACAGAGATAATCCTAAAAAGAAAATAAAATATGGAGGGGGACAATGAGCTTGGTTGTCATTACACACACACAACTTTCTCAACCCCACTGAACCAAGAGCTTCCTGGAGCTGCAACGTTCTGCACGTGTCAGGGGTGTATCAGTCTGGCTCTGGTACAAATAGCACCTAAACGAGAAGAACGGTGCAGGGGTGGGGGGGAGGAAGGATTTTGCTCTCTGGCAAGCTGGTTTTTTGGCTTTGAGAGCCTTCCAAATATATTTTTTTTTAAGTGTCAATTAACCTTTGGTAGGTAGATTAGCAGGCATGTGGGATTCTTCTCTGACAGGGCTGTGGTAGTTTTTTCCCCCTCTGTACCTGAAGAGTCATATTATTGTGCACAGACCTTTTCCTTTCATCTGGTGGCCCCTCAAGAGCTCTTAAATGTGCCTGTTTCCACCTTCCTTTGTACAGTGTCCGCCTTCCCAGGTTTACTGCTGCATACAGAGGAGCCCGTTTATAAAGATATAGAGCCCAGTGACTATAAAGGAGCTCCCTCTGTCAGTCTGTCATGCTTTAAAGGATTGTGGGCACCCTGAAGGGAAGATTAGTGGAGGATTGTCCAAATTGTCAAAGCTCTGAATTCTTTTTTAGCAACCATTTTCTTGCATTGGCTTAGAAAAGAAAAAGTCTGTTTATGGGGGGAAGGTAGTGAATGAGCAGGAATGGTGACATTCCCTCTGTTGAAGGCACTGATCACAGGCCATGTGCAGCCCAGTTTCTCAATTCCAGATCTAAGTGTCTGGCCCAGCCCACTGAGACCTAAAGCATGAACTTTGAGCATTCTGTGCTTGCCCAGAACCTGAAATCGAGGAACCTAAATATTCTATGTATCTTCTTTCACAGGGCTGCCTGCTCTAGCTTTGATAAAATATACTGAGTATCTCTTTGTCTTCCATTAGAGACACCTAATTTTGTACTTCTGTTGTAAATTTCTCTCTCTCTCTTGCTTTTCCAAATTAATGTCTGTTCACTTCTCCCCCCTCACCGTTCTGATTGTTCCCCCCCGTCCCCTGCAGCACAGTGATGCTGGGGTGTGCCAAGGTGTAAAATTCCTCTTGATTAAACAAAGTTACTGGTCAAATATGAAGGGAAAGGGCCAGGTCTCACTGCCACACACTACACATATGGTTAACACGTGTCCCATGAGTGCAGTGCTTTTGGGACATGTCAGCTCAGCCCATTCCCATGAATAATCTGTCCAGCACAGGCACAGTAAATCCACTGCTCTTGGACAGGCTCAGGTGCACTGTGTGGGCTGTGTGCAGTGGATCTGTCTGTACACTGCAGACATGGCTGAGCTTTCCAGCAGACCCTTGTGTATGCCAGATGTCCAAAAGTCCCAACCAAATGTCAAACTCAGGTTTTATTGGATCAGAATTTTCCCTTGGGAAAGCTGGCTCTGTGACAGAAAGGAGGCGAAGCATTGCTCATGGCTGTGCTGGGAAGGGGTGGTCTTTGGTGCACTTGTTTTGCAAACCTGAAGCACAGATAAAGAGCAAATCTGCAAATTTTAAGAGTTTGATAGGAATTAATAATTCTAAAGAGTGGATCCTAGAAAAAATAGTTTAGGGCTGAATTGCGGGACGTTATTACAAAAGTGGGGGCTTTTAAGGTCGATACTGAAAAGTCACCATCCCGGTAAGAGTTCTCTGAGCTGGCAGCTTCTGAGCTTGTACCCAGCACAGCTACTACATGTCCTATTCAAATTGCTGACTTATTTCAAGCATCATTGCCTGCTACACTGTAGGCAACAGGAGTATAACCCAATTTACTACTCACTGTTGTTGTAACAGGGAAGTTAGTGATGCATAAACCTGGCTTAGGCCACCTGTGCAGGCAGGAGTGGTTTTTTGTCTCCCAAGTCCCCTGATGGGATCAGCAGGGAGAGCTTAAGTTTATTCCTGTTGCACTTCCGCCGTGGTCATGCTTGCCCTGAATAAAGTGGTGTGAGCCTGTTCCCAGCCTGACCTGGAGGAAGTTCAGGTAAAACATACACCGCTGGTATGTGTGATGCCTGGAAGAAGTGGAAAAGTGTTTGTGGTTGAAGAAACTCGGGCCAACAAGCTGAGCAGCCATAGGCCCTGCATTCAGAGCCAAGAATAAAGTTGATGAGTCTTTTATATACTTCCAGCAGCTTCAGTATTATCTCAGGTGCATTTAACAGTACAGCTGTAATTTACAGTGAGGAGAAAATTCAGCCAAACAACCTGTTTTGTGCTTAATCTATTCAGGCTTTATTCCTCCAGGAAGTTATCTGATGTTACTTTATGTACTTGCTGCCTGTGGGAGATGGTACCTCTGGGAATGTGTTTCTGGGTCACTGGATATTGCAAGGATACACATGATTAGAGAGAGAACCAGCTACATGTCTACAGTATCACTTGTTCCCAGTCTCAGCAGGTAATAAATAGTGTCACAGAGCACAGCAATAGTCGATATACCTACTAAACCATCTGTTCAGAACTGCTCAAATGGACTTGCTTAAGCAATTATCCCCCAGGGGCTGTTTATATGTTAGAGTATCTGCATATGCTTTAGATCCTTAACCTTTAGACAGGTCCACATAGCGATGCCTTGATTTATTTTCTTTGTGTGGTCTTGACCTTCTCCTGGCAGATTTAACATTACCCCTCTCAAGAATGTAGTTAATGCTAGAAATGAATTTCTGCACTTCCCAACTGCTGGTTTTATGTGTGAGTTTTTGTAATCTCTGCTATTAAAGCTATCAAATTCAGGCCTAATAATCCACTGAGGCTGGACAGGATTCGTGCAATATAAGAACTGCAGTTTGGGATAATACTGTTCCAAATATGCTAGCTCTCCTGCCTTTTTATTTTCTATGCTATTGCCTTTTTTCTCTCAAGTCCTGAAAAGCTGTATAGAAACTGTGTTCTTAGCAAATAAACTTTCTCTTTAGGAGCTTTCACTCCCTCTGCTTGAAACTGCAGGAAGAAATCTTATAGACTGGAATAAGACACAGCAAAAATAAAGTGGATTGTTTTATTGTCTCCTGTTAAATGAATGCTGCAACTTTCAGTGGGTAAATTTAGCTGGGCTGGCAGCACCCAAATGCCCTACATTTCTTATGGGAATGCATCACATACTGCAGCTGCATTAGGTGGGCATAATGAAAAGTGGCCTGGGAGTCTGTGCTCCTGGCAGCCTCAGAAAGAGGATACTGTGGCTTGGGAGAGGCATGAAGAATGGGTTCGTTTCCCTGCTTTGGAAGTGCTGATCCCCACGGTTCCCAGCTGAAGCGAGCGCCGGCAGGGCCGTGTGGGAGCTGTGCCCCACTGCTGTCAGTGCTGTTCCTGGGGTAAAAGAACAGTGATTTAGTCCCCCCACTGGGTGCTTCAGTTTTTCACCCAAGTAGTGAGACAAAGGAAGATCATGCTGTCAGTAAGATGACCTGACATATCTCTGTGTGTTTGCAAATAAGTTAAAACTCTTTCATGTATATTTTAAATGAGCCCTGTGATTTATTTCTTAGGCTCTGAACTTGCTTTGTGGCTTCAGCTTTTGGATCACAGTAAAGGTTTGATAGTCTTTAAAAACATATTTGTGGGCTGCTTGGAAAAACTGAATCAGTCGTGACATCCGTAAAACAGTCAGGACTTTAATGGGTAATCCCTGATGCAAAACACTTTGTGCCTTTCAGCAAAGAACTACATATATTTTAAAGGTATATAAAAAGAGAGATTATAAAAGGCCTGACAGTGTGTCCGTCCGTGTTCATAAGGAATTTTCTAGTTCTGGGCCTGTGCTGCTGAAGGCAAATCTGAGGCCCTGCCCTGCAGTGGATATGTCCCAGGGCTGCATGCTCTGCTCTGAGGAGATGTTTCTAATAATATTTGCCCTGATTTTTGACTATGAAATGAAGGCTAATGATATTCTGGCCTCTACTCTTTTATCTGTACAATAAAGAGCACAGCTCTCATGTTACCTGCTGGGGTCTGCCACGGTTGCAGAAGACAGCACCCAGCTTCTGGAATTTTTAAAATTTAAGTATTTTCTAACGATATAGAGAGAGCTATGACTCATGAGCTGCTGCTCACTTCAGGCTTGCTCAAGGACATGGAGGTAGCTTAGCACTGGTAATGGTGGCAGCTACCCCATTGCTTGGTTCCTAGTTGCCAGTTGTGGTTTAACAAGGAATATCTCTATTCCCTAGAAGGATGTTTTCCTCTCTGTTTTTCTTGCCCTGTTCTCAAGGACAGTCTCTGTATGCTGGGGCAGAAAAAGATGGTATAACTCTTGCTTTGTTGCACAGAAACTTCACAGGATTACAGTCTAAGGAGAAAGTGTATTTATTATGGCATCTTTTTCATCAGTGGATGTCAGAGGAATGCACAAAGAAGGTCAACACCATTATCTCTTTTGTAGATGGAGAAACTGTCTCTGTAGTTACTGCAAGCAGGGAAGCTGTCTCGCCATACAGACGTTGCCTGGAACCTGCTCTGTAGCCCGTAACTGAATTTAAACTTGCATGAGAATTTATTCTTTTCAATTGCACCTTTGGAGCCCATTTGACCTTTTTAAAGGATTATTTCTCCAACAGTAAATATGAAATATTATTGCAGAGATTGCTGCATCCCTTTTATTAATTACTTTTGATCTGTATTATTTGAAATGAAGGTCGTTTAATTAAGCTGCTGAAATTTTTTAAATTGGCGGTATTTTCCTGCCAGTGTCATAGTAGCCAATGCTCAGAAATATGCTGCAGTGAGGGCTCTGTGTGTCCACTCTTTTCTTTTTCAACACAGAAAGTTGCTTTGAAGAAAGGTAAGGATTAATTTTTCAGATTTATTTGAGCTCTAAATGCCTAGCTGCCTCAGTGGAGAAACTTTGTGGGGCAGACAAATGTTGGGAAATTGCACACCAGGCTCCTCTCTGCCCATCAAGCCATGCTGAAACATGAAGCTGATATGCTCCAAGCAGCTGGAGTGTTTCGGCTTTCAACCGGTGATTTTTACACATGACTTACTTAGAAACTGATGGCTTGTTTAGGGTTGGCTTAAGAAAAAGCAGTTTAAATAAAGAGCTGGAGATGAGTGAGATTAAAAGTGCTATTCAGTATAGATTTGGGTGTCAGGGTTAGCAATATTTAGCATTTAAAGGACAAGCTTTGGAAGGAAAATTAACTTTCCTGCTTCAGGATCCTACCTATTCTTTGTTCCAAAGATGGGACTCCCCTCAGTAGCTGCATGACCTTAATTTTGCCTGGCTTACACTTTCTCTTCCTGAAAATCTGCCTTTAACTTCATGAGAAAAAAATAGAAAACTGGAGAACCACCTGCTTGTCTGGTTCTTTCTGTGCTTGTTCAGGTGTGTGTGGAGGGAAGGGAAAGAAAAATGCATGTACATGTAAAATACACACAGTCAGTGGCTCTGGCCTTGGCCAGCTTTCATTCACATCTGAAAAAAGGTCTTTATATTTTTTCCAGCTGTAGTAAGCATACCAGTATGTTAATGCATCTCTTTCTGTACACAGCTGGGGAAGATATGTGTCCCCTTTCTGGAGAAGTAGCCAGAGTAAGGGAATCTCAAGGACTAAGTCCCCTCTCATTGTGAGGAGGAAGCAGAGGTAGGCAGGAGCAGGGAATAAATCCAGGAACTTACTCAGGGTTTCTGTGTTCTAGTAAGGGATTCAAACCACGAATGATTTACACTCATTAAGTTTTGAATTTCAATCCAAATCTCAGCAAATTTTATGCTGCATTTCTCTCTTGCACGTTTAAGATAACCTATCAGCCTGCAACAGCAAGATCTCTTCTGTCTGCTCCAAGCTTCTGCAGGAGCCTTCACAGAGCTCATCCTTGGCAAAACATCTCTGTTACTGCCAGTGCTGTTTGTGTCTCAGGTTCCTGTTGCCTGCCTGTCTGCTGCCCCTTCGCCCCAGGAACGACCTGAGAGCAACTTTGATTTGAAGAGTGAATGTGAAGGAGCCGTAAGGAGGTTTGGGTACCTCGGTGAGGAAAGTGCTGTGTCGTGTAGGAGACTGTTGCCTCTACAGGCTGGCAGCCCTTTCCAAAGGTTAGCAAGCATCTCCCACTCGTGCTCCCAGGGAGTCTGCCAGATTAGATATTTCTGTCCTGGCATATCTCTAAAATCATAATGACTTTTATTTAGCATTAATGTGCATGCCTTGAACATTTCTATGGGACTTCCACTGTCAAGTCAGCATTAAAGTGCCATTAAAGCAAAGTGTTACTGTAAGAAGCAGAACCTGCCAAACATTTCTCAGAAGAGCACAGTGCTTTACAAGATGGGTAAGCGCTCACTCCTATCCATTTTCATGTGAAAGTCAGTGATAAGTCTTTTTATTGATTGGACAAAACAATAGAGAAGAGACGTGTGAGAACTGTTGGCAAGACTTTTTATGACAAGTGGCAGATCAGTGGATATTAATTTGCTCTTCATTGCACTGCAGTGTCCAAGATGAATCTTCATTGGTATTCAGGAGAACATGATGTGATACAGCACAGGAATGCAGGGCACTTCCTATATGCAATTGCCAAATCGTTCAGACTACTGGTGACTCCTGGCTATAAAACTACATTGCAAAACTCTTCAAACAACATTTAAGTGAACTGTATTTGATATTTTCATGTAGTATTGACTATATCTTTATTCTAAATTCCCTTTGAAAAGCAACATTAACAGCGAGGCACAAGTTGCACTGGAAGCTCAGGGGTTAGGCTCCTATGTCACTTATGTGACTTCAGAAAGTTTTAGCTGAAAAGATCAAAATGACCAAAGAGGGCTCAGGTTTCCATAGGAATCTTCTGTATTCTGCTTCACAGAACCTTATCCTGCAAAAGCAGTGTAATAAATCCTAAGATCACTTTACAGACCTCCTCCACTCTGTGTAGACAATTTACAGCAAAGTGGCCAAGCGATAAAGAGAGGAAAAAGTAAGGAATAACATCAGCGAGATCGTGAAATTGACTGAATAAATAAATCCTGCTCTCTTTGTTTGCAATCCTCATTTTGCAAGCTTTGAGGTTTAGTGAGGCAACACTTTCCAGCCTTCTTCTGCACTGTTTTAAAATAGAATATCCCACCCCATACCAATCCTATGAAATATGTGACAAAAGCATGGGCTGACAAAAAACAAGATGTGAAATTTTAAGAAGAAATGTTTACGTGGAAAAAATTGGGATTCGTTAAAATTATTTACTCCCAGTAAGAGACAGGAAACAATAAGATTTCTTAATTTGAAACTGGAAATCTGAGAGGGGTTAGCTGCACAGAGACCTCTAAATGACCCAAGTGAGATGCTCTTGTAGAAGCTGAGACTGCTCTGCCCAGTTCAGTCTATGAGTCTGAGCTCTGGATCTTCCTCATTCTGGCTTTTGGTTAATTTGGTCAACTGGTCTTTCTCTTTTGTGTTGGGGAAAAGGTTTGGAAGGGCCCTGCTAAATCTGGTTGTGAGAAGGGAGTGTTTTGAAGTCTTAGTTTTGTGAGACAGGAAATCCCTTTCCTCCCTACCTGTAAGTGCCTGATGTGCTTGCTCTCTGCTGAGCAGATACTTTGTGAGGGTTGGAATGGGAATGTCAGACAAAAGAGCCTCTCATGTTTTTGATAGCCCTGGAAACTTCATGTTTCCTACCCTAGGAAGAGTACTAAACAGGCTTCTTTTTTCATGCCACTACAGCATTCCCAAGGAAGATTCATGGTTGGATTATGTTCTTAGGCATTATAAATCAGAGCTAATGGCAGAGATAGGTTGATGGCTTGAAGTAAGTGGAAAAATAAATCGGTCAATGCGAAGGCCTAGGGCTGAGAAGACATAAATATAAAATTTACACCCCCCTAACCCTACCCCCAAAGAAGGCATCAGACCTTAAAACATCTTAAAACATTACTTAAACAAACAGGAAAAAAGTCTGTTATACATGATCTTTGCTCCAGTGATGGGAAAGTTGAAATCTGGGACAATACAAAACCTGTGTGAGGCTTTTGAAAAAGTATAACTTCTTTGTTTCCTGAAAAATAGAGAGGTATGTAACATGAAACATTAATTTTGAAAGAGCATTAGGTTTTTTCAGGGGAAACATCAGAAGATATAAAAATCTTTGTCAATATCAGATTAGAATGAAACATTAAAAAAAAGTAAAGCTTATATTCAGTCTCATGGGGTTGGACTGTGAGAGTTGAATGCCCCTATTTGGCCTTGATAATTGTTCTTTTATCCTTTGTGCAGTGTTGGTATGTTTTCACCCACAGCCTGCTGCCTGTGTCCCTGTCCTCTCAACTGCCAGCTACCCTGACTCAGTTCTCAGCTTTGTGCTCCTTTATGACTCAGTCACACACTGTAAAATCTCTGCTGAGGCCATGATTCATCACCTGAATGCACTCCTTTTAAAATAAAATACCTTTTTGTGATAGGAAAAAGATAAAAAAAAGACTTTTCAAAGTAATTCCAGAGGCATTTTCAGTCTAAATATCCTTCCTCTTCATATGTTTTTTATTCCATTTAAAGCTGTAAAACGGTCTTTAAAAATATAGAGAATATGTAAGCTGCTAATGATTATATAAGATGCAAAATAATACCCCTGGAAGTGAAAAAAACCAAAAAAAAATTCCAAGTGGTTGTTGGCACCAGCCTGTTTTGCTGTTCAATGTCACACTGTTTCTGATCTCATTTATATTGACATGTGTTATAGCAACATCTCTGAAGGGAATTGAGCTATTCTGAGGTGCAATTGCCACAGGTGAGATGAGAATTAGGATGTTGGTACAGACAGCAATGTGTTTTATTTGCCTCATCTGCAATGGAAGGTGGGCTCACTCTGCTCC
Organism: Gymnorhina tibicen; assembly: GCA_013399875.1. NCBI lineage: Eukaryota > Metazoa > Chordata > Aves > Passeriformes > Artamidae > Gymnorhina > Gymnorhina tibicen. The sequence continues at coordinate 513,878 of VXAZ01006886.1, forward strand.
TCTGCTCTTTTGGATGCCTTTAGAAGAATCTACTTTTTTGTTAGTGCCTGTGAATGAGAGTCTTGATTTTACTGGGAGAAACATGATCTCCCTGCTAATAAATGCAGATGGCAGAAGACAGATCCTTTGCTCCAGAGCAGTTTTCTTTTGGAGAATGCTGATCCCTGATGAAATAGTACAGATTGAACACGAATGTGAAAAAAAAATGTTGATAGCCCTTCATTTGACGAACCCTATTATTTCTTTCCTGGCGGTACTCTAGGGATGGTTTCCTTCCAGCCAACTGACAGAAACTATGGAGATAATAAGATTTTTCACATGTTTACCCACATGAGGTATTCTTTGGGTTTTGTACAGTCTTGCTTTTGACCAGTGAGAAGGTCTGTTAGTAACAACCCCATGAGCATCGTGAATCATCTGAGACACTCCATGAGAATGAACCTCCTGGAACACAGGAGAGAGAAGCTGGGTTTTCCAGCTGAGACAGTTCTAACCCACTCAACATGGACCAAAGCTGGGAGCCACACACCTGTAACCTTTACTGTGGCCCTTCCAGTGCAATGCAGGAGCTGTTAAGCACAGGGATGCAGAGCTGACCTGCTTTACTCCTGCCTCTTTGGACAGTCATCTTCCCCACTTCCTTCGTCTAAATGTATTGCGTGGCTCAGCTCAAAGGCAGTTTCTAAGATAATGCTTGTGGTAATGCTGGATTGAAAATGCCTCTGTGTGTGGGAGGGGGTAGGTGTACAAAAAGGAGCAGGGAGTACAGACACACGTTTTTCTGATTCACAAGTTGCTTTTCTGAATATCCCAGTGGAGATTACCTGTGGTGGTGCTCTTCTTTGGTTTCTTCAGCTGAGGCGGCTGCTTGAGAGTTGAATGAGAAAGGTGAGCTCAGTGTAGGAAAGAGAGAGAGAGAGGAAATTCTGTTTGTGAAGCTTAAACCAGCGCATGCTTTCCCCTGCTCCAGTATATTGCATATCTTTGGTAGCTGGGGCTTTTATTGCCCTATTAATGCCTAGAACTGCAGGTACATCCCAGAGCTGCACTGAGTCCAGTGATCTGTGCACCCCTTTGGAAAACTTGCAGCATTTTCACAATGGCCCCTTTGGCTTTAATGGGACTTTTAGTGAAATAAACTTAAATAACTAGTCTAGCATTTTTGTGGGTTTTCTGTTGGTTTTTTTTTGGATTATTTTTTTGGAAAGCAATTTAAGGACAGTGACCTAGAGAGGCTGGAGTTTCTCTTCAAGCACTGAGTCTGTGGCAGTATTGTGGTAAATAATTCATGTAACATGAGGAGAATCCCCAGTTCTTTTAAATTGTTCACACCCTGTGAAATCGGAATGCAGTTACTAAAACTGTCAGAAATTACTAGGTTCAGCACGTGTTTCACCTGCTGAGGTTGGCCCTTAAATGTTGTCACTTATGAATAGGCTTTAAAAGACAAGGCATAGAATTATGATAGCCTTATGCAGGCCTAACACTATTCCATGTGTGTGTATATATATACAGGTATATTCATTCTAATTCTGAGAGTTCTATGGTTTGGAAAACCATTTTGCTAGGCTTGGGAAATATGTTCTATTCCCAGCTCTTCTCCATTTCTGTGCTGACCCTTGATAAGTCCATTATACCTCTTGACTTCCCTGTAAAAGAAGGAATGGTGGTTCTGCTTTTTGTCAGGTACTTTGAGATCTAAGATTGAAAAACCTTTGAGGAGTTTTCCTCCTGGGATTTTAAAATAAGCTTTTCCTTAAACAAAAACCACTGCCTCCATGAAGAACAAATGTTTCTTGGTTTTACTGTTCTTTACTCTGACACCCCAGAATAGTATCCCAAATATTTTTGTTCTCAAGTAATTCTGTTTGTGTGTTCTGTGTATAAATTTGTGTTCACAAACCCATTGCTGGCAAGAGCAGGCTGTTCTGTCTTTGCACGGATAGCGTGATAGCAAATTGTGCTCCCTTCTGCACACCCTGACCCTGGCAGGCAGCCTGACATTTCAGAGAGGCATGTCCTGACACAGCCCTGCTGAAGTCAAGTGGAGTTGGGACCGTGAACTGACTGAGAAACTGCCTGAAAATCAGGGTGAACTGACACTTCTGCAAGCTTTTCATCTGGCGTGGAACACCTGGAATCAATCTATCTTCCTCTCCTCTCCTTCCTCTTCTCTCCTTCCTCCCTCTTCTTCTCTTCCCTCTCTCTCCCTCTCCCTCCTTCACAGCCATCGACATTACCAGGGCTCAGGGCTGCAGCAGCAGCAGCAGCAGCAAGGGTGATGATGGGAGTCACATGGCTTGGGACAGGGGGATGTTTCCTGTTTCCCTACTGTTATTAATACTATCACTGTTGAAATTTTATTCTGATCAGCCTTAGGATTTATGTGGAATTAAACTAACTGTAAGCAGTTAGTGCAGCTAACTGGCAGCTGTAATGGAGCCACTAACCAGTCATCGCTGTGGCACCAGCAGCCTGCTGTGATTGAGAGCGTTTTCCTGATGGCCCTAAAAAGTACTGAGCTGTCGTTATCATCTCGTGCTCTTTCCAGGTGCGGTCCTTTAAGAATTAATCTGCCAGGAATTACAGTAGCATTAGAGAGTGGGAATTAAATTACAATATTGATTATGCATATGTATTTATACCCTGCACAAATTGAAAAGCAGCTGCAAGGCAACCTGGAGGGAACAGTTTGGCTGGCTGTTTACAAGACTGCTGGGTGGTTGCAATGATTGATTACCTTGCAGTAACCTTTCTGTGTCCCAGAGAGCATACACTGTGTACAGAGAAATGACTGTTCCCTTAGGGAGGGCAGAGCTTGTAATGCAAATGTCAAATAATTTTTATATTGAAAACTAAATAAAAGGCCACAACGATTTTTATTAGTAGCTTCTTTAATGAATTCACTGTCCTTTTAACCTAAACAATTCCAGTTTTAAGCTCAATCCCTCAAACTCGTATTTTATAATCTCTGTCAACTTTCTCTTCTAGATTTGGTAGTCTTAAAACTGTCAGTTTTGATCCTTATTTGATCTCTATCAGACTAAAAAGCTTCCTTTTTAAGAAAACAAACAAAAGAGGAGAAACAGATCTTTAAAAAGAAATTTATTTTATTTTTGAGCTATTTATTGGCTTAAAAACATACAATGCGTTTATTATTTTACTACTGGAAATTTGCCAAGGAGAGAATGAACTACAAATGACATAGATTATATATCCCACTGTATAATTAGGACAGCAAACAGTCTCCTGGAAAATATTTTATAGACTATTTTATATAATGGAAAGTTCACAGCAGTCTAACAGAAACCAGCTAATATGTCTCTTAATATGAATTCTTCTAGAGAATTTAAATTAAGGTTTGAACACTGGTGCTTTACAGTCTATCAGTCTTTGTAATGATTACACCTGCCTGCACAGCCCAATTTGGAAACTCTATTATCATTCGGAATTAACCTACTAGAGAAACTGAGCAGAGATTTGATGTGGTTTTCTCCATTTCTTTTGCTATGTGAGCAGATCTTCTGGACACTGCCTTAGAACTTGTTCCTTGCTTCTATTCTGTGGCTTGTGATGGCCAGTTTGCCATGTATTTTGATATTTATTTTTCTGTTCTGTGATGAGGGAGCTGCTGCAAGTTTTTGATTAATTATTATTTAAGGATGGCAGACAAAAATAGACTCTAGACGTCTATGTATATTCCTTTGTAGCATGTGACACACTTAGAATTTGAGTGGAAATATAATGCCCACTGAAATAATCATGAATGTTAAAACAGGCCAGGCTGGATGGAGCTCTGAGCAACCTGGTCTAGCAAAAGGTGTCCCTGCCCATGGCAGGGGGCTCGGGACTGGGTGATCTTTAAAGGTCCCTTCCAACCCAAACCATTCTGTGATTCTGCTGGCTTGACTGAGACAAGGATCATTATCTTTCTGTGATGTTTTATTTCAGTGTCCCTGTACACTGCACCAGTTTTCACTTAAATGTGTTTTCCATTACTTTCTCTGGAGTTTCTGATCTTTGATACCCTGAACTTTTATTTTTGTCTCAGGCCTTACCCAAGGAATGCTGTTCTTGTTGCAGATTTCTACTCCCTGTTAGTTGTGGGTCTAGTTACTCAGTATTTTGTGAGTACTGTTGATGGAACGAATTCTGCTTTCTTCTCTCTCTGTGTGAGCTGGTGTTACTACTAATCCTTTGGAGTGTTAATGAGAAGTTTACTTTGTGCAAAACCGTAGCCCAGAAGGGGAACCCACAAGAGATGTCATTTGTTTTCATTATTTTCTGTTTAATGGCCACATTTTGTGGCAGTATTCTGCTTGCTTTACTGGAAAAATGCAGGATGGAAAGAATGTGGGCTTTAATAAAAAGGGTTAAAGAAACCCTTATGGCCATGTTTCCTCATTCTTGATAGTCACGAGACCTCTTTGCTTTCAATCCATATAGACACGCTAATGCATCTTGTATTTGTCAGAACACTGAGATCGCTGGACTTGTTGGCTCCAAAGGTCTAATAAAAGTCTTTATATTAGCTTTAATTGTCAGGAGGGGAAAAATGGCCCTAACAGACTGAAAAGTGGATTCTGGCTTGGTACAGCTGGCTCCAGCAAGAGGGCTCTGAACAGAGACTCGGTGTTTCTCGACTGTCCTCTCAGGCGAGTGTTGGCGCTGCCCTTTCCTGCCAGGCTGGTGGGACCAGGTGGCTCAGGCTGGCCAGGAAGAGGAGCAGCACCAGGCGCAGAGAGGCTGTTCCTCACCAGTGCTCGGGGGAAGGTGCCCTGGGGTGGGAACTGGGGGTTCGTAAAGGGAAGCAATGGAAGTTTCTGCCGTGTGTCCTGAAGGGTGCCCCAGCTGGATCTATGATCCCCAGAGCCACCTTCCTTCCCACCGAGCTTTCAAGCAATGTGTTAAAAATAGAGATCCTTCACATACCGTCTGAATTGACCCAGCTGCTGGAAAACTGACTGCTGAAGAGTTTAGAAGCACTCTGTGACAGTCTGAGGAAAGCTGGCATCCGTCCTGACCAGACAGCCAGAAGGGTGGGTGGTGTTACCATTTCTGACAGGGTCTCTCTAGTAAATGTTCTCTGGCCAGCCTGCTGATAACATTGGAAAGCTCTGAATGCGATGCATGAAGTCAATGAAATGTAACTCGTCTTTCAGAACTACTCAGAGATTAAATTCTCTTAAATAACACCTATGTTTTGGTTGTGTTACTTATAAAAACTAATGAGAATTTGAAAAAGACAAGGATTAAAAAGAATTATTTGTCTATTGGCAATTCCCAAGGCTAGTTTTGCTTCATGAGATGGAAATGTACATACCCAGGAAAGCTTTAATACTCATCTATCCTGATAAAGTTATTAAAAAATCAGACTATTAAATCTGATGGCATGGATGGCTGCAGTATTTGAAGCTTCTTGGATCTTCTTCCTTTTCAACCCCACTTGCAAGACTGCTTATACCACTGTCAGGGATCAAAAAGTAGGATGTTTCCTGGGCTTGTAGGACCCAGGATAGCTCTGCAGTGTGCACCATCAGATGGTTTCTCTGGTGGCTTCTCGCTCTGGTTTTTTGGCAACTTCTCGGTGGCAGCAGGCAGCATTCCCGACAGGAACGGCAGGCTCCCCTCTGGCCACTCAGCACGGGGGATGAGTGGAGCCTTGGAAGTGGTACTTGTGGTTGCTGTAGGAGGCTGAAAAAGGAGTGAGACATGGAAGGCACAACACTTGTGCTCCTCTGCTACAGGCTGAAATTTCTGGCAGCTCCTTCCACATAATAAATATGCCGCTGTGTATGCTTAAACTTCATGGTGACACTTAGGAAGGGACAGGGCTCTAGTGAATTGAACTAAATGCTAGTTACTAGTTGTGTATTACCCTGGTTTACTGTAAAAAAAAATCCTGAGAGAAGGGAAAAAGCATATTCTAGTGCAGAGAGAGAAAGAAAAAGACAAACGGGGTTCAAGAATTGAATGAAAGTGAAGGAAGATGAATTGGAGATTATAATTAGAAAGCAAAGGAGCAGGCAGGTTTTCCAACCTCAGTGGGAAAAGATGATTGACCTGAGCAGCAGGAGAAGAGAAGAGGAAATATTGCTGACAGCTAAAATGCAGAAGCTATTACTTGAGACTGACCTCTAAAGGAGAGTGGGGGAGGAATTAAAAAAAGCCTCAGACATGAAACCTGCAGTGCTCATGCCAGAGTCAGGGAATTCAGAGAAACAACATTTGAAAACTAGAGTACATGAAGCAAAAATTACTAAGGTTATTACTTACATGTTGACTCATGTGCTGTGCCAACATATATTTCTAATGCTTGTATTTCATTCCTTGTGCTTGTCAGACTTGTCAAAAAACCTTTTACAGTATTTGGTAAAGATGTTAAAGGTGCTATCTAGGGCCTCCTTCTCCCATGCTTGCTGCTGCAGCTCTTTGCTCAGAAAATCAGTGCAGGAGGAGCATTTGTTCAAGAAAAAATCTTATTGTGGCCATCAGTTATTTCATTCCTCCAAAGCACCTTTTATAAGGTACATACACTAAATAATATAGTGTGATGTTTTCTTGAAAATACAAAGGGTCAGCTCTTCAGCCAGGGTAGATGGGAATCATGCTGTAAAATCACACTGGACAGTGTATTTCTTTCCTGAAAAGATGCCTGAAATGCCCCTGGGAATCCCCAGAGCTTTCTGTAACCTCTGGTTTAACAGTGTGAAATGGTGTGGGTTTCCTGAGGACTGAGGCTGAGGGGTTTAACCCACACCATCACTGCCCTGTACACGAGGTCAAAGGCTGAGTGCACGCAGCTGCATAGGAACTGGTTTGCCAGCCCAGGGGCTTGTGGAGACACAGCTGTACCCTGTTCCTGGGTCGGGTGTTTGCCATGCACAAAACCCCTGCCTTTCTCTCTCTACAGATTGCTGCCTTTTGTACCTAATCCTGACCATTTTTCAGCTATTTTTATGTTATTTTTTCCCCCTTCTGGTCATGAAATTTCTTTGGTAGTTTTCTGTCCTCTGACAAATTACATATCAAAGACTCTTCTGATTATTACTTGTTTCTGGACTTTCTCATGTTTCATATTGCTTTCAGTCCTATCTCTTTGGCCGCTTCCTTTCCGAATCAAGATTTCCTATACCTGAAAATACATCTCCTATAAACAGAACTGTGCATTTAGGTGTCTAATGAGGCACTTTCCAAAAATCCTAATTATGTGTAACAGTTTTGAGTATTGTTAATGATTGCCTTCTGCTATGGAAAATTTGCCTCCTGAAAGACCATGTGACTATGTGAGTGTGTAAAATAATTACTTGTCATACTGGGTTCTTTTTTTCAGATAGCAAATTAGGTTCTAGTAATTAGCTCTTGATCACTGACATCTTGGCAATGATGTCATTACCCCCCCGCCCTTTTTTTTTTTCTAAATATGATCAAATCATTTGCACCCATGAACGCGTAGCGGAAATTTATCCCAAGCATGTGCTCTTCTAGGTAACAGTCAGACTGTGGAGCACATGGACAATTCAAGAGCAGAATGGGCATACTTGCTTCCTCAGGCCATGGTATTTGGAGGCCTAATGATGCAAGAAATCCTACTAGCTGCTTTTTAGGCACCAATATACCTTTAAAAATCAAGCTGCTGTTTAGTCCTGGCTTGAGATTGGATTTCAGCCTCTTTCCCAAGATAACTCTGCGTGTTTTCAATACCACAAAATCAGTTGCTCTCCTACTTCACTGCCTCTACGCCACCCCAGCTCCCGTACTGTGCCTTATGCCTAAGTACCTCCTGCTGCAGGACAGTTTGTCTTTTTGCAGATGGATGGCCTTGACCCCCACCCAGGATTAGTGATTAGTTTTCACGTGGCAGATACGTCATTACAGGCGAATAATGCTGGCTTCATTTAATGTGAGGGGGGGAAAAAGAGTTTAATAAGGAGCATGAGACCTCCAACTTCTATGCAGCCCATCCTAGATCTGCCCAACTGAAGGCTGCTGTGTGAGAACTGCACTGTTGTGATTCCAAATTATCCTAAAGCTAAGCAACAAAAATGTAACACCTGGAAATGACAATGGCTCTTCTTCCACACTGTAATGAGAAATATTTGTAGCAGGGTAGCAGGATGTGGTGCTTATATCCTCACAGCTCTCTCATCTGTCTGCAGAAAACATACAGCACAATCCCTGTGGCTTTCCCCATGGCTCCAGCTCAGCAAAGTAGCTCAGTGTGTCCTGAATTTAAAGTGTGGCTCCAGAAGGGCTGCTCATATGCTCAGTGTTACGCAAAGTATGTGATTACCTTGTTAGGAGAAAGAGAAAAATACTAATCTTGCAAGACTGAAGACACAAATGTATTTTCTTCATGTGCAGCCTGTGTGTAACCAGCACTAGACCAAAGCCAGTTCGAACCCCTCCCCTGGAGACCTTATCTTGTGCTGATCTGTTTGTTTCACAAATATGCAAGATGGTCTTTTCTTTTAAGTTTTTTTTCCCCTGATAAAAATATTTGAGTTCTGAAGTGAAACTCCAAAGTGAGCAGCTATTATTTCTTCTTTGTCAAGGACCTGTTTTCTTCTATTTGTCATTAACATTTGTCAGCTGGTAAATTATGCACAGTTTTCTTCTGGCTCTGCTATTTTTTAGCCAGCCGTAATTATGCTAGCTGATTCCCGTGTAGACTTGTTTTCAGCTGCATTGCTTACATGCCTTTTTAATAGACTGTAATTTTTGTTAAGTAAGTTATGTCAGATTAACTACTTCCGATAAGATGCGGTATTATACTTGGGTTTTCTTTTTCTCCCAGCTGGATGCACAGAATATGTCACTGCTGACTTGCTTTCTCCTGCCTCCCTCTAGCTAAATGGCAATATGCCACTGCAGCAAAACTTCTGTTTGAGGACTCATTGGCTTTTTTTGTTGGCTAGTAATGAGGCTTTGAGGTAGCTCGCTGCTCCTGATTAGTGACAGCGCGCACAAAGAAAGGAGTAGTGCAAACCAGTCATTAACTCATAGTGAAAGCCTCAGCATTTAACTTCATAAAAATGAGGAAAGACTCTGTTAAATCCTTTCCATTCAGATTTGGCTGGATTGGGGGTTTTTTTAGGCGCCTGCCTTGGTTTTGTGGAAATAACCAGTTGAAGTGTTGATTATGCTCCTCTTCTTGCTGAGCTTCTGTTACCTCTGTTAGTGCTGTTCTAGTTTCACCCTGTCGGTGGGGACATAGAGAGGGCTGGGGCTGGCTGGGGGTGGAGATGGGCTTTGTCACTTGGCTTGTGCATGTGACAGCCTGGAGCATCTCTGAGTGCAGACAGGGCAGGTTCCAGGGTAGCACTGCTGGCTGAGAGCTGCCACACTCAACCTCTGCCCCATCTCCATCTCCTCCTGGCACAGGATGCGCAGGGACGCCACACAGGGCTCACATCTCCGAGGGCTCAGTGCTCGTGCACTTGGCTCCAGTTTCCCTTCCCTAGGCTGGCTGCCTCTCCGGGCTGCAGCATCCTGGGGGGCTCTGAGTGCGCTCACAGCTGTCGAGAGTGGCAAAGCTGTAGATCCAGGAAAGAAATCTCCCGCTATTCCCTTCTTTTGTTTTGCTGCTTGAAGAGAAAATGAAAGGTTGTGTGAATCTTCACAGGTTGAAATAGCGAAGTTTCACAGAACTCTCTGCAAGAGCTTCAGCACAGTTTTTCAGCCTTGCTACAGAGTTCCTTTATCTCACAGATTTCAGTTTCAGTCATGCTGTTAATAGCTTTACCAGGTTTTGTTGTTCTAATGCAGCACAGTGAATTATATTTCTGGGGTCTCATATGAAAGACGATTAGCTGCTGGAAGCTGTTTATTTGTCTTGCAGTTTCTTTAAAGAAGTAAATAAAATGTGAAAATAATGGCACAGCACATTGCAAATAATAGGCTATTTTCTGCCCTGGTTTCTTGATGGAATGGATGTCATTTATCAAGTGTGAGGATGAGAGAAGGAATATTATAAGTTCTCTTAAATATGATTTGCCACCTGCCTGATTGTTCAGAAGTGTATGCATGCTTAATTAATCTAATTAGTCAATGCATATATAAGAAGCAAATTTACAGGCTCTCTGTCATCTTAAATAAAACATTTTTGTTTTCCTAGGATAAATAATTCATTACAGAGCTGAGTGCTAGTCTGTAATCCTGGAGAACTGGCTTCTTGTATAACAAAAAAATAGAATGATGATGTTTCTTCCTTTTTCCCTTTGGCTTCTCTTCAGTCAGGGATTTCATGGAAGGCAAGAGGAATATCCACACTAGAGGAACATAAATTTCCTTCCAAAAGATAAGCAGAGAGCCTACTAGCTTGGCCTCCACGAGCATTTTTGTGTGAGAGATAGTGCCTGCTCTGGCACAGAAGCACACTGCAATGTGTGCATAATTATCCCTGAAAGTGAAATAATTAACATGCTGAAAACCATGACAGAGTTCATAGAGCTTGGGTTTTCCTGCTTCAGAGGTTGGCCCACTAATTCCATGGACCGAGGGTGCTGTCAGGAGGCCAAGGGACAGCAGCTGTATCCCTCTGGCAGGGACAGTGCTTCACATGCACACCAGCACAATGCAGTGTGGGAGTCCAGAGTGCGGGGAATATTTCTCTGCCTGTTTTAAGGAGTTTTACCCCCCTGGACAGCACGGTTTTTGACCTTCGTCCATGGAGAAAGCTGCCAACTCTCTGGGAAGAATCTGAACGCACTGCCGTGTGAACTAGGTGATAGAATATTATGTAAGGTAGCACAGGGTGAAAATATAAAGGTGTTGGGTTTGTTAAAGTAGCAAATAGATAAAAAAAGCAAAAAACTCCAAAATGGAGGATTGTTGTTGTTTTATAACCTCCTTCTTGTTCTTCATGCTTCTCCATTTAATGCAGCAAAATTGCTTAAAGTGATTGGATAGAAAATTCCGCAGTTCCTGTGGACGTTTTAAAAACATTTGTTGAATACTGGTAGAAAAGTGAAAATATCTGTCGTTTCAAACACTGATTGGATTGTTTAGCTTTAAAAACGCCGTGTTATCTTGATTTCGGCGGCATTCTGCGCATTTTCCTCAGCATGCACGTCCCTCTGCTGTACTTCTAACTTTTCTGATAAGATTTAATAAACTATCTGAGAGCAGAGAAGGCTGAATGTCCATTAATTAACAAAAATCCAGGCAAGGACTCAGAAGTCCTCCCCCAGCAGGGGAGGAATGATTTAAGGCACAGCAAGATCAACAGGTGGAATTCAAAACAGAATCCCACAATGCAGTACGGTCAGATGGGGAATATTTGGGTACGTGGACAACCTCAGACTTATGAAGTCACATCATCATTAGCTGTCAGAGAGAATATATAAATCAAAGGAGGTCCTGAACGTCAAAGGCAGCAAAATCTTACGGATTTTGTTTATTGGTACGTTTATTTTGTCTAAGTGCCCAAACCTTGGCACGACAAGGACGTCCATCACCGTGAGATGCTGCCATCGGCAGATGTGTGGCTAATTCTGGGAACTGGAGCTGTTCTTTTGTGGTGATTTCTTTCGGGGCCTGGTACAGTACTGAAAGCACGTTCTGGAGCTGGTACAGTACTGAAAGCACGTTCTGGAGCTTTTCCTGATATCTGCTATTGGGAGGAATGGGATGGAATTTGGTGTGAAGACTGAAAGAGATTTGGCCAGCTGATTATGTGTTTTAAACAGAGTGGAATAAATTAAGTATTTTGGTTTAGGTTTTGAATTTCTTTTTTTTCTTACTGGCTTTGTAAGTAAAAATACAAAATAGTTAGATACATGTTCTTTAATGATAACTGGTAAAGTTTGCTCCCTAAAAACATGTAATGATACTTTCTTCCCTGACTGTCAGGGGTAGTCCAGCTTCCTGGCCTCCAGATCCACAGGAAAGCTCTTGAACCTGATTATGCATTGAAATACATGGTTTGATGTTGCCAGGGCTGGTGGAATTATTTGCTTTATCACTGGCTGGAGCTGAAGGAGGCTCGAGATTGCACCCTGGATGAATTTGCACTGCTGTAGTATTTACCCCTGGTTTCTACAGTTCTCTTCACAGCTCCTCAGGTGGGTTTGACCACCAAAGCAGAATCTGTCGTGAGAGGATATTTAAAGGCATTTATTTTTCTCGGTTTTCACACACAGGTTGGTGCAGAATTCCTGCACAGCAAATTAGTATGAAACTGCATAATTGGTGCATTAGCACCATGAAAATTGCTGTAACTCTAGCTAGAAATGAAAAGCAGTCTGTTTCCAGGTATTGTGGCCCTGTCCTAGCAATCCTTCTTGATTTAGTAAACTTTTAAAGGGAGATGATCAGAAAGGTGATTTGTTCCAGGGACTTGCTTCCCGTGCACTGGGGTCAGCCCCATGGACTCGCTTGTTCGTCTCGGTCTTGGTGGGTGAGAGATGCTGGTGTGTCTTCTCTGTACAGTGTCACATCACTTACCTGCCCGAGTTCTCTTGGAGAAGCCTGCACTTCCCATACCCATTCCAGCCTGTGATGAAACAGCCCATTTGCCAGGCTTTCTGCAGGTCTGGGGCAGAAATCTGTGTTTTATGAAGATGTTTTGTCAGCTACTCTTGGTGTCTGCAGAGGTCTCCTGAGTCCTGTATCTGCATGGGCAGCAGTCTTTGGGAACACACTTGTGCCACAAAAGCTCTCAGAGGTGGCGCTGGGCACACCCCTATTTTCTGCTTGGAGACTGAGCCAGAGGGGTTGGATTTCAGACCCATCAGTATGGCAGCCACTGCAGTGAGGCAGTCGTGGCTAGCGATGGACTTGACAGCTCAGAGTCAGTCAGGTCCTGGGAAGCAAGGGGCAGAGTTTGGGTATTTCAGGATGGATTTCAGGGGGTCAGAGTGATGGTAACCCCAAGTAAATACACGGAAGAGGGCAGAGGGTGCATGGGGCTCTTGAGAGGCAGGACACACAGGTGCTTTTCTCAGTGCTGCCAGGAGGTGCCTCTCTCTACTTGGGATTTATGGCCCCTGAAGAAAATTGCCGTAGCCTTTTCTCGGGCTCACTCCTTGTTTCTCTGAAAGAGTCATATTGGCGCAATGGACCTTTTGCACAATAGCCCAGTGCTTAGAAATCGAGGAGGAGGAAGATGAATGTTTCTCTCTTTTCGGTAGGGAAAGTCAGCACCTCATGTTTCAGGGGTTTGTGTGCTTTCCTGAGCCAGCCCCAGGCAACAGGGCTGTGCCTGTGGATGGCTCTGTGCTGTGCCTCACAGGCATCCTCTCAGTCATACGTGGGGATGAAATCCATGCCTTCACATGCCCTGCTTTCCTTCAGAGGCAATCCAGGGTGCTAGGGACCAGGGGTGAGTGCAGTGAGGTAGTTGAAGCGCATTTCAGCAGCTCTGGTGTGGGTTGTGGGGAGCCAGGAGCTCAGGAAGCACCTTCTGTGCAGCCTTGGCCAGAGTGCCCTCAACTAAAGTGTGCAGGAGATACTTTGTAAAGCACAGGGCGAGGCAAAGGGTGGCAATTGCTCTGTGCCATAGTAATTCGGGATTTTCCTTTGGCGGGGCACACTGTTCCCTGCTCCATGAGCTTCCTGTGTTTTCTTTAAAACTGCTTTGTATAAGATACATTCAATGACTGGAACACCTTTGACACCTCTTCCTAGCTCTTTATTGTTCCTCTACTGCTCAGCCAAGCCTCCAGGCCTAAAGAGGGGATTCCCAAGCTGCACGTTTTATAATTTTCTAATTGCTCTGATAGTTCAGAACAGCTTGAGTTTTATGATACGGAGTTTGTAGAACTTGTTGCTGAAGTTTTATAGGAGAGCTGCACAGGGAGCGAAGAGCAATGTTTGTACCAGGCAGGTATAGGTGGGAACTCCTTGAGCTGATGTTGCTGGCAAGGGTGGCATGTTAGGATCTAAACTGGTGCTCCATTTGCTTGCTTGCTTTTTGTTTTTCCATCTGTATCTCTTGGTTCAACCCAGAGCTATGACAACAAACCCACTGCTTTGCATTCCTTGGTTTATTGCTTTGTTTTCTGGTTTTATTGTCTTCAGCATTGCATTTCAGGTCAAATTTTGGACCTGTTCTATTGGCAATGTCACATTCCAAAAGGGAGATCTCTCTCTTACTATTTCTGTATCCCCAGTGCTGAGTGCTTCCTGTATGTCTGATCCCATTCACTGCATTTAACCTATCAAAAATGCAAATAATGTTAATTAGATGGTGAATAACGCTATTAAAGATGCAGTTCGGTGCATATTTCACTGATTGGGCCAAATCAGGAAGCTTTGCAACGTGTGCTGCCAGCTCTGTGAGCAAAAGTGCTTATTACTTATCTCAGATTGTAATGCGCTATCAATTAATTACTCACAAATCTCTGGTGTCAGTTTGTGTGGGTTGTGAGGAGCGGTAAATCATTAACTTTCCGCGGCGCAGAGTTTGAATTACAATGCCGGGCGGGCAAGGTAGGAAATTTGCAAGTTTAATCCCGTGGAAGGCATCCCTTTGTGTGCAGCATCCCGCTGGCGCGGTCGGGGCGAGACCCCCGCAGCCCGGGCTCCTCACGCCCCCTCCTCACTGCCCGCGCCCACCGGGGCTGGGCACAGGGGCTGCCTCCTGTGCTGGCCCTTATCTGGCACATGCACGCCGGGCTCCTGGGGAGCCCTACCTGGAGGAGGAGCCCTGTCAGCCATGTGTCGCTCCTCGGCCCCTTCTGAATAGCAACAGATGCTTAAATCAAACAATGCCCTTCCAGACAGCAAGCTGGTGTGTGATCAGCAAACACGGCGCGACTACAAAGCCCGAACCAAAAAAACAGCCGTGACAATAAAGCGAGATGGAAGAGTAAAAAGTGCCTGTGGTTTGGCAGGCAACTAAAATGCAGGGCAGTGATCGTGCTGCTCTGAGCGTGGGCACAAATCTAACTCTCAAGGCACTGATAAACTCTGAACTCTGTTTGTCTCTAGGAGGCAGTGGGGGCAACATCCTTGATTAACATGCTGAAGAACTGCCTTAAAGCATCAGCATTTTTAATTTTTGTATCTAATGTTAATTGTGTTGAGGGTTGCACCAAGGGTTGATTTATGTTTTACAGGAATTGGAGGCACAAAGGGAATAACAAACTTCTCTTTCCCAGAGCCTAAAAGGAATCCTGTCTCAGAACTGTAGGGAACCAACAACAGGTCTCATGAGTATCATTCTCTTGCGTTGACTCTAAAGGATTTTTATTAACCATTCAATGCTTTGAAAGCAAGCAGTGGAAATTGAACAATTAACTTTCTTGTTCCAAGTATCAGTGTCATTTTTATGATGGGGGCCTTGCTTGCTTTATTTAATTGTGGGATAACCAGTATGTGTCAGCAATCTTTCTGCTGGAACCCAAGTGAGAACAAGGCTCTGTTGTTTTATCAAAAAGAGGAGGCTGCAGAAAAGACTCCAGTGGTATCACCTCACTGTTTTTCTTTGTCTCCACAGAAGCATCATGCTCTACATGCCTGTTTTAAGTTAATCATCTCAGCCAAAAATGTTCTAAGACTGTAGTAAAGGCTTTGATGTTTCTCTGGTGTGAACCATGCATGGCACAGCAGTAGATGAGTGAATTGAAGGGCATAGTTGGGAGACTTTTTGTGTCTGATTCATCCAGCTGACCAGGAACACTGGGCACGCTGCAGTTAGAAGCAGCCTGCTGGGCACGTGTGTGGAGACAGTGCTCAGCACCTCACAGCTTGGCTGCCTGTGGTCTCAGGCTCCTGTCCTAAATGAAATAGTGCAGTGCAAATCTCTGTTTCCCTCTTCAGCAGTGGTTACCCTTTCTCTGCTCTCCAAACAGCAATCCTTGTGCTCCCACTGAATCTGCAGTGTCTGGTTTCTTTGAAAAGAGGGTCTGTCTACAGCTCTCTTTCCCTTTTACTCTTCCCTCAGCATTTTTCAAGCAGGTTCTATAAGCTTGGGCAGAGTTAGAGGGTGTCTGGTGTAATCCTTCTTTGACACATCTCATGATGGATACAGGGTCCGACAACAATTTTGCTCTGCCCTTAACAACATTCACACTAGAGAAAAGTCCGAAGTCAACATGTGCCATTTCAGAAGGTAAAAGATGTTCCCAAATCTAAAGCAATCTTTTTTTCTCAAACTTTTATTTTAAGTAGAAAATCATATTCTTTCCCACAGGTCTCTCTGCTGGGCTCATGTGCAGCTGTGTTTAGCTGCATTTTAGCCATGGCTTTCCTAGGAATCAAAAAGAAGTCTCTCTAGTTTGAAAGAAAAAGCTTTAGAAACCACAAGCATCAGGTGCAGAATTACTGTGTTTATCTGTTATTTAAAGCTCATCAAGCCTCATGTGTGCAGAGGACTCTCTAGCCTGACCTGCTGCTGGAGACTCCAGTGTCTGCTGCTCAGTGTTCACCTTTGTGAGCATTTTTGGGAAATAATTTCTTTTGCTGAGTTTTCCTGGCCAAACCATACTTTTGTGCCCTGTGGCATTGGAGCACTGACATACAGACACTGTTGCAAATTACACACCAGGGGTCGAGGACTTCAGAGCAGGAATGCTTTGACCTGAAGTAAATTTCTGTGGAGATGAAGTAAGAATATATAAAAGCTGTACGTTTCTACTACTTCAGAAATGTTTTGTTGATGTGGGAAGACATGTATTGAGCCTCCTAATGAAATGCTGTATTACAGTTTATCACCTTTGGAGGAGGACAAGCAGGGCTAAACCTTCAAATGTCTTTTCAGTTTGTGTGCAGGTATTTTCAATGTTATCTGATC
The DNA here is from genome assembly GCA_013399875.1 of Gymnorhina tibicen. Classification (NCBI taxonomy): domain Eukaryota; kingdom Metazoa; phylum Chordata; class Aves; order Passeriformes; family Artamidae; genus Gymnorhina; species Gymnorhina tibicen. Next base: position 530,616 of record VXAZ01006886.1, read on the forward strand.
TAGGAATAGAAAAAGAAAAAAAGGACTAATCAGGATAAAGACTGTATAGCACATATGAAAGCTGATGTGCCTTTCAGATATGCCAGTCAAAAGGCAGTGCTTACTAAAGAGCAGCAGTGATTATTACAAAATTTGTGTATGTAAGGGATTTTTTTGTGTATAACTGCAAGGGAGTTGTCAGTACCTGCAAAGGGAATCTTCATCCCTTTCTGCCTTTCTCTGCAACCTCGTCTCCTAGGACAATCATGTTTAGTGGGGTGAATTCTGTGGGTGTTCTGTGGCTGGTCACACAGCCCTCGTACCATGTGCCACCGTCAGCAGCGAAGGAAGGCCAGGTCCTCCTGCCAGGAGCAGCAGTGGTGGCCGCTCTCAGCTCTGGCCATGGGGCTCCAGGCTCTGCTGGGATGCAAACCACGATGTAGTGCCCTGCACACGGGGTGTAGTTCAGGCCCTACAGCCTGGGGGGAAGCCTCTGTGTGCTGCAGAAAATTTTGTCTTGTCCTTGGCCCTCTTCAAGATGAGTGTACGGGAAAGCTGCTGCAGCCTCCTCAGATGGGGAATGGGAGATCAAACTGCTCTATCTCCACAAAAGAAAGGTGGGACTAGTCACAGTGAGTCCAATACTGATTCAAATAATAGAGACTTTTATTAAAACGTAACTCTATCCACTCTGGTGCTATTAACTACAATAAAAATGTTTTATTTATTCTATCTGCAATATTTCCACTTTATGATACATCCGAGGAACTCTGATAGGTTCATTTATTTGTCATTTGAGCAGTGAAATATGAAGGAAGGGTTGGAATCTATAGTGTTATTATGTGGGAGTTATTTGTGCCTTGTGTTCAATATTGCAGATCATAATGACTCTTCTTTGGTTCCAGTCTTTCATCTGGCATGAAGGTTGCTGAGCTTCGCAGTCATTTTCTGAATGAAAGAGGGGAAGGGAGGAGCTCTGGCATGTCATGCTTAATGTGGTCTTAATAATACCTGTGCTAAGCAGATGTTATAAAATGAATGTAAATGGTTAAATTCAGGCACATAAGAACCTTTATTTTAGTTTCATCTGTCCCGTTGTATAAGCTGGGCTTCTTGCTGAGGCACAGCTAGTTTAAACAGCTGACTCCTGGGGACCAAACCAGTGCTAAGGCAGTGAGCAAAACTGTTACTGAATTCTCTCCCAGCAGGGAAAAAAACAAAACCCCAAACTAAATTTGCTAGATAAATTATTCAGTGTGAATCATTCCCTTAATTCTCATAATAAATGGTTTCCTACCCTTGGTTCTATTGACTAATTACTGCGTTTAATGTTTTTACTGGCTTTTGTTTTCTATGCAATTTAATTTTGCTGGGATGAGATAGCCTGGAAAAGTCCAAGTGAGGGAATGAAAGATCTGTGTCTGTGCTGGTGCAGCTCCAACTGAGAGCCAGGAATTCAGCCACAGATTCTGCTACAGTCATTCCCAGCTAGATCATGTTTAGTAATGATAGAGCAAGAATTGGGTCCTGAGTAGTGCAGCCCCTCCTTAGGGTTCTAGTGTGGAGAAGACCATGCTCCCGTGCATTAGCTGGTGCAGCTGTCTGCTCTTTGATTGTCCAGCTTCACTGGGTTGCTGAGGCAGCTTGGAGCTGCAGCCCTGCTCCCTTTGTGCTTCTCTTTGTCCTTTCTCTTTCTGCACTGCATACTCTGTGTGTGCAGAGCCTCTGCTTCCAAGGGACTCCAGGCTCCCTCTCTTCTGCTTCCAGTCCCTGGCAGAGGTTGTCTCAGGGACTACCCAAATGCGCTGGTCTGGAGCTGAAGAGATGGGGGAGTGTGGCCAGAACAGCTTCTCTCACACTGCATAACCACTGCCCCCCCTAACTCCTGTGGTGAGTGTATGAACTTGCTGGCTTTGGTGCTCACAGCAACACAGTTTTCTCAGTGCAGGCAGGAATTGGCAGATTCAGGGTAATTTAAAGTTGTGAAAATACACTTCAGAATTTATCTACAAACAGTTTTATCAAAAGAACTTCAATTCTACTGACTTTTCAGTATCAAAAGTATCACCAGGATTGGCATATCTAGGCAGCATTGAAATGCCCTAGTCCGGATCTTGGATATCTCCTCTGCTGTGCAGTCAGAGAGCAGAGCCCTGTCCCAGAGGCTACAGCCAGGCATTTCTCTTGTGCAGTGTTAGAGGTCTTCAAGGAGAGATTCAGCACTGAACTGGGTGCCTGTACTCAGTGTAACAGTGCAAACGAGCTAGAAAAGCTTGAAGGAATCTCCTCGAGTGTGAACTCCGTCTGACACTTGAACAGCTGAAGGTGATGCTACAGCAAAGTACTTGCTGTCTCCCTCAGGAAGCCAGCAGGAGGGTGGGTAGGAGAGGAGGGTGCCTGTTACAACTGCATTCAGTGTTGCTTTTGTGCCTATAGATACTGTACAGATGGATCTTTTAAAATGAAAGCATGATGTGACTCATAATTGTCCAGTAATGAATATTACAAAAATTTCTCTTTCTCTCTAAATGCTAATAATGCTGCATAACATCACAAGGAGCAGTGAAACTCTAACTGATATTACTGAGAGAATACTGAATTTGAAGAATTTAAAGGAATGTGAAACTGGAAGTGCAGTTCAAATAAATCTTTTGAAGTGCTCTTCTCACAAAAGTACCTTTGACTTCTGTTGCACACAGATTATTTGCATGACCTGAGGAAAAGTCTGGAGATTATTTACTATCTAGGTTACAGAGTTCTGTTTGAGTTTCCAGCAACATGTGCCAAAATAAGGCAGATACAAAGTGAAATAGTAACAGAGATTTTCTTTTTTCACTGAAGAGAAGAAGCCTTTGTAGCTTGTTACAAGTCAACTCTAGCCCACTGCCTGGAATTTGATTAGCCTTTTTTGATAATTTATCATGTTTTATGTGTTTTTCTCCTTTTATACAAACCTTCTACAATTTGACATTGAAATCCTAATTTCTCAAGTCTGGTGTTCCCTTTCTCCCTTTCCTTCTCACTTTCTCTTTCAGTTTCCTCTCTAAATAGTAACATGACAAAAGCGAACTTTTTAAATGCAATAAACTTTATACATGTTTTCTGGCATGTGGGCTGGCACTGAAGCTGGCTTTGCCCTCTGGAAGTGCTTGAGGATGGGCTCTGGAGGACAACCAACTCGTGCTCCTGTGTGGTAAGGTCAGTTTCAGCAACTGTGTCTCACATAGAGATGAGAGTAGGAGCTGGCAGCACTGAACCCTGCTCCCATCTGGACTGATGGCTCTGTCCTGGACACAGAGCTGAGAGTCCCTGTCCTTGGTATTTGAGGCAGCAGGAGCTCTTTGGAAGACCTGAAGAGCTGTCCATGCTCCCTGGGGTATGAGTCTTGAATTCTCCATTGTTAGCAGGACTTCATTCCTGGCATAGTTTTCCATCCTCTGTGGCCCAAAAAAAGCTGAATCCCAGCAGCAGCAGCGATTTTATGTTGGTTTGAATGGGCCTGTTTCCTGGGTGGAGTACTGCTTAACATCAGAATGGCAGCAGGGGTGGATGTTTCCAGGGTTTGGTGTGTATGAGGGTAAAATGAATCCAATAATAGTAATTTAACACAAAAGGATTGGAAAGCTCATCAGGTAGAGCACTTTCCAGCTGTCAGCAACAAGCTGTTAGGAAATATCCATGCAGTTAACTCCTAACATGGGAGAGTTGAGGCAAATTCTAACAGAATAGGTTACTGGTTAATTACAATAATAAGCAGAACAGCACTGCAAGTAGTGCACTAAATCAGAACTGTTTTAAAAGCGTGCTCTGGTATGTCTATAAATCTTGAAAAGAGAGAGAAACAGGGCAACCTCATGAGAATTTTCCTAACATCTTTTTACTGTCTTCCCCTTCTTGTCTCAGGCTCTATTTGCAGTGATTCATGAAAAAAGCCCTGAAGAGCTGACATTTGGGCTTTGGTCCTTGACACTTAAGTAAAATACTTTAAAGTGTAGTTTGGGAGCTTTAGACTCCTTCCTTCCACTCATTCTCTCAAACACTTTTGAAATAAAAAAAGGAGCTCCAGCGGATGTTGGTTTTCAGTTTTCCTTTCTTCCGACCTAATCTGTTCTCTGGGGTGCTTGTGGCAAGCGAGTCGTTTCAAGGCGCTGCTGCCAGCCCACTCGTAGGTTGTAAACCCGGGGGGTTCAGGACTCTGGCAAACACTGCCACTTTGTTTGTTCAGCTATTTGAGGGAAGTCAGTGAGTACGAGGGCAGTGAGAACAGCTCTGTCACAGCGAGGAAAAAGCAGGAATGAGGAGCTAATGTGGAGGAATGCACAATAAAATTACTGCAATTTTTCTACGGCAGAGCTGCCTATGAAACTAATAAAGATAGTGCTTAGTGCATATGCAGGGCTTCTTTCTCAAAGATCCCTACAAACATTGTCTAATCCCCTTCTGAAACAGCTGTGGGAGTGACTGAAAATAACTCAAAGTCTCTGTGCTTCCTAGATGGGGGGGAAAAGCCTTGGAATCCATGAACAAAGCCAGATATGCTGTTTCCATGTGGCTCTGTGATGAACAGGCAGCAGAGCCAGCAGCTCCCAGGCTCTCCTTCAGCCTTTCTGTTTGTATCTGTGTTCAGTGCCAGATCTGAGGATGTGCACTGCACAGACTGTCAGGGCAAAGAGAAGGCTGTGCTTGATGATGTATTCATACACAGAAACCAAGATTATTGTAAATAATTAATAATAATAGACCAGATGATGGTCTTGGTTACTGTCATGTGACTCTATTGCAACTCATTGACTGCACTACATGCATTTCCCAGTTAGCATATTTTTTTGTTTCACCATTAAATAGCATGATATGTTACAAGGGTCAATAATGTCTCATGCTGACAAAGTACTTTTTCAGCCCGTTTCATCTGTAAGGTTGTGGGTAGTGAGTTTCAACATGTGCATACTTCAAAAACATTTGGGAGGCTGCATCTCAGCAGGAGCTCTGGGGAATAGCCCTTGATCCTAAGAGCATTAAACAAGAAATACACAAGGGGTAATTAGGTGGCAGCAGCTCAAGTTTATATTAAACATCCTGCAGCTGTATCAACCAAATTCCCCTGTCTGTGTTGGCTACTGTAGATGTCTCAGCTCTTCACAACCCAGCTTTTTACAGAAGTCAGCCGTGGTTCTTGTGGAAATGACAAGTGGTCCAGATGGCTGAGATGTGTTCCTCTCTGTCTTCTGCAGCCCAGCATGACTTGGTCTCCTCTGAGGGAGAAAAGATTTTTTTGCTTATGATGACTCTTGAATTTCAACACCAAACAGCTGTAGTTGGGGAGAGAGAGGTGTCCTGTGTGCTACGGGAGTGAATGTTTTTTTAATACCAAATCCACTTAGGCAGAACCCAGAGCCTTATGCCCACTGATCTGTTTCTACTGAGAAAATAGCTTTTTGTTGTAGAGTCAAAGCATTAGTAAGTAAAATTGAAGTCCCTGCAAAAGGTCATGAAGCCATTCGGCGGTGAAATGACTAGTCCTAGCTGGGGCAAAAAATGAAATCTTCTTTGTCAACATTTCCAAAGCACCATTTCACATAAGATTGCTGAAAATAAACATAAGAGAATATAGCAAAGGAAGGTGGTCTGCTTGCATTGCATCTGCTTGCACGGTTGTCTGCAGTCATTATCTTTCCATCAAAGATGTGAGTCATATGAACCTCAAAAGAAAAATCAGAACAGAATATTCCAAATATTTTTCAACCAAATTCTGCTATTTTCCCCAGTTTTTTCTGGTGTGACTTTTCTTTTCCTACTCAGAGTTTTTGATTGGTCCATTTGATCGTTAAAGACAGATGAGACAAAGGTCTACATGGATTTTCCATTTGTAAATGAGCACTACAAAGGAGAAGATATGGCAGAAACTAATATCTCCATCTTACAATAAACAAAACAAGCCACTATACAATGAAGAGAATGACAGGAGCATGTTGTATGTGTCAAAATGAAATAGGACATCTGTGTAGTAAAAAGTGCTGCTAAGAAAGCCTTTCAAGTGTTTAATGAGGGAAAACAGATCGTTAAAGTATGGATTTGATTGTTGGAAAGAACAATGCCTACTGCTTTTGACAACAGCTCTTGGGTTGTTTGTAATCAATACATTATCACACAGCTCTTCCAGGCCCTTCTGCAGTTGTGTCAGTACCTGAATCAGAAAGAAACTGAGCCTATTTATTGATTAACTGCTTTGTAGTGAAATCATCACCTATCAAACTCCAGCATCTAGAGGTCACCAGATAAATAACCTGCTTGGCTGTGCCGGGGCCTGTGTGCAGGAGTGAAATGAGAAAGGAGGGTCAAGTGTTTGAGTTACCTGAACTTGGGGGGGGCACTGCCTCCTCAAGGTCACTGTCTACAGTGCTGCTGCAGCAGCCGAGTGGTGTAGCTGGCAGTGAACGCAGGTGAATAAAGTTTACCCAGTTCCAATCTGGGCAGCAAAGGATTTACCAGCATCTCCCCATGCAGCCTAGAAGACAAGGCTCTGCCTGAGCTGTGCAGTCCAGCTGACCTCATGGTGGCCTTGCTGCCCAGCTCTGTGTCCAGCTGCCTCCAGCTGATGCCGCCTACGATGTGGCCATTTTTCCACTTTGAAGGAATGTCTTCTTCCTTTTAAAGAGGGCCTTTTGGCTGGTTTATTTTGTGGCATGGAATACATCTCTAGCTAATACCCCTCATTATGCATTTCCTTAATCATTTGGTTTCCCAGTGGCTTAGTAATCTAATATGACTCTAGGGACAAATCCTTGCCTGAGATCACAGCCTAAATATCTAATGTTATATGGGATCCAGAGATTAGCAGAACTAAATCCTAAATCCTCTGGGGCTAGAGAGTGCCAGTGAAATTGATGGGGAACTGCCAGTATGTGTCTGAAACCACAGGGAGCAGAAGTCAAATAATGGTGCATCCACTCCAGCCTCTCCCATCCCCAGGTCTTGTTTGTTATCACAGGGTCACAGGGATTTGAAAATCAGAGCAAGGTTTGTTAGAACATCACCACAGGCCGCTCGTAGCGGTTGGAAAGGGTCTCCTGTTGTCATACACAAATCATTAACACCAAGGAGGGGGAGAGGGGAAGGAAGAGGCTCTTTTTTGCTGTACTGTGTTGCTGTTCTCTCCTGTTTTCTGGCTGCTGAAATACCCATTATCTCAGGAGCTGTTACTGTTATTTGTCTGATGCGGAGTAGAGAATCACGACCAAATCAAAGGGAGGGTCCCAGGTTTGATTGAATCCCAAACCAGACAGGTCCTATTATCCTTCTTTTTGTCTCTTATTCAAATGTGCCTGAATCATCATAGATTTTAACAGAAGGCACTGAAAATATGCAAATTTCTGTAGAATTTCAGGCTTTGAGATTCCAATTTTGCAAAACCAGCCAGTAGATTTCAACATCTTATCTTAGTGCAATGCTACCTGCAAATCTGGTCACTGAAATATACTTTTTTTTTTTTTTCCTAGAACGCTTTGAGTTATGGTTTTGTTATTCCAAGTCCGGAATTTATTTTGTGTATACATATGGAGTCAAGTTTTTTTTATCCCATCCTATTGGATAGTCCAGAAAAAAAAATTGTTTATGGATTTCGAGATTTTCATCACAGTAGTTCTGAGAACGGAGCTCTGTCAGCTTGCATTTATATGGAATACTCACAGACATGCACTCCACCTGTATACATGCTAATCCAGTAAAGCCCTTGCCATGACTTTTGGCATTTTAACTGTACCAAGTATTGCTGGTTTTAGTGGCCACTTGGGTCCCTGCAAATCCTGGTAGTACAGAGCTGTCCTTAGGTCAGTGCAGTGTGTGTGCAGCTTTGTCCCATATAAACGGCTTTGCTTTGGAATTATTGTTACAGCAACACTACTATGTTCGGGAGTGTAATGAGGTGCAAAAGAACGGAAAAAAGAGCCTCCCTCCCGCTTTGTTATTGGTGAAAATTTTCACAGCTCATTCTAGCAAATTTTGTGGCTGTCTTAAGATTTCCTCTTCAGCAAAAAGAGAATAAAGCATTAGGCACATTAAAGAGTATTACCCTGAAGTGTTACCCTTTGGTCTTGTGACAAAGCCTTGTTGTTCCTACCTGTTTTGAGAAAATACCAGTGTTTGGTTCTTCAAACCTAACGAGTACCAGCTGGGACACATCTCTGTTTATGCAAAGTAAAGTAGCTTTAACCTTTGTTGTACTGTGGTGTTCACCCAAATTATTCAGCCTTGGGGATATTCTGCTGAGTGGCAGGATCTTGCCAAGCTGTGCATTGCTCATTTCTGCCCCATTTGTCATTGCAGTGCAAGGATGTCTCAATAAACAACATCTGGAAAGTGACTTGAGAAGTTCCTTGTTAATCATTTATTGGTTATAGGCTGAAGAGCATTTGGTAAACAGGGCCCAGTGCCAATTACCTGGGAAGAATTTTGGTTTGCTCAGAGGATCTGAAGGATGCTGTGATCATTAAATTCTTTCAGTCTCTGCTCTGGAAAAATATTAACCTGAGAGAGCCAGAACTGTTAAGTGAGAAATTTTAACAATTGACAAATGTATGTGGCAGCCTCTTCACACACTTGTCTGCTGAATAAAATGTTTGCACTTTTTATCACTGGTATTGAGAGCCCAGTCTGTGGAGTTGTTTGCTCAGTCTCCAGAGAACAATCGGTTCAGATCAGTTACTTCCAATCCTGATACTGTACACTGCACACCGCCTCAGAGACGTTGCTGATGTCTGACCAGGGGCATGGATAAGAATTGAAAATCTGGGTAACAGCCTACAAAGGCTGTGTTCAGTCTGCATTAGGAGCGTCCCTCTTTGGCTTCCCACAATAATGCTAACATTATGTGCTGTTTTTCATTGCTCTACGAATGTTAACTATTTCTTAGAAAAAGCACCGATGCAAACATGTTTCCACTGTGTCAGAGCAGCTGCCTCTATGGCAGGGTGAACACCAGGTGAGCTGGAAAGCTCTTAAATAACTGTGACAAAATGGCTTTGTTTTGGGGTCTGCACTAGTCTGCTCACTGCTGGGAGCCTGGGTGTGCTGGAGCACAGACTTGCTGCAGCTTGCATGGCAACTGTCTCTATTTTTTTTCAAAATAGAGAAAATATTCAGAAAATATAAACAAAGTACACAACTCTTGTAGTTTTATTTTCTAGAGATGCCGACAGCATAGTCTGGGTGGTGGTGAATTCATTTAAGCTCTCCAGATGAGCAGTTTTCTTAATGTGTGATTTTTATCACAAGGAATGCTCTTGTCTCCCTTGGCCTCTCAGGACTACTGTAAAACAAATAATCACTCACTGAGAGTTAATTGATAACTTTCACCTTTTCTTAATCTTTGACCTTTACTCTTCTAATTTATACCTGTGTATAAATTAAAAATTTATACCAACAATTCTGGTAGACTTGCTCTTGGTTTACACTGAACTCAGACAGGTCACTGCTGGCTCCTGAGAACCTTCTTTCCTAAAACTGGTTGTGAGGAAACTATGATCAGCAGGGCCTGTTAGTGTATTGCTGGGATTAACTGATTTAGTGATTGCACAAAATCTGCATTAAAGAAAATAAAATATTTAAAGATTATGGATATTTTGGTGATTTTAGTATTATGCTTATGAGGGCTCTGTAAGTCTTTAGCATGGAGCTATAAGTGTACATTCAAAAATAGTACATTGATCAGTGTTTCTTAAAGATGTAATGAAGAAATGGGCTCAATAATTATTTAAATACCTTGTCAGTTCTTTCTCTCTTTAGAAATTATATTTAACATTATGTGGATTCTCCACTGTTACAGCTGAGGTCTTCAAATTACAGAAAGAGAAAAGAGGGAGGGTGGCTAAAAACCAGGGGCCTCAGCCAATTTAGCTTGGGGTTAGTCCAGCTTAATACAATTAACACAATTAATACAAGTAACACAATTAGGACTCTGTTGTCCACACTTAAGCTCTGCAGATCTCTCATTTTTCTATAATTAGAATGAAGTGCAGAGCTATGTGGCTCTCTCACCTACACTATGCAAAGTCATTTTTTCCCCTCTTCTATAATTATAGTGCACAGCTTAAGACACTGCCAAGTGCTGAGAGCAGCTTTAGCTTACGGTGGTGCTTCCCAAGAGGATCACATGGACTTGGTTCCGAGTGGAAAACAGGTTATGGAAGATGGGAAGGTGATTAGGTAATCAAGCATTATTTGAAAGTTTAGAAACTGAGAAATTTGCATACAGGACCTTTCTATTTCTAGAAATAGAATGGGTTTTTCAAACAAGGTAAGCATTTTAAATAAAACTGTGGCGAGTCTACTGGTTTCTGAACTTAGCAGGAATTCAGAAGCTGACTCGGTAGTCAGACTTTCCTAATGTAGCACTATTCTAGCTGCCTTTATTTTTATAGTTTGCTTTTTTAATCTCCCAATAAATAATTTTGCAGTAAGTCTCCAGACAACAATTTAGCCAGACGTGCCAGATCTACTGTTGTAAGGAAAAGAGTAAGTTTTTAACAGTCTTAGTTAATCATCTGCCTTTTCCCTATGTTTCCACCAGCCTGGGATGTTCAGATGCTGCTCATGTGTACATGAACCCATGGCAGGTTTTGAGCCCAGTGCACACACTCAGGTTGTCACTCTGCATGTCAGGTGGCTGTAGTGAGGGGAACTGTGTCTCTTTGGCCTCTAGGTGCCCAGTATTTCTGGGATGGCTGTGAAGAGGAGAGGGAAAGAGCTGTGCATCCTTTGCCGTTGGTGGAGTTTGTGCTGCCTTTGCAGTCAGCTGAAACATTCTTGTCCGAGAGCACTTATGGTACTTCCTTTCAGGAGCAGCTTGTTTGCCTTTGGAAGGGCCCAAAAGGCACCAAAAGGCACTTATTTTCAAAGCATTCCTAGGAAAAGATATAACAATTCTGTGTTTTCTTCCTTAGTCAGGTCAGAGTCTTCATCCCACAAAAACAAACACCGCCTGATGAGCTGTCTGCGTTCAGCATTTGGCAAAGCTTGATCAGTTTGCCAAATGCTGGTGCCTCTTTTCATGGATGACCTAGCAGGAGAGATGGGTTTTCAGTTATTTCAGGTGATTAGAACACATTATCCATTGCCGTTAATAAGTATTTGCAGTAAGTCACAGGATTTTCCACAGGAAATGGAGATCATATTTTGATGTTTTTGACTGAAGTATTGGCTGCTTATAATAAAGTTTTAATCCACTTGACGGAGGTTTGAAGTGCAGTTATCAGACTGAGAGGCCACCCTCAAAAAGGAGGGGAGCTCCTCTGTGTACAGGGAGTCCTTGGTGCCTGGCTGCAGCCCTGGGAGTGGACACGCCTCAGAGGGACAGCACTCACGAAGGGAAAGGGGGTTCAGCTAATGGCAGGGTGGAAAGCTCTGGATTTGGATCCTGGTTGATTCTTCCATTTGAGGGGAAGATGTTTGGAAGAGAAATATTCTCTTCTGTGCCTCAGTGCAAATAATGAGTGAAAGAAGAGGTGAGGTGTGGCTGGGGGCTTTTTAATAGAAAACTGGGAGAGGGGAGGCTGCAGTGACAGACCCCACTGGGTGTCACCTCCTTGGCAGGCCCTGCCTGGAGCAGGCAGGAGTTGCTTGTGTGCCACAGTCAGGCTGTGTCTGAGCAAAAGCAGCTCAGTCATTCAGGAGAACCTTGCCCTGTTGTGTGACACGGGAGCTGAGAACAGAGCTGCGTGCTCGGGGGTGCCTCCTGTTTCTGACTGCAGACAAAATAGATGATGAGGCTTCTTCTGTGTGTCTTTATCTGTTACTCCTCACAAAAGCAAGAACCATGTGTGTGTACAGAAAGCTTTCTCAAGTCTCTGATAGCCACTTCTACAATGAAAAATCTTCAAGTGAGGTGCAGCTAAACAAGATGTGTGTGTCTGTGACAGTGACCGAGCTATTTTCCAGCCAGAGCGAGGCTGCTGATTGAGATTTCACAGGTCTGTGTGGCTTGCAACAGCTGCAAAACTGCTTTATGTGGGTGTTCCCTGCTAGAATTCAAGCCCCTTTACTGCTGTATTACCTACTACAGTGACCTGTACAGTTGAAGCACTGAGTTCTGTATTGATAATTAAGGCTACAGATCATTGTTGCCAGGCTGCAAACAGAAACCCCAATCTCCTGGACATAGCACATCCTCTGAGCCTGCTCCAGCTGCACCAGCTTCCCAAGGACCAAAGTCAGATCAGTGAAATACCTGCCTTGATTCTGCCAGTTCAAAGTGTTTTTCTGTTTCAGGTTCTCCATGCATGGTATCCTTCTGCATCTGTCAGAAAAAAGAAGAATTATATCCTCTGTAACAGTTCTGTTTTTTTCCAGAGTTCAAGGGAACTGTAGTAAATTCGAACAATTAAGAGTCTGTCCAAAAACTTAATAATAAGTTTTAATAATAATAATAATTTTAAATAAGTTTTAGCATAATAAAGTAGTGGTGGTAATTTAGTAATCTCAGAGAGCATAAACCTCGCTGGTATCATCATATGTGGGGTAACTTCAATATCTACAAAACTTGTGATTCTGGAAATGGCTGAAGCCCTGCTGTGTGAGGGAGAGGAGGGATACCAAAGTCTTTATCTCTTATTTTTGAATACAAGACACAGTCCCACAAAACTAAATGTGTTTCTTCCCCTGTGGGCCTAAATTTACTAGTAGCTCTGAAGATTCACAGTGTCTGAGCCTGGTGCCATTGTCACAGGTGGTGGTGCTGATGAAGGAAGGGAAGGGAGGGCTCATTCTGTTCAGTTCTAAAGTCCTCCACAGGCTGCAGGCTGATGGGAAGCAGCCCACAGGCACAGCCCGTGCTTCAGATAAACTGCTCTCAACCCCAAGAAACTCCCCTGAGCTGGAGCCAAGGATGTTGTGGCAAACTCACACGGGAAGAGCTGAGAGCAGAGCCTTTTTCACAAGCAGGAATCCGAAGATAAGTAAAGTTTACCTTTGCACTTCTTTGCAGTAATGTAAGCCATCAGACAGAAAAGTGACAGTTTCTCCATTATTCCTGGGCAAATGTACTGGTGTGTCAGTGTTATAATGTTGGAAAATAATATCCAGCAGTGCTTTCCTATAAAGGAGTTGGTCAGAGTAAATGCAAGGAACCATCAGGCTCTGAGCTCAGTGCTGAGTTTAACCAATGTAGGCAGGTACTGGAGGTGTGAAATTGAAAAAGTCACGAATGCTTCCTACCTTATTCTTTCTAGACAGATTTCTTGTACTTATTTAAAGGCCAGGAGTCCCAAAGGACAGTGTTACCACCTTTATTACTTTCTCTCTAATGAGATTTTTCAGATTTGTGGCAGAGCCACATCCCATGACACAAATGAGATACCAGCATTTGCTCGACGTGCCTGCCAGGGAAGGGGCAGCTGTAACTCTTGCCAGTCTGTATTTCCTCCTCTTTCTTTAATGCATTTAAGCCTTGACACAGGGATACTGTCCTTTCTGAAGGGGAAAAATTCAGCTTTGACAAAACTGTTATATCAGTCAGGCCTTGGGAAGAGGGAATTTTGCTCAGAATTGTGTTTCATATCAGGCTTAGGAGTAGACTGGGCACTCTTTGCTTGCAAACAAAAGTCCACTAAGAAGTAAGGAAACCTACTCTCTTAAGTCAGTACTTATATCAGGCTGCCCTTAAAGGCTTTTAATTCACTATTACTTAATCTCCCAAGCATTTACATATTACTGCACTTCACTTACAACTTCATATAGTACAATTTCATACACCTGCAGCCTTTGGTACCACTATTTTACTTAAAAAAAAATTTAACATGTGAGTCAAGTGAAGCCAAGTTGAGCTTACTTCTGTGAAGGACAATAAAGTTATGTGGGCATGGTGACTGTTTAATATTTTTGGAGGTATTTAGCACAGGATAGAATGGCAACTTGAAATACTAGAGCCAGGAAAAACATAAATTTGATAAGCCAAATTTTTTTTCCTGTTAGAGATGTATATTTTAGCAATCAACAGTGACTGGTAAAAAGCCAGACTGGGTCATTTATATATGAAATCTATTTTATATTTTTGCAGTTTTACATGGCCTATTTTCCTGTGAAATATCCGAATGGATGGTGGTTTATTTTCCTTGTGACTCTGTGTATCTCAAGTGTGCATGCCTCTCACTCTAGGAAATGTTGCTGCATTAATAAACCCATAGTGAGTTTTATCTCCTGATGTTTTTCTGGGCAACAAGACTTAGTCTTGCTGTTTTCCAAGATACTCTTGGTTCACTACTGTCACCTGCATCACCCTTCTGATGAAAGTGAGAAAGCACATTGCCTAAGAGCTCAGTTACGGGGCTGTTGAAGGCAGCACTTCTCTCCCGTGGTCTATGTGAACACTGCAAAAGAAATATGCCAGTCCAACAGCCCTGAATAAACCTGCCCTGTCAAGCAGACAAACAACAAAAGTGGGAAGGGAGGAGAGTAAAATAATTAGTAAGTGAAAATCCTGAGGGCAGTACAATTTGTCTTTTTTTTCTGGTGTGTGTGAGATGTGAGGTGGACTGATACAGATTTTGGAGGGAACACTGCCACTGCGCTTCCTGGGGTCTTGTAGAAGTGATTTGGGGAATGAAGAGTAGTGTTTCACCCCACAAGCTGGAAACGTGAGCAAAGTAGGTTGTCCCTCCCTTCCTCAGCCAGGGACATGCCTCTCTCCAGGAGTTAATTGCTGCATCACACATTCTTCCTGTTCTCCATCTTCCCTCACTGGCTCAAGGGTTGGCACCTCCACCACCCTGCCCCACTGGGTGGATCCATGGAGGACCTGAGTGCTTCTGGGGCTGTGCCTGTGTGATCTGGGAGCCGTGTCCCAGTTTCCTTTGGGCTTCTCGGATCCTACACTGGCTTGGAGCTGCTGTTGGTGCACAGGGAGCCAGTTAGCAGTGACTGCTCAATTGGTGCTGTAAATGCACAAGTCTTTTAGTGTCCATGAAATCAACACAAATGTCACAAGAGGAACATTTGTTTTTAACAGCCACTTGGCTGGGAGGTGTCTTGCATTGATCCTGGGCTGCTGGACTGCCAGACCTTTATTCCAGAGCAGTTGTCAGTAATGAACTGGTGGTAAGGAGTGGCTGAAGGGCTGAAAAGACTGCAGCTCTCTAATGTTAATCTCACCACAGAGAGAAAGGATGGCTCCAGCACACATAAATATAGGAAAAGTATGATCTGAAAGCAAGGTCCTGTTGCTTGAAAGGCTGCTCTCAGAGACTTCACCTCTTCTCAGTCTGGCAAGGTCCTGGGACAGGAATCTTGCCATAGGGTGTCATGCTGTACTCCTCTGAGCTGAGCAGGGAATCTTTCACAAGAAAGATGAAAAGTTAAAAAAATAGATTCCATGACTGAAAGAAGAGCAGATAATTGCCATTTGTCTCTCTGAGCTTTTGTGGGCAGATATTGAATAGAAAGTGGTTCATATAATTGTATTTTTGGGAGCCTAGTTGCAGCCAAAGATTTATAGGAGTTTTTTTTCCTGCAAAACCCTTGCTCTTTTCTATTTTAAGAGAGGGACTATCACCAAGTGTCACCCTGAAGAATTGGACCCACTACAGTATTTTGTTACATATCAGAAAACAAAGTGCAGGGCTGGTACACTATTAAGCAACAGCAGTGGAGCTGCCACTCTCAACCTCATTATTCAAGGCTCTCTTTAGTTCAATTATACACCTCTACAGCTAAGGAAGATAGATGAAGGTCATTTGGGAGCTGTAAACCACAACGCATTGAATGCAGAACTATGTTCTTAAGCTGATTTACACCTTGTTCTCTGGTGTTGTACAGGACGGGGCTTCGATTGAAATGCAGAGGCAGTGATTGAAAAGCCTTTTTCCTCTTCTTAGCTCCAGATCCACTGCCTGTAATTATTATCTTGATTAGGTGGTGAGAGACAACGGCTTCTGCTTCCATACCTGGGTGGTGACAAACCCCAAAATCTTGGGACTTGGGCAAAGAACCCACCAGGGATGCACAATGGTGTTTGCATCTGCAGTAGGTTAATTCTGGGTTGTGTGTATTGGTCCAACAAGGAAGAAAACCTGTAATTGAGGGAAGCAATTTGCCTTTCCAGGAGAGACAAAGAACTGCCATCTTGTACTGATTTACCTCCCGTATATCTCAGCATGAGGAATGGCAAGTACATTGAAGAAAGTTAATTAAACACTGCAAATGTATACAAAAAAAGAACCCTTTCATGCTAATGACAAAGGATTGTAGGCTTCACTCACGGGAAGCAGAGACATTTTAAAAATAACATAGTCTGAGGTGTGCAGTACAAATCTCTCTGGGACCAGATCTTGAAGCAGTGAATCTGTGGGTACCGATGCTGTCAAACTTCTGGTTCCCCAGTAAGGCCTCAGGGGGAGACCAGTTTGGGTTCTCTGGCGCTTTGGTAAAAAAAACTTTGGTAAAAACTGTAAATCAGTCTTGCTGTCCCTAAACATTGTTCCAGAACTTGTGCAACGCAAGCGCCTTGCTTTGTGCGCTAAGGTTAAATTGCACATTAGCACTTGCACCAAAGTCAGTGGAAGCAGATGCCAGCTCTGAGGAGTAGATCTAACTAAATATCACCTGCAATTCCAGTGCCGTCTTGGGAAATATTTTGTCAGTCTAAGCTAACTTCAGAGGGGAAGATAGGAAATAAAACCAAAATGATTTAAATCCTTTTCTGAAATGTGGTTTGCTGAACATCCTGCATCTCTAGCAGCTCATCTTTATTTAGAAATAAATTCTAACAACGCTCATGCTTTTGTCCATTGAACAGAGAGAACAGGATCAGCACAGAGCCACAAGTAGTTTTGACAGAGAAATAAAGACTATTTTAGCAGTACTGTATTTCTATCCACGAACCAGGGTTTGCTTCATTAACATTTCCCCTCTTTTTATGGTAAGATAGAACATTAAGAACATGAATGCATTTTTATTGATGATATTTCAGAATTTGTTTCAGATAGAGATATTTTTTGGGTGTTTTTATTTACTGGAAATAACCACAGGAGACTTTTAAACATTAATATTGTATGAAAAGGTTTTTCCTCTGAAATATTTAAACTTTTAATCATATTTATAGATATATGTTTAATTTTTAGAACTAGTCCTTTCAAGTTAAACTCATACTATGATTTCAATATTGTGGCTCTGTAAAAACCTAATTCTGTCTACAGATATGTACATGGGATGCCCACTAATTTCACAGTACCTTTGCCCGAAGGCCAGCATTTCCTCTGTGTTGCTTGCCTGACTTTTTATTATTTGCAGCACCTCGTATGCTCAAGAAAAGAGTTTTCTGTCCGTGTGCATGTCAGGCTCTCCCTGCTGAGCTTGCTCTAGGAACAAATATGCAGCTCCCACTTCTACAGTGGCCCCAAACATTGTTGGCTCTAATTGTACATGAAGCCAGTCCTGCCCTCGTTAAAAATCAATGAGAGCACCGAAAGGGCCTGAGGTTGCTGAAAATTGAGATCTCTAAGAGTCCGTCAGGGATAAATGTAATGATCCTACATCCAAAGACAATAAAATTGCGATTATATATAATTTGCTGCTAACTTAATTATAGATATTCTAAACAATAATCTGGAATCCCCTTTTCTCACAGGAGAAATCCTGCTTTAGTCAATAAGGCTGTGGTGTAAAAGCAAAGTGGGATTTGACTCTGATGCAAACGACTGCAATTTGCAGACTATCTGAGATTTTGCATTGATTCTTTCCTGCACTGAAGATTTGTGCTGCACTGTTTATAGTCTTTTATCTTCCATTAAATGTCTTTTTAAAGGGGAAAACAAGTCTCAGAACTAGTCCCTGACTTCAAAGTACTTTTGCTATGGAGACACTGGATATGTTGGATGTTCTTCTCAGCAATCATTACAAACGTAATGACCCGCAACTGTTAAAATGAAACTTTAGTATTAATCCAAAACTTTTGACATAAACATTTAATAAAAACTTTGGGCAGAAATTCCCTCATAAATCTAAGGCTGTTCCCTGGTAAGTTTTTGTTTGTTTATTTCCCCCCCACAAATAACAATTTAGTTGCTGTCTTATTTTTCCCCCGTGGTTGTACTGATGCACTTATTTGCAGAGTTGCCTCGTAAATCGGATTAGGGAATGATCTGGATTAAAAATCACATCAAAAGGGCTTCCAAACTGGTGGTGGTAGGGCAGCTGAGAGAATGGTTGGGAATGCCTGGGGAAGGATGAGAGGGAAAGCTGCTTATGCCAGTACAGATGCTGACATCTTTTAACCTCAGACTAAATATCAGCTGACCCAGTGCCAGACCGGGCAGTGGTATTGCCACTCTGTGAGGGTGGAAACTACCCACGTGATGCAGGCTGATAATGATTTACTTTCTTTCAGTCTTCTCCCCACATGATTAATTAGTAATTGTACTCATGAGGCAAAATTAATAACTTTGAATAATCCTGGCTTTCTAATCTTTTTCCTTCTTCTGGCAGTAAATTTTGAATCTGCCATTCCAGCTGAAATCCTTTCTGAGGCTGTGCCGGCACCCTGCAAATTCTCTTGGAAAGGGCAAGGCATGGCTGTGCTCCAAAAACAGGGTAGCAGGGAGGAAGAGATGTAATCACTCCAGGATGCATGTTCTGTACCCTGTGTGCAGAAATTCCCTGCAGAGAGCACTTCAGGGTCCATTTTATCTGCAGGAGTTGGCTCGTATTCCAGATCCTCTCTTCAGAGGAACTTGGGGCACCCGGGGCTGTTGCTCTCTCTCAGATGCTGCCAGGTAAAATGACAGGCCTTAATTTCAGGGATTGAAAATGTAAAATATCATTGAAATTTCCAGCTTTTCTTCAAGCCAGGGACAGACTAAACCTTTTCTATCTAATCTTCTGTTTTTCCTCCCTTTTTTTTTTTATGCACCATGAAACCCAGCAATGTCAGCTCCAGAAATTATTGCAAGCCTTGTAGGGAGGACACTGAGTGCATTGCAGAACTGGCAAGTGATGGTTTCTAGAAACCATGTTGGTTCTCACAGCACCACGTGTGGATCACTGCAATGCTTGCACCTTCCTTCTGCACCTTTCTGACAAATACGCTGTGGACAGGACAAATTGTGTGTCCTGTCTCCTGCTCCTTTTCCTCCTGTAAAAATCCTTGGGGTTTTCAGTTGAGAAGGGACCAAAGATTGAAATCACCCTGCTGGTTTATTGGAACACACGCAGACATGAGAACTCTCTCCACTTGTAAATTTGGACCTTGGAAAGATTGTGTTTGCCAGGATGGGGTACCCACCAGCTCTTAGCAGGAGCCTTCTGAGCAGGGGATATGGCAATAACAGCTCATTCCAAGTAGTATTGGAAATAACAATCTCTTGCATGTGTCTAAGTGCTTAAACAGAATACTTCAGGGTTTATTTCAGTTTTTTCATGCAATAATCTTCTTCAGCGGCAGCATCTGATAGCTTTACACAAAATCATAATGAAGTACTTGAGCAGATTATCCAGGCAAGCTCTCAATTAGCTGAGACATCTTGACCTATGAATCTGAATAAAAGGTGCTGAGCTTATTGTTGTGACCTTTGTAACAAGCATGAAACTGCTGTGGGTAGAGGAGTCCCTGAAATAGCCATAACGTGGGGCAGTAATTCTGAAAGGAGGTTACACCTACTCAGTTTTCTTTTTTGCTCCCTGTATGCTGCAAGAGGGTTTATGAGCTTTGGTTAATGAACCCAGCTGTTCCCAAGGAGCTCTGATGCAGATAGGCTTGGACTGAGAAATGTAACATAAACAAGGAGTAGCTTTTTTTCTTAATCAAGCTGACTGTAAGGCATTATATGGGTACATACTGTGCACATCATTGAAATGCAGAGCTTTGTAGGCACTAAACAATCAGTAAATGATATATCATATCAGAGAGATATGTTATTAAGCAAAGACATCACTGTAAACTTCTTCTGTAATCAAAAGTACAAGAAGTCAAGCTGAGGGACCTGCCTTTCTTAGTCTTCTTGGGTCTTATCCAAGAAATTTGCATGCACTACATTGTCTGGGACTCCATTTATTTTCTGGAAGGTGTTGAGCTGATCCTTCCAGAGCCTCAGTCTGCTCTCAAAGAGCTACTCTGTCCTGGTAAGGGTCTGTTAATTTGAATGTGTTGGCCTACTTCCATGCCCCTCCATCCAAAATAGCCTACTCTAATCAGAATACCTGCTGCTGCTTGGTGTTTTAATGTGAGATAGATTTAGACTCATACATTCCTGGTTTTTGGATTCTTGCTGTCTTGGCCAGAGCCAGATATCTTAGAAATGACAGATTTCGGTGACACAGATTTATTAAAATCCTTGTGTGCAGCCAGAACCAGGGCTGTTTTCCCATGTGTCCTGGCCCCAGTTCCTGATTCCTGATTTGCACCAACCATCAGGTTCAAGCATCAAAAGTTGTGATTATACCCCAAGCACTTGAAGCCCCTGATAACAGGACCCTGCCACATCCTGCACGTCCTTTAACACTGGCATCTCCTTCTGTGCAGTGCCACAGTCTGTGGGAGGGCACGAAGCTTTCTGAGCCTGTCAGTCTGGGATTGCACTGCTCTCCCACGAGACACGAGACCTTTGAGTCCCACAAGTCCTCTGACTACTCAGCTGCTGTGCAAACTACAGATGGCAGTGATACCACCTCTCCTCTGACCATGCTTGTTTTAAAAAACAAAGACACTACAGATACGTTTTGTAAGGGCTTCATTCCTTACACCTGCTCCGAATGTGGCGAGTGGAAGGGATTCTGCTCTCTCTGCCTGCAGATCTTCATCCATGTTCAGGCTAGGTCAGTTTTGAATAAATGCAGAAGTAAAATGCAGAGAGAGATATCACTTGCAGGTGAAATAAAAAAAATTACTACATTTACCTGCTCCTGTGCTGAAGTGTTTATTGAAATATTTGGAAAATATTTAGAAATATTTAGAAAAATGCAGGTGGAAGGGACCTTTGGAACTCATCTAGTCCAGTCCCCTGCCCAAGGCAGGACTGTCAGAAGGTCCTGAGTTAAAGTGCTTCTAACCCACAGATCACAGAACCAGTTTCCAAGTCTCTGCTGGACCTTTTCCAAGCCCAGCTGTCAGGACCATCCTGTTACCTGTGTACAACCAAATGGGTGGAGTGGGGAATTCACAGCTCTGGAGGATGAGCTTTATATTTCACAGAAAGGAAACGTCCTGACTGAGTTACTTGGGAACACAGAATTGCAGCAGCATAGAGTCTGGATGGTTTTAATACAGCCATAGGTTTTGAAGCCAGAGGGGACCATTACAATGGTCTGTTCTGACCCTGTTCTTGATACAGGGCCATTGAATAGTCCTAATGCTGGAATAAGAGTCTGCTTAGCACTACTTTTCTATAATGATTTCCAACTATTATAACATTTTTCTGAGTTATTCTCTAACCCCTAAATTACTCTTTTTCATATAAGGCTGTCTGTCAATCTGTTCTTTACTCCTCTGACAGCTCATCCCCACCTTCCAGTGTCTTGGGTGCCTTTTTTTCTGCTGTCAAACTCAGGCTAATTCATTTTCAGTTCCCTTAAGAGACTTGTCTGAGCACTGAAAGATCTGGACTCTCGCTATTTCATTAGCCCTCATTATTTTTCAGTTAATGGTTAGCTGGCAGCATTGGTTTTGAATTTTTTTTAAATAGGAATGAAGCAGGTTTTTGTTTTATAGTCCTTTCTCATCAGTCTCGGGGAGAAAAATATATCTGTCTACAAAGATATTATAGTCTCCCTGAACGCAAGCTTTATTGTTATTTGCATCACTTTCAGTTATGCACAATTTTAGTGGGAAAAGTACATGGAGTTGGAGTGCATGCAGCTGTTCAGGATGCTGGCAAATCCTGCCACAGATGCTCCCTTCCCTTCTTTGTGACAGGACTGTCATTTTATCAAGGCTCTGAAAGGGAAGCTACTGGCAGAGACAGAGAAACAGCACTTGGTTTTCTCATAATGCTGGATGTTTTCTGAGACTTTAAAGATACAACAGAGCTTTTAGGGGTAACGTGATTAATTTTGCTACTCTGGAAGAAAGCACAGAGAGTTATCGACTTCCAAGTGTCATTGTTCAAGCTGGCTTTGCAGCCAGCCAGTGTTTGAGCTGCGGTTTTCCAATAGGGAAGTGGGAGTAGCATGATTCCCTGATTACCCTCGACTGATGTTATTAATTAATCAAGCACAAGCTCGTTACAATGACTGAAGAATGACTCATGAACAATCATAACAGCTTTTTTCTTTTTTTTGTTCTTTTTTTTTTTTATTTTGTGGAGGAGAGATGAGAGATATATAAAAAATATAACAGTAGCATGTGACAATATTTTCCTGAAGACAGCGATTCACAGGGAAGGAAAGATTGCAAATATTCGGGTCATTAGCCTGAAGTTTTCAAAATGAATAGGGGTGTTGGATTCCCACGTTTCCTCAGCAGCTTTGGTAATCTCAGCTCATGCAAAGTCTATCAGAAAATCAGCTAAGCATATCTTAATTCACAGGAGGCTTAATAGTCCCATTGAATTTACCTGCATAAAATTATGCATGCAGGGTGACTTGCAGTTGCTGATCCAGTGAGAAACAGAACTTTGGAGTCTGGGATTTGATGAGCACCAGTAATAGCCCTTGTCTTGAGCAGCAGTTGCATGTGAGCAGCCCACTCAGATCAAGATGCTTGTCACTTGTGATCACTTTAGCAATAATCTGAGTGGTTATCTGGAAAAAAAAATAATTTTATTCTTCCAACCTGGCCAATCTCAGAACTGCTATGAATTCTCCATTTTTCATTCCTTCTCTTATTATTTATTCTCTGTTGATAGCTAGAAAAACCATCTCCATAACTAAGCTTATATGGAATGTAAAACCTATGCAATTAGCATTAGTTATAATTATGTTTCTGTGCTGATGGGGGAAATGACAAGAAATTTATACTTAGCAGAGAAAGGAGGAGATGGAGACAGGATTACAAGTAGTAGTGTTTGGTAATGAGGTTAGTGACATAAAAGAGTTATCCAGAATTAGCAGCAGGAGCAGCATTTGCTTTCCTGTTTTTCCCAGAAATGGTTCTGCTAATAAAACAAGCACAGATGTGGAATGGTTTTATAGCTCATCCTTAAGTGTCCTCGTGCAGTGTCTGAAACCTAATCATTACAATGTTTTGCATGAAAGCCAGAAAGTGAGCAAGTCATTATGTTGCTACGTGTTGACATGGTTCCTCGGTATCTTTCTCCTGAAATAAATACAGCCTCTCCGTAGATTTGCTATAATTGGATTCTACTGCACTGTAATATGTAAATTATAAACTTCAATTACCAGTGTATAAAAATAGAAAGTCATGTAAATGTCTTAGGGAAAAGTGTTTGAGCAACTACGAATATGTAGGATAACCAAAATGTGTACTATTTTGTTACAGTTGTTGTCATTACCCTGAATCTTTAGGGTGTTTTTGTTTGGTTTTTATTTCTCTTTTTGCAGTTCTTGTTTGGTTCAGCTGTGGCAGTGAGCTATCTTTCCCCTGCGTGGTCCCATACAGCTGACTG
Source organism: Gymnorhina tibicen (assembly GCA_013399875.1). Classification (NCBI taxonomy): domain Eukaryota; kingdom Metazoa; phylum Chordata; class Aves; order Passeriformes; family Artamidae; genus Gymnorhina; species Gymnorhina tibicen. The sequence goes on from VXAZ01006886.1 coordinate 554,135, forward strand.
AAGGTGCATTGGCTCTTTGTCTGTGGTATTTTGGTAGCTTTATACATATAGGCGAATAGATGTTTTAATTTGTGGTGTTTTCAATTGCTGTCAGAACACTGCTCTAATCTGAGTGTTTAGCTTGCTTGTTATTGTTCCTGTATGGTCTGTGGTGAGTGACTTCAGAAGTTTGTAAGTCTGGCTTTTTAAAGGTATGAGGGTGAGGATGGCTCATGCAGCACCTTCTGGAAGGGGTGTTGGTACAGTGAGGGAGATCCCCCACAGGACACTCATGCTTGCTTTCCCCAGAGTTGACATTCCATAGGTGGGTTCCCAGAACACAACAGACATGGACACACGATAAGGAGGGGGGAATTAGGAGACTGGTTTTGTTCAACATGACATTTCACAGCCCAGAAGCGCTGGGTTTCACCACCGCGCGGTGCGGAGGCTCTTGGCACTCACTGCTCGTGCTGGTGGAGAGGCTGGTGTCTTACAGACCTTAGCAGGGAGCAGATGGGAACAAAACCTGCAGCAGCTGTACTGGACCAAAGGATGGAGCCTCATGCACAAGGCATGAGATTGGGCTTGCTGATGTAATTTGTCAAGTACAGTTGTTTGGAGGCAGCCAGCAGGAAAATGGGAGAGGGGTGAGTTCATCGGTGCCAGCTGAGTTAAAAGAACAAAAGCAGCAGTCTTTACTCCTTCCCTATTTTGTTTTATCAGTGAAGCTCACTTGCTTTGGTTCCTTAAATAAGGAGGACCAAACCTAAATTCCATTTTCTTCTTTTGCACCAGTTCAACCCTCTTTGTTTTCCTCAGGCTTTTCTGTTCCAAACTTCTCTTCCTGAAGCCAGCTACCTGTAGAAACTTGTTCCATCTACATTGCACTGACACTGTATCAGCATGCAGGATTCAAACAAATGGGCTGGGAGCTCATGTCTTAAGGTGAGCTTTACAACTGGTGTCCATCACCATTTTCCAGAGAAATCATTCCACTGTAGTCAAATTACCTTCACCGTAGTGATGTGAGTAACCCCAAGCCTTCTGTGGAGTAGGTTATTCTATATGGATGTGTCTCAAAAAGTTGAAATTTATTTTCTTACCTGTCTTGAGGATTTCAGAGAAAAAGAAGGAAATGTGAATTTCTTCTACCTACTACTTAATTCCACAGTTGTTACTTTTATTTTAGTGCAGTTTAATATTATGCCAAAGAAATTCGGCATTCTCTGTCTATAGAAAATAGGTGAATTCAGCTGTTGTCCTTTGTTCACCTCATATTCTGTGAATAGGTCCAAAGAATAATTAAGGAAGAAACTTTCAAAGACACCTTGAAATGACTTAATTTTCACTGAATTATAGTGTGATATTGGTGTCTAGTTCTTGAAGACTGTGTAGCCTATGAGCCTAAACAAACTTATGTTACCATCAGGGCAATGAAAGTTCAAGTAACTTTAGCAAACTATTGTATTTCTCCACTGTTCATTAATGTTAGATGATACTGAAATTTGCACTTTGAGATGATTGACTGCAATACCTAAAATCCCATGACAAACCAGGCCTTACATCCTCAGTAAGAAAACAGGCCAGGAAAGCTTGCTTAAAAGCAGTACTGATTTCAAGATACTTTTTTACTAAAGTGAAAGAATTAAGAACCCGCTGCTGGCTTCAGCAGGGCTCACAGGTATGGCTAAGGAGGAATGTTTTTATTGTTAAGAATTGCATTTCCAGGGAAAGGCCTTTGATACTAAAAAACTAAAAAAATAAAAAGAATTGGCTGTGCAATGCTGGAAAAATCCCTTCACTGCTCTCCAGCTGGACCTGAGCCTATAATACAACAGGATCCTATCACTATCTTTCATTCACTGAGACCACAATATTTTTTCTTGACAGAGCAATTACTACTTAATCTCGTTAGGATAGATGGTAATGGAGCCTAGTTGTAAAATATCCCTTTGTATTTTTTCTTGTATTTTGTTTTGATTATATTGCTTTGATTTTTATCACATTTATGTGCACATTAAGGCACAATTATTTATTGTTAAAGTCAATCTGCAATCAATGTCATTTTCTGTATTTTGTTTACCCAGATTAGAGGTTTGATCCCGCTCATTGACTTCCATAAGTGCTTGACTTACCTCTCCCCCCTCTCTTGGATCTCCATTTTACAAAGAAGTTTGTCCTTGGCCCTGGCCTTGGTGCACAATGGAAAGGGCCCGTGATACAGACTCTTATGTGTTCTGAGGGAAGACTGGTGATGTTTACCTGTGCTGGGCAGGGCGCAGTGTCACCCCTTCAAGTCTCCCTGGCTTCCAGTAAAGGATAAATGGAGGACAGGAGCTGGGAGAGTGTGGAAGGAGAAGTGTAAGAAGGATGAGGAGGATGACAGAAAATAGCTAGCAAATGTTTAAGAGGCAAAGAGGCAAAGCCATGGCATCCCAGGGCAAAGGCTTTGTCACGCCAAGAGCTGGGACTAGGCTCTCCTGTGGGTATGAAAACCTGCAGGGCTTCTCTGAGCTCTCCTCTTTCACCCAGAGAAAAACTCTCGAGACAGGGTCAGTGCATATGGGGAAATTCACTCAATGAAGACAGCTGGAGGGAGAAAAAGGGAGGTTCTCAGTGCTTCATGGGACAATCTAGAAGGATGAAAGCAGTCCCTTCTGACCTTCAGATATGTCACTGCTTCACAGTGGTGCCAGTTTCGAGCAGTTTTCTTTGCATTCACTAGAAACCTTCCTCTCCAGTGATGGGATATTTGTGCTCTCCACCCTTTCCTGTGATTTTACCACTTGTCATAGATCCCCTTCCTTAAGTTACGAATAAGTAGTTTTTTCTCCTATGAGCTGCATTCCTGTTCTGGTGAACAAGAAACTTAATGTAATATTAAGCAAAGAAAGAAACTAATTTCCCTATCTCTCTAACTTGACTCAAGCTATCAGTTACCCTGGAGTAAAGTGGAGATTAATCTACCCCATGTGTACTTGCAGTATTTAACAATAACAGTCCCCTTGTCTTATCAGTCTCCCTGTGGAAGTTTTGATCACAGAACTGAACGAAGAATAAGCCTGTGTTTATTCTTGCTGAGGATCTTGACGTTTGGCAGAGTGTTTGCCTTGCTGGTTCTGTGCCAAAGCATTACAGGCCCCACTGGCTGTGCAAAGGTGGGGGAAGACAAGGAGGAGAAAGCCCCCATTAGGGAGTGCTGGGGGAAAAACCTGCAGAGGTCACAGTGCAGTTTTGCTACCCAGATTTAGCTGGGAGAAGTTGCATAGGCAAAGTAGGGTTGCTCCAAAGGCAGTGAACGCTGCCTGCCACAGGGACCGTGCTAACTTAGCCACCGTAGCCAGACTGTGGTGTTTCCAGTAATTGAAATACGGTACTCTTGCTGTTCTTGTTTCTCTCTAGAGCCAGACTTTCTCTAGAGCCATGCTTTCTGATGCTCCAGGCGAGATCATATCCTCCCCCCATGTATTTCAGTGTGAGGAATATCCAGTTTGCTTGCTTCTTGCCAACCTGTCCATGCCAAAAGGAACGTTCTTTCTTGGGTGATCTGAAAAGTCCAAACCCTCTCCATCTTTTAAACCTGCCTCAAGAAACCCCCTAATGTGCTGTGCACAGGAGTTCAGCTGGTCAACTCTGTAGATTAGTGGCACTTAGGAAAGAACATGTTTCATAGAGAGTTTTTGTTTAATGAATGATAGTGAAGAGTGTCCTGGAGTGTTGTAACTGCTAACGTTGCACTTCCTCTGCCACTGCCCTAATTTAATTTCCTTAAAAAGTACATTTTGAACATTTCAAGGCACTGAAAGTGCCTGATGAATGCAGGTATGTGGAGTGTATAATTTCAACCTGGACTGTGTAATATTATTTCATGTGAATAACAATTAATAATCTTTGGAGAACATTCCCAAGCTCAGATGTATGACCAAAAGTCTGGTGTCAGCCTGTCAGGAGTTACTGTGATTTTGCATTAATGAGGGGAAACTAAACCCCCACACCCCTCTTCTGTGCCTGTGTCAGTTCTGTGGTCAAGACAATCTCCTCCCCTTGGGTCATCTGTGGAGTAGCATGTACCATGTCCCATTGTTTGGGAAGGGTCCTCCTGGACACGCCAGGCTCCTGGATCTCATGGCACCCAAGTCTCCTGAAGAGAAGGGGAACAGGGTGAGCAGCAGAGATGCTGCCTCCTGCTTTGTTGATTCCATGGAGGAACCCTTGTATGACAGCTCAAGTCAAAGAATGCTAAGTTCAGTTTTTAGGGGGGGAGAAAAAGGATAAAGTACACTTCTAAAAAATAAAATATTGTTGTTCATATTTATCTGATTTCTGACAGTAGATTTCTAGCCCATTTTTAATTAATCCTTATTCAGCATTACAAATATATCATTTTCATTTCAAGCTATAGTTCTTTTGCTAAGTTCTGCTTTTCCCCTCTATTGATTTTATTCCTGTCTAAAACCTCTTTCTGTCATTCTGTAATAGAATAAAAATGGGCTAAATAAAGCACTTTATCCAATCGATGACTCTTCATACTTGACCAAGAATCTCTGTGCCAGAAATAACATTCCACAGTCTGGAAGTGATAAGGATGAAAAGGTCCATTACAACATATTAATCATTGTTCCTCCATTTTTCTTTAGGCAGGACAAGTTCCCTTGCTGTTTACTCTGTGACTCGGGTGTCTCTGGAGCTGGCTTTGCAACAGCAATGTCCTTAGGCTCTACATGATTTCTTTATTTTTTAGCTGCTGTGCCAAAATATCTGCCCGTTGGTTTGCATAATTCACACGTGCAGCTCCCAGGACTGAACACAGTCCTGACTGCGGGCAGGGAGGCTGGTCATTTTTCTGTGCCTGGCCTGAAAGAGCAGGTGTGGTAAGTGGATGGTGAAATCAGATTCCACCCATGTGTGGAAATGCTTGGATGGGAGACACTGCTTGTGCAGTGAGAGAAGGCAGGAGGGGAGCTCTGGGGTGGAGCAAGGAGGCCACTAAAATCCATTTTCCTCTGCTTGTTTCAGGAGAAGAAAGGGTTAGAGGTCTAGGGGTGGTGAGAGTTTATCAAAGAAACACAGTCCAGCTGCTTCTGTATCAGACAGGAGAAGTAAAGCCAGTGCTTAATTTGGAGCAGGGTTGTTGATGCTATAGAGTAAATAGAGACACAGTAGAAAAAAGTCTTTTCACTTTAAGCTGAATGTTCATCTCCCACCTTGCTACTCTGAACTCTTTCTATCACATCTGTGCTAACCAGGACCTGCAGAACCAAGTGTTTATGTTTGCAGTGGTCAGGTTGATTGTCACAAACACTGCTCTGGCATCGCTCAGCTCAGGAATAGATCTAAGAAAATGCTTCAGAGTGGCTACAGAGCCTCGGGCTTCCTGGCAGTGCATGGGGAAAGCACAAGGCAGTTTCAGAGTGTGCTAAACCACGCAAGATGTTGAGCATGGTTGTTTAAACAAGGCAGCAGGAAAATGGGAGAGAGACGGTAATTTTCAGTAATTTTCTTCAGGTGTAGAGACTGTGCAACATATTATCCAGAGCTTGCAAATGTCTCCTGAAGGGAGAGACTTCTCAGACAGCCAAGCAGGGCTCTCTCTCCCCACTTCTATAAAATCAATCAGAAGAAGAAAAGGAAGAGTGATGCTGCTCACTCCTCAGTGGTTTAACCATGACCAATTCCTTCTTCTGCCGGAATAAATTCAGCCAGACATCTTCAGGAAGGATACTCTGTAGACAGTTGGAGAAAGGCATGGCATCATGAAGACAGGAAACTGAGATCAGGGAATCAGGCTGGACAAGGAACAGCAGCTGTGACCTTGTGGGGATTATGCAGAGCGGGATCCCCACTCTCTGGATTTTCCCAGTCACTCTGATGCAGTGAACTCCATTATTTTTATCTTAAATTCACTTTTACAGGGAAGGGTGAGCACTCCCATTTTCTACCTCAATCATATGTGTTTGGGATACATCCAGAAGTATTACCCTGGCCCTGGAAGAAGGACATTTACACGGGGTTAGGAATTTCCCAGCAGAAGGCAGGTATGGCTTGGAATTGCCTCACTCAAAAGAAGATCTGCAGCTGAGGCAAGGCTGTGGTAGAGGCAGTTCCTATTCACATCTATCCTCAATGTAGCTACCATTAAGATTACATTATATTTATTTGACCACAGGCTTTCAGGAGAGAAATTTTGGCATCACCTGAAATAGAATTTTGGTACTTGAGCTCAAAGTCCTTTATTCAGGAACTGACTCGTGATCAGTGCAGAGTTGGCATGTCTTGCAATTAGAACTGAATCTTTAGAAAGAATCTTCTGCTGTGTGTGCTGAGTGCAGGATTTGTCCCACAGCTGTTTTTCAGCATGCAAAACCTGGCATCTCAATTCAGATGTTCATGTTCTCCCTCTTTGCCCCTGAAATAGTTGGAGAGCTTAAGCTATTCCTCTTTATGAAGCAGAACTTACAAAGCAGGTAAAACTGAACATTACATGGAGTGTAACTGAGATCAACAATTAAAGCTACTTTACATAATCTCAGCCTAAGTGAGTGACTGTTAGGTATTTCTCATTAGAAGTTTGTGGAATGTTTTTGCTTTCTTTTGCTTAATGTTACCTGTTTCTTGGTGTTTCTGCATGGACTTGTTGAGATAATTTTTTTTGTGCATTTTTGTGTGTTGCCATTTCTCCATTGATGTGGATCCACATTTCTTGTCCATTTAGTTAGTCAGAAGTTTTGCAATGACTTATGCAGCCCTCAAAATCATGGTGGGAAGTATTTTCAAGGGTTTGTCATTTTAAAATGATATAGATTTTTTAAAAAAGCCAACAATCTTGATATTGAATCACGTGTTAGGAAAAGGAGATACATAATGTGGTGGCACTTCTATTATTCATGACAGATCTATTTTGTAAGGAAGGTTACTGTAAGAAAATGCAAAACAGACTGCCACAAGAGGTTATAACAGAGATAGATCACAGGTGACATTGGTTTCTGTAGAAACTATAGGCAGATAAAACCAAACAAATTAGTAGAAGAATGTTTCTTTTCTGGTACTGTTGTCAGAAGGATCAGATAAGTTATTTACTTGTTGTTTTACGAATAAAGGAATACAGAGACAATGTCATCAGGAAATATTTTGGACTCTAGATCATGTCCAAGCGCTTCTATCATCCTAGGAGGAAAACAAGCAGCAATACTGTCACTTTAAAATTGTGACTTATTAAAATAAAACATTCATGCCTGGATTCTTCCATGCTTCTTGTGCTGAGCAGAATCTTTAAAGAGCCTTCATCGGTCCAAAACCAAGCCTATACGTGGAGGACAGTGCTGATCAGAGATGGAAAGGTCACAGATCCTGTCCCTTAAAGCAAATCCCCCACCCAGTGCACCAGCTGGCACAGTGCACTATCAAACCTGTGGGTTCCCGCAGGTGAGCAGTCTGAGCTGGCGTTGCAGCATCCCTGTCACTGGGCTGAGGGCTGGGACGGGCTTTTCTTGGCTGGGCAAAGAGAGTGGGGAAAAGCAAAGCCAGCCCTGGGTGAGGAGGGGAGTTGGGATGCTGCTGGGAAGAGCTGTATCTGCACAGTCACCTCCCCAGGTTCACGGTCTCAGGGCACTTCCCACATTCCCACAGCCTTTCCCCAGTGCCCGTGTGCAGGGCTGGTCCGGGAGTGCCCTGCCTGCAGGTTTCTGTGACAGCACTGGCTGCCCGTGGTTGTTGATGATGACAACAATTTCTCCTCCACATTTCTTTTGATTATCAGTTCTCCTATGACTGGAGGGTCCAGGTTTTGTGAAGGCTGTTTCTTCACACATAGTGTAACAGATATCAAATTAACCTAAGGGTTATTTCCTCTAAATTTCCTTTGGGTTCTGTTTCTTCAGCTGGCTGAAACCAGGTTATTTCTAATGAAATTAGCCTGCCATAAATCTTCTTTTCCTTCCTTTTCTGCCACAGGCTCTTGCTTCCGTGTCCGTGGTCTTAGATGTTTTAAAATATACTTATTTTAGGATAGATCTTAAGCTGATTGTCACAAGAGTGAAAATTTCCATGTCTGAAGAATTTCTTAGTATGGGTAACACCAGAAGTTGCACCCCGCCCCCAAGAAGGATGTTTGCCATCCTGCTCCTCTTTTGTTGTAAATAGTAATTTTATGATGTCTGTATGGGGTACCTTTGGCACTATCAAATTCTGATGTTCTTTCTGAAGTCAGTCAGAAGGAAATGATTGAGTTTTACCATACAATGGCTTTTAAATGAGCCGGCCATCCATGAGTTAAATGAAGATATTACAGCTGTTGCTTTATAGGTCATAAGTGCTTGGTTTTCATCAAAGCCTTAAAGGTTAGCCTATTCCAAGGGTCAAGCTTTATATTAGGTATCATTTATCAAGGATTAACACAAAATTAACTTTTAATTGTACAGTATGATGGAAAGTTGGATTTGTTTAAAAGAGGTAATAAAAGGAAATTTATGTCTTTAACTGAATATCAGAGTGGGACTGGGTGACTAGAGAATGCTTAATGTTTTTCTAGGAAAAGTAAGGAGGTGAAGGCAGAGAGGGCAGACAGGCACTCTGCTTGCTGATAACCTTCCCAGCCAGTGGAGCTGTGCTGGGGTCTCGTGCTGGGGTGTTGGGGGATGACGCTGCCATACACTTTCATTTAAGCCAAGCCCCACAAAGATTAAAGCCACTTAGGGAAAGGCCAGCTAGCCAGCTTTTCTTCCATTTTCAGTCGGGAGTAAAGCTCACTCTTCACTTGTGTTCTCAGCAATTTGGGGCTTGACTGAGATTGAGTTTGACAGTAAAAGAGATAAAACTTATCATTTGGTGTCATGATTCAGTACATAGCCCAGAAGATAAATGACTCATTTCAGAGGTTGATAAAAATGTATTTGTTCATTTGCCATTATATGATCCGTTATATTTGCAAGCAATCTTACAACTGAAGTAACATCCATTAGCTCAAAACAGCTGTGTGCTGTCTGTAGAGTTAAAAGGAATTAAAGCACAGTTCTGTTTAGAAAACATATGTGTATTTTCAAATTGCAGCCACAGCTTGATGAAGCACCATTAGATACTTGGGTGGCCAGAAGAACAGTCAGTGCTGACATGGACACCCAGGATAATGTCAAGTAACATTCCTCCAGGAAATTACTTGGTGTGTGCCAGTGTCTGCTCAGTGCCCAGCCCCGCAGCCTGGGTTAGCAGCTAAAGCTCTGCCTTCAAGGAGCCCAGTTATACTCCAGGGGGGATCCCTGCTGGAGCTGGGCTCTGTCTGCCAGCCTATGCATCTGGTACTCAGCCCTTTTGGGAAAGATGTCAAAAAGCCCATGTGAATATGCAGAGATTACAGGAGGACGGATCTCTGTGAGCGAGAGTTAAGCAGTTTTAATGGGGTTATATGTTACAAATATCAAGGCTTTGAAGCCTAATTTTAAACCAGTGGGAGACTATTCCTTCCAGCAGGGCTGGAGAAAATGGTATCTCTTCTGTCAAAGAGGTCTGGGCCGATTTCTTCAACTTTTATATACTCCCTTTCTTCTTTTGCAATTTCCTCCATTGCCTTCCTTAATGGACTTTTTCTGATCCTGCCTTTGCATGTGGGGAACTCTGACTCCTGTGCAGTTTTCCACACCTGTCAGAATGGGGGACAAGCTGTTCTCTCTTGCTTTCTTACCAATGGACTCACTTTAGTGTCATTTGCACGATTTCTGTGCCAGGACCCAGCACTGTTCTGCTAAATCCTGCTCTGAACACTGGTAACCGTGGCCTCAAGGATCTCCTCTATTTCTTTGCAGAAAGAGACCCTACACACTTACAGAAGAGCCAGCCTCAGCCACTGAGAGATTTATCACCAGTATCACAGCATTGTCTTTAGGTCTGCAGATGCAAAAGTGATCTTAAAACCAAAATGAATCTTAGCATGCTTTACACAGGTCCCACAACAATATGCAATTCCTTCAACAAAAAGTTAAACTGAAGATCCCAGTTCAGAAACACAGTTAAGGCAGTGCTTCAGTTCTTTTCTGATCCATATTTCAGCTTACATTTTCCTTCCCTTTCCAATGTACTTACACTAATAACTTGACAGGAAGATGTTTCACAGGATATATTTTTGTACCTGAAAATAACTTTCCTGTAGCCTGAGAGATGCAATATGATGCATTGTCACTATGTGGAGAAGTTTTTTCTGAATGTTCTTAATAAAATTATTATTACAAATGTAAATCCTTGAAACAAAATGAGATGACAAATGAGGGGAGATTTTATAGGTTCCTCAGAAAATAAAAAACAACATTTCAATGAGCACATTATTTATCCATCCCATCTCTTTGTATTTATACAGGACTTCTCATCGTGAGCTGCTTTAATTATCCTTTCAAATACTGTCCTCTAAGTCAGGGAGTACTGTATTTTCTCTTAGAAGAAATCTGCTAAGAATTCATGTGATTTCAGTCATTTCTTGAGACCATACATATTTTTGTACATTTTAAATATCCCTTCCATAGCACAGAAGAATGTTTGATTTGTTTTCCTTGGTTTATTTACAACTCAGTACTGTTTTCACTTTCTGATGATGGTTTTGTAATTAGATTTTTGTCTTCTTCCTCTCCCCTTGATTTTTTCATAATCAACACCCAAACATGCAGAATTAATTATTAGTAACATTATCTTCCTTTTCTCTTCATTGTACCTTTCTATGTTAAGAAGTTAATCTGTTGTCTCATTAATAATATAATGAAAACTTTTTTACAGGCATAATAATAAATAGTTTAAATTTTCCTGTACATAAGCCTCAGACTGATGCAGTGTTGTTTTCCCATGATTGATTTGGACACTGGCAGCATGCAAAGGAGAGAACACGGGGAGTGTGTGATGCCTGTGGTCTGGAGCATCCCTGGTGCGGCCGTGCCCCACTCTGGCTGCGTGGGGGACCCCTCCTTTCTGGGCTGTTCTTTGGCAAAAGCCCCATCTGTACTCCCCCTCTTCCCTTAAAGCTTTCTGATGCCTTTTCTCTTTTCACACCTTATGCCACCTCTTTGTGACACAAAACAGGGGTGACAGAACTGAGGAAAGATTGACCTTTTGTTCATCTGCACTTTTCCTGGATGATTTTTAAACTATTTTTGGATAAAGAGGGATTTTTTTGTCTACTAGGAAAGATAATATTTCTGAGCCATCTCTGAATGTTCAAATTAACTTTACAGTGGTTCTTAACTTTTCTGCGTGTCCCAGATTTATGCAGGCAATTGTCTAGATGCATAATGAAGCTCCATATTTAATAAAAAGGAGATTTTTTGCTAGTGGGAGTGAGGCAAATCATTTACTGCAAACTTTTGTTTGGTTTGGTTTGGGGTTTTCTTCCACTTACACCAATCTGCTGATCCCTGGTGGTTATTCTGTAATATTTGGTACACAAATATTTGTGCCTTTCTCATCTGCTTGTTACATTCACCTGTGGCTGTTGGGGAGGGATCTACCTTTCCCAGGGAATTGATGGTGCAAAGAATGATGTTGTGAGGTTGTTTATTGGTCACTAGCCCAGTTTAATTAATACCTAGCAGTGAGCTGGCTGTTTAATTAGCTGTGAGCAGTGACTTTGTGTTACCTGTACTCCTTATGAAAGACGGACACAGGACAGATGAAGCTTTAATCAACAACAAACCCCATTATTCCTGTGACACATTTACCTGTTATATTGCTTTTGTATCCTGCCTGATAAGAATTAAGTCCATGCAACACAGTTCACCTCCAGCACCTTTCTAGAAAATCAGAACAAGACTTGGTTTTTGTACAGCATCAATTAACCCAGGCAAAAATGTATTGTCATTGATTGAGGCTTGTTTGCTGAGTTAAGGTATTGTCGAGCTTTCCTTGAGAAAACACCTATAAATACCCTGTGCTGTCAGGGGAGAGTACAGACAGGGAAAGGGCAGATCAGGGTTCAGTCTGTCCACGTGCAGCAGCTAATGTCTCAGTGACTTTTTAGAATCGTGGTGGTTAGTTATTCAAAACACAAGGAGGTTCAGGAGCATTTTCCCCCAAGAAGGCAACAATCCTCAATAAAAATTAGTATAGAGAGTAAAGAATCTTTTCAATCGTCCAGTCTGGACTCAGCTACCTGTTTCATTAACAGCTGTGAGTGGTTGTCCTGGATTTTATTCTTACCTCATTCTCCTTCTTTTTAAAATTAAAAGAACAGTTTCATTACATTCATAGATTGCTACTTAGACTATTGTTATTTCCTCCAGAATACAGAAAATTTCAGAAATATGTTTCAGTCCCTGTCTGTTACTGTGGCTGGTACCTATTCTGTCATTTTTTTTTGCAGCTGTACAATATGGATTTGTGACAAAAAATTCAATCTATTTTGATAATGGGGAGATTGAAGAAATGGTTATCCTGGTTCTATTTCATGACATTATTTCTGAAAAGGCAGTAATAATGGTTCCCCCCCCCCCAAAACTGAGACTATAGACTCCAGGCTTCAGTAAAAACATGCAAGCCCCCTTTTCCTTAATTATTGTCTACAAAATTGAAAATAAATGAAAAAGTATATCACTCAGGAGCTCAGATATTTGCCACAGATCTGTTAACCACATCCAGCAGGGCAGGTCACAGCCATCTGCCTGCTATGTGCACCTCACAATTTTGGCAGCAACTGAAATCAGGGAAACCCCCAGACAGGGTGATTTGCATTCCCCAACCCTCTCCCATCTTTTCTTCTGCCCTTGTTTTAGCAGTTTGGTTTCCTCTGCAATACTATTGATTGCAGAGCCATTGATCAGAATTGATCAATAATTGGCAGCCTGGATTTCAGCATATGCTGCAAGTTTTAGAGAAGTAAATTCTGATGTTCTCAAAGTGGAAAAAAAAAAAATCAGAAAAATCCCACCTACCCCCAGTCAGACTTTGGTTTCCGTACAAGATCCACATCAGACCCGCTGCTTGGCTGCCAGCCTCAAATTCCTGCTGAATTCAATGGTAGCTGCAGATGGAACTTTCAGAAGCACATCCTTAAAAGAGACCTGGAGGGTCCCTCCAAGCAGGGGAAAGTGCTTTCTCCTCTCCCTCCCCTGCTCCTACCACTTGTACATGGTGTACAAAGAGGTCTTGAAAAGATGGAGCAGGGATATCTTCAAACTTAAGCCTTCTGGGTCATCTTTTTATATCCTAAAATAAGGTCAGCAGCAGAGACCTTTAAAGGCTTTTCTTTTTGTTAGAATGCTTTAATGAGAAGTGTATAAACTGACACTGATCTCTTCACATTAGGGTTTATTGCCTTGCAACACTGGAGGTGTTTTAAGTGATAAAGTTCTGCTCAAGAGCTCAGTAAATAAATGCAGTAACAGATTTGGTTCATGTCAAGAAGAGATGAACTGAACAGAATAGGCCATAATAGGCAACTTTTTCATGAAAACATCGGGGTATTACAGGAACAATGGGGTTTGTCGGTGTCCTTTGAACTCTATGAGAGTGTATTGCGTGTGGTCTTATTTTAAGGATGGCAGAAATTGGATCAGGTCTGAGAGTGGCTTTCTAAATTGTCCTCTTGGCTCTGCCGTCATCTTTAGTAGATGCTGCTAAGGCAGATCAATGTTTCTGTTGATGTAAAGTAATCTTGCCATTGGAAGAAGTCTAATTTAGATGCAGCCTAATTTAATTTGCTCTGTTTGGACATGCTGTTTAATCCGGTGTTGAAAACCAAATCTTAGAACAGCTTTTCTTGACTGTACTGACAATTACACAAGTTAAGTGGTTGTGCCTTCTGGGACAGCATGTTCACATCCTTGTGGCAGGTTTATATTTGTTTTATTTAGGTGCTATGTCAAGTCAGGGCTTATGTGATAACCACTCAGGCAGACAAATTAGCTGTTTCTGTTCTAATTAATCTCAAGTAACTTTTATTGAACGCCTTCAGGAATATTACTAATGAACATATTCAAGATAGATTACTTATAAACAAATACTTATGTCTTTATCACTAAACCATCATTTAAGTCTGAAAATATTGTCACACAATTTCAGAAAGTTGTGTTCTATCCAGTGTAAATGTAATGATTACATTACCATCACATTCACAAGCTGTCAGCTGTCAGATTTTACTGGTAAATATATTGAAGTAAATAGAGAAGCAGCATTGCAATTTCTTATGTTAATAGGGTTCTGTAGCTATTAAAACAGTCTAAACACATAATAAATAAATAAAACTCAACTTTATGTAAAATGCTGACATGGGACATGATTTGTTTGCCTCTCCAGCAGTTTGTGGCACTAATGGAAGCATGAGCTTGGGACACTCCACCAGTGGGTGTGAGATTTATCCTCCCCTGGCGTGTTACGCACTTGTAGGGGATCTGCCAGCTCAGGGGGATCTGCTGGCTCACAGACCTTCAGAATATTTTGGGTGCAATTTGCCTCCGCTGACCTCCTGGAGGGGGTGGATTTCTCTCTTGCCAAGTTTCTTGGGAGAGATGGGAGATGGAAAAGTTTTCATTGCAGAAAAAGTGGGGGGAAAGGCAGTTTTGTGTTCTTTCGGAGAAGTGGAGGGGAAAGTGAGGCTGGCAAGGTACTGGGATGAACATAACTCTGGGCTCTCTTTCTGAGTGTGTAAGGAAAATGACCTATCCTTCCCCCCCAGCTGACTCTTTCCTTGCTGCAGGGCTGGGAATAACACTGAAGTGAACAGTAAAATATAAAGTGCCCCATCTTACAATGTGACATATCATTTTTCCCTGACATCTCATAACTTACCTTTTCCTACAGCTTTTTGTTCTGAGCCAAATGTCACAAGTTAACGCATGAATAAATGAGGACGGTTCTCACCACTTTCATGATATGTTGCAAAATATACACAGGTGGTGCTTTAAAGCCTGCCATTTGCCTCAATAACTAAATACCATTTGCATTTTACTGGCTTCTCTGTGTGTCAGATCCCGCACCTGTTCCAGACCCATTTCAGTAGGCATAATACCAGAGCCTGTATTTTACTTTTTTCCAGTGGTAAATAGGTCAATATTTCAAGACAGAAATCTGTTAGAGAGAAAGTAAGTGTTCTGTCTGTGAGGAAATATGGCTTGTATGAAATTAAATTAAAAATAAATTGGGCAATAATCAGTCAAAAATTATAGAAGTGCTGGAGAAATCAGTCCAAACAGGAGAAGTAGAAAAAAAAAATACAAACAAACCTCAACTTCGAACTCTCATGTATTAAATTCATGTTTCCATAAAACCTTTAAGTATGTACTTAACTTAGATATATGACTTGCCCAGCTGTAATCAGGGGTAAAACACATATGCTTGAAGTTATAGGTGTTGTTATGTACCTTGCTGATCTGTAGCTGAAGTGGTCAACCTTAGTAAGTATCTCAGGAAAACATAGCTCTGATTACATGTAAAAAAATCCACTTACGTTCACAATATTTGTTCCATTGAACATTCCTTAAAATATGCTGAGTTTGACCGTGATTAGAGGCATTGTGACAGTAGATGTTGTGACTCTTAATGAACAATAGCAAGAATTGTTTAAGGGTTGTTCTGAATTCATAAATGATGCAGAGGATAGTGGTTATGGGGAGAGGTGATTTTTAATGGTCCTGTCAACACCAGGTGCTGCTCTAAGAAAAACTCTGTTCTTTCAAGGCATTATAACCTATCTGGAATGATTGCTGGTGGTTTTCAGCTTGCTTTACTCCAGTAAGGTGCTAGGAGTGGTTCCAGTGCAAATTTGAGCAATCCCTGCTTAAAGCCATCCATCAGCATCCACAGACATTTCATCTTGTGCCTCTCAGCCCCAGCTAAGGAACTCGGAATCAGTCTGAATGAGAGTGTTCATGATGTTTACAGTTTACATTAAGCGGCTTTTAGAAAGGAAGAAAAGCTTTTACTTCACAAATTAATCGCTCTGTGTATATTATTAGGATGTACTAATAGGGGCTAGTGTACACAACAAAAGCAGAATAAAAACACATCAACTCTCTTTGTCACGCAAATCAGAGTTTTTAAGAGTTGCACGTACACAAATTAAATTATGTTAAGAAATTTATAATGCTATTAGGTGGCCTTTAAAGGCTTTAAATTTATGAAGCAGGGTTTAGGCTTTCCAATTGCCAGTTGTCAGTGTTGTGTGTGCACACTGAGAGCTGTAATGGAGAGACTTAGAGACCAAAATGTACCGAGCCCAAGAGCAGAATTCAGCATACAACTAGAAAAATTAACTACCAGGGGCTTGAAGGAAAAAGTGCTTGTGCTTGTGTATCCAGAATTTATTAGAGACACCTGCCATTTAGGTGTTTAGATCTCCAGCTGTCCTGTTCAGGGATGGTTCTGCACCCAAAGCAAGCAGTTGGTTGGCTCTGATCTCGGTGGGAGATGGAGCATTGGCAGCAGTGGGAGGGCTTGTGCTGCATGATCCCTGAAGGGGCTGCAGAGAACCCTCCAACCTTCTCTTCCCCCATAAAATGTTTGGTTGATTTGGCATATTTTAATTTTTGAAATGTTTGGAGAGGGAAACCGTGGAGCCTGGGCTGTGTCTCTGCTGTTGGCCTCTCAGTACAGACAGAGGGGTCAGGAGAGCTCAGAGCTCAGACCCTCACTGGCAAAAGCCCTGGGGTAGAGTCGGGTGCTTTGTGCAAACTGTGCTGTCCTGAAGTAGCTTGTACAGTATTTGCTGAGGGAATCTTATTTTGCCATGCCTGTATTGCTGTCACAGGGTACAGGTTTCCCCACAACCTGCTCTTGGTGTGGATGTTGCTATGATCAGAGGTCCTTTAAATCAGTGTCAGAATACAAATGTGACAGAAAGGGACTGGTCACATGGTGACCATGGAGAAACAGTGATAACCCGGGAACTGAGGTGGAGTGCTCTGGAACAGACCTTCAGTACCACCAAGAGCTTTATGACAGCTGTCCAGAAGAATCCTTGGGAATGTCTGAGCCACAGCACTCCATCCTTCATAGCTTTCCTCAAGGCACAGTAAGCCAGTATATGCGTTCAGATGAAAAAGTGGAAACAATGGGACTTTCACTCAGATGTCTGCTGTTTGTTCTTCAGCACTAAAAAAAAGCATATTTCAGAAATGTGCCGCTTTTTCTGCAGGAACTTGAGTCTCAATTAAAATAACAGTATTTATAAAGAAAAGGTAATGAGCATGCTCTCACAGTTTAACATTTTGACTTTTCCTTCCTCAGCCATTATGAGAAATACAAATATCCATCTGGGACCGTTGAAAAATACCATTTATTGAAATAAAATTACTCCATCTCAGTTGGCTGAACCAACATCTTAAGTGCTGAAGTACATTTATGCCTACTACATGAGGAAGGGTGTTTTATAGCCTTAAAAAAACACCTTAAGAATTACCACTGTAGAGTTAAACTAAATTTTCCCCCATTTTGCTGTAGTAGAAGGCAGCACACAACTATGCTGCACCGAAGCGGACCTAAGGGGTGCCTAGTGCTGGAGCAAAATCAGGGCTATGTGAAAATTGTGGCCATTTTCATCACCCAGTGGCAGGGGTGTTTTAACAGGTGGGCTCCTGCTGCTGGTTGCTACTGGATGCCTGTTAATGGCAGGTGTAGTTTCCTTTTGCTCTGTGTCAGCCCCCTTGGACTCACTGTGAGTGTCCCTTTGTTGCCTGAGCTGTGGAGGGAGGTCCCAGCCCTGCCGTTCTCGCTGGTGTTGGTGCCATTTGCCACAGCACAACCCTCACCATCAGCTCCTTGGCACAATAAATTAATAAGAAAAGCACCTATACAAATAAAAAATACGTGGTGTTGAGCTGTTATTCCTGAATATATCATTTGCCAACCCCAGCCCACATCCAGACAGAGGTCTGAGGGTCCCTGTGCTCTGTGCCTTCCAGCGGGGCTGAGAGAGCTGAGCTGTGCAGCTCCCGTTGTTGGTGAGGGAAGCTGCACGACTGATGTGCCAGTCACTGCTCCGAAGGATTTCCCTCAGAAATATCACAGAGTGAGGCACAAAGCACACAGAGTGCACATCAATCCCAGCTGCACCCTGGCTCGCTGCCTGCCTGCTGCTCCACTCAGAGCTGCACTCTGCAGTCTCTCTCAGAAGGTTTCTGCTCTTACCTGGGTGGAGGAGAGTTCCAGCCTGTCTCATACACCATGTGGATCTCTTGGCAGTGACTCTTCCTGAGAAGACACGTAGAGAGTTTTTTGAGAGTGGAAAGGAATTCCCTCGTTAGTGTTTGGGGCTGGGAGAAGTGTTTCTCTGTACACAGCACAGCAGAAATTCCAGGTAACCTTGCTGTCCATAGGCCATGCTGCTGTGCAAGAGGCCTTGCTAATTATGCCATCTCGAACCCACCCTCCCATGCTGCTCCTGGCTCTGTGATACCTCTGGAAGACACCTCCTGGCAAAGGCAGGACGTGCTGTGTTCCTGATTCAGCCAATTTGCCTCCCTGCATGCACCCCTCAGGCTATCCCTGGGGAGTCAGTGCATGCAAGTCACTGTTCAAACATAAGCATTTCGCAATCCATGTTTAAGCAGATTTAAAAACCAGGATTTTTTGGCAAGTAGGCTCACCTGTAACTTCTGTTGGCTTTGAAAGGATGAATTCATGATGTTGTTTAAAGTTGGATGAGTCTTTGATTCTTTTGGCCAGCATCTTAAGCCTAATATTTTAAAACATTTCTCATGTCATATCATGACCATGTAATAGGAAAGCTATGGGGTGAAAACTGAATCATGGACTTCCAGCTTTATTCAGGGATGTTCCTGAGCCTGTGCATAACTGTTCTGCATTCTAAAAGAGCAAATTGTAGGAGTATGTTTAAAAAAGGAAGCTAAAACTAATGTGTGTTTTCCTTTGCAAGTTTTGATCTTGGTGAGCCCCAGTTTTCCAAATTAAGTCCTTTCTGAATCTTCCACCTCCAGATTATGGTGTAAATTTTCCATGAGTATAACAATTGTTTGGGCTGCTGCTTGTGTGTAGTGATCATTTGTTGGTGCCACCACATG
This sequence comes from Gymnorhina tibicen, assembly GCA_013399875.1. Classification (NCBI taxonomy): domain Eukaryota; kingdom Metazoa; phylum Chordata; class Aves; order Passeriformes; family Artamidae; genus Gymnorhina; species Gymnorhina tibicen. The sequence goes on from VXAZ01006886.1 coordinate 573,097, forward strand.
TGCCAAACCTCAGCATCTTCAGATTCCTATCGTCTGTTCTCACAGATGCTCTCAGAATTTGGAGATGCCAAAATCCTTTTGGGTGTTTACCTATCCTTATATTTATGATGTTTTTCAACAAACACCAACATTTCTGATGTGTTTGTTTGCTTTGAACAGGCACCTATTTTCTAAACACTGGCTGCAACACCGTGAAGGATTGGCACGATTCTCATAGCAATTAAGTCACTTTTTTCCAACAGAGATTTATTGTCTATATTTCTGCGTCAGAGTGGAAAGCTATATAAAGATAAGCCCTTTTAGATTGGCTGTTCCAGAGTCAGAATAGTGGAATGTGGAGTGAGCTTTTACCCCACGAGCTGAGGATTTCTGCAGAACCCCAGGCTCACAGGCAGCTCCGAGCCTGCCCAACTCTGCGGGTTGTGCTCTAATGTGCCCTCCTGCTCCAGCCATGGATTTGGCCCTGAGATTTGTGTTTGTTTGAGTTGTGTGCTAAGGGAATGCGCAGGGATGTGGGCATTGTTCTGTTGGCATGGAAGTTACCTAGACTTATGTATGTTTACTTTACTGAACCTAGGGGATGAAGTACTTGATACGGTTAATTTATTATGAGACATAAATTCGCTAACATGGTAAAGAACTTACTGCAAAATGATGGACAACTTGTATTAGAATTCCTCTACTAATGCAGTGCAACACTCATTTATTATTATTATATGTCCAAAAGTGCTTTTGGCACAGTTTTGACACACTCTGCTAACAGACATCCAGTCCAAATTTATTGCCAAAGATAGATCCCCATAGGAATGGCAAACTCTCCACACTGTTCCTGTACTGTCAGATACCACGCTCTGCCAGCTATCCAAACAACTGCAGGCAGGGGGCCAGGGAAAACATATTATAACATATTATAAAACTCTATTTTGACTTGCACCTTTGTTAAAAAAACAGGAGACTGAATTTTAAAGTAATAATAATAGAAGAAATGCTTTTGAATTGGAGACCTAGTAATCTGAAGGCAATTCAGTGACCCATCAGACTAATCACATATAAAATTCTGCAGCCAGTGCAGGGAAGTGAAATGCAAACTCCTACACCTCACCATTAATTTCTTCTTTCCTTTATGATTTAATATTGAATAACGATGAAATATGTCATCCATAACTGGAGAATTGGATGAAGTGATTTTCCAGTAATTAAAAAAATGTATGGAATCTGGGTCAGTTTTCCAACAAAATACCCAGCATAAATTGATTCAGGGAGAGACTAATCCATGAAACATATGATTTCAGTTCATTATCTGATTTCTGAAATGCTGTAGTACCTGAGGATCTTGTTTTCATTATCTAGGCAGATGGAGAGTGATCCAAATTTATTTTAAAGTGAGAGGGGTGCATTGCAGTCTCCCCATGATGGAAAGCATGCTGGACATGATTGAAGAGAGTGTCCAAACTTCAGGAAGTTCAATGTGTAGGTAAGGGGAAAGCATGTTAAACCCCTTTTCTGCCCCTTTCCTTGAAGGAATTTTCGGAGTTGCCATGGTGTTCCCCACTTCTCTCCAGCAGCGATGGGCCAAGTCCCACGAGCTGTAGCCATGCAGTTGGTTTGCTTGAAGCCAACAGAAATATTTTTCTAAGTAAGAAGAGTGGTCTCTAGCTGCACTAATTGCACTCATTTCTTTCTGTATTCATCCAAAAGACTGCCCACTGGTTTCAGTGAGCGTTAGATGTAGGTTTTATAGCTTATTTCTTTTTTACTATGGTAAATTCCTCTTGGTTTCTGAGATGCCTTTCTGGCAGGAAGTCTGCAAGATCATCCAGACTGCAAGTAACTGTCTGGTAGGATATTTATAGTTTGGTGTTTGTTTGTTTGTTTTGAGTTTTGAGGTGTTTGGATTTTTTGGTTTTTCCCTTCTTTGTGGCAACAAGAACTATAATTTATTTGAAGCCAGACAGTTCCCCTGTTCCACTGTCAGTAATTTCAGCAAAGTATATTGTGAGATTTTGTTTTTTAAAATTAGGATCTCTGTATTCCTATTTCATTGGAAGAATTACAGATTTGTAATAAAGGATTTGAAATCATCTTAATTTAATGGAAGCTCTTTCTGATATGAATGATAGATCCAGTACATGAATAATCAAATATATTAGTGCACAGAAGGGAGATAGAACAGGCTCATTTGTCTTTTTGTCCATGTTTTATATTGTCTATATTATACTATTTTTTTTCCATTTTCCCTTTACCTTTTTTTCTGAGCTTCAACTGAACAAATTCACTTATGGTTCATTATAAGATGGTCCAGGAGTAGATTACATAGTGCTTAATGGATTGTATTTCTGCAAGACCATTTAAAATGCATTTATTAGGAAGGTTAGGTTTATAGAAAATTAATACAAATATCAAAAGATTTGTAACATTATCTATGATTCTGGGTTCCATAATTTTAACAGTTTTGTGCGAAGGTCCACCACCTTTGTAGACCATGCAAGTGATATGTCAGTGAAACAATTGCTGCTTTCTGTAGAGCTTTCATGTTATACTGTTAGCTCAAGATATTTTAAAAATCAAGAAGTCTTATAAAAGTTAATTAGGTCTTTAAAAAAGTGAAGTGTAATCAAAGAGTTTTCGTGTCTGGATTTCGGTGCTAGACTACTGGCATCAATTGCATGATTAAGAGTCACTCTTCTAATTTAGCTATTAGACAATCATTAGCCTGATTACTACGTATTGACTGCTGCACTTAGCTCTCCGATCATACTACAGGAAGGGAAAAAAAATATAACAGCAGAAAGAAATAATTTACCGATGACAGCTTTGCTTAACAGTTCTCAGAGCTGTTTCGGTTTTTAAAACATTTTCCCTTTCTCACTAAATGCTCACCTTGGCATTTAGAGATGTAAAAGCCTGTCGGTTGTTAGAGCAGACTGTGTGACTGGGGCTGGGTTTCATGCTCTGGATGAGGCCAAAAGCTCCCTTTGTATCTCAGGCTCTGAAGTCACTCCAAAGTCAAGCTGTATTTTTATAGGAGGAGAAGGTAGAGTTTTATTCTGCTTCTGAGACCCAGAAAGCTTGAAAGCCATACCTTAGAAACATTTCCCAGCTCCTATTGAAATCCCTCTATGTGATGGCTTCCTACTTGGAAAGCAGGACCGATGTTAATTCGGTCTGTCTGGTCCTGTTAGGCTGCAAACCCTGGGAGAAGGGGCCTGTAACCTTAAGGTTGAGCCGTGCCTGGCACGGGGGGACCTGGTTCCAGCTGGAGCCTCTGAGGACAGCAGCAGTAATATGAAGGCAAAGAGGAATTTTTGACTTGTTCGAAGATAAGGGGAAAATCCGTGGCCTTCAGGTTTGCTTTTCAGCAGCAGTGTGGTGACACAGCCAGCCCGCTCTCCTGAGCTCTGGATGCAGGGAGCAGTGTCCCTCCTTCCTGCTGCCTCCTGAGAGGCTTCCCAGGGACTCCTCTTCTGCCTGAGCCTTCCAACCATCTCCTCCCTGCCTGTGAAGGCCACCTGCACTGGACAGGAGTAAAGGGCAGTCTGCTGACAGGAAGGAGTGGGAAATCTTCATCTTGCTCTTTCCCAAGCCTCCTCCTCCACGCTGCTCTGAGCTCATCAAAGCCCTCCCTTGCCTGGGACACCTCACCAAGGCACAGGCACAGGCTAGCAGTGGAAGCATGGGTTCCTCCTGGAGCTAAGGCGATGCTGGGCAGAGCTCTGTTGTCTTTGCATCTCTTATAATATTTGTGGAAATGAACCTTAACTGGGCCCGATGATGGGCGGCCAAACCAGGTCTGTTGTCAGTGTAAGAAATGGGTTCTGGTGAAACCTAATCAATGCCTTAATTTAATTTGGGACAAATTTCTCCCTTCTGAGTTTGTTTTGTCCTGATCAGGCTGTTTGAAGGTGAAGTCCTTGAAACAGTGCTCTGCATCACCTGTATCAGTGCTGATAGCTGTTGGTAACAGCTGAGACTTCCATTCTTCCTCAGCCTGGCCCCGTGACCACTCTTTGTGCCAGTCTGTTTGGTGCTGAAATGGAGCTCATCATACCTAGGATGAGCACAGGAAGCATTATCATCCACTGCTTCTGTGAGGCTTGTTCTGTGACTGCACTCAGCAGCATAGTGAATATCATCCATAGTAAGTAGCTAATTTAGCATCTCCTTTCTGAAAATGTGGTAGTGATGAATAATCAGCAAAGATTTAAATGATCAGGAACTTAGATACTTTCTGAAAGGCTGAAAGATGAAACTGAGATCTCCTGTTATAATATTCTGTGTCTTATACAATGCTAAGTGCCTATACAGCAACTTCTGTTAAAAGATAACATGAACGTTGTTGCAATTTAACCCCATGTAACGCATTTTCATTCTCTCTGCAAGTAATCTTAAATTATTTTCCCTGTCAGGATGATTGACTGATCCTGATTGAAGAATCTTTTATTGTTAGAGAATACCTTTTTGTTTTATAATTTCCCTAATTAGCTCTGAATCCTGCTACTCCTCTCTGTAAAGAACTGACGTCTGCCAGACGTAGCTGCCCACATAAATGCAGACCCCTTTGAATATTGCCTCACAAAAGTTTCTTTTCCATATCAAGAGACATATGTGCCACACAATAAAGCTGAATGGCTTCAGCTAGGAAAATGATAAGCATAGAAATACTTGTCTCAGATAAAATACCAACCTGCACAAGCCTCCCTGGCATACACAAGCCAGCCCGGACTGCTGCTGTTGAATGCATTCTGCTGGGTTTTGGGGATGATCTACTGCTGTAGGGACCCCTGTGAGCAGCATCCCTCCATGGCTTTCCTGAGAATTTATTCCTGAGCCTCAGGTTTTGAGTGAGGGCTGCTGGCTGCTACTGGTGCCTATTCTTACATCTCAATCCCAAAGCATCTCACTTCTTTCCTATTTCTACTTCCCTTCAGCTTCCTGCCTTACTCCAGGGGCTTTTCCCCTTCAGTGAGCAGTTTGCAGCTTCAGGAGGGCTGCAGAAAGCAGATGTGGTTGGTGTTCACCACCTCACCTCACCCTCATGCCGTTTTCAGGGAGGGCAGAAGTGGCTGGTGCTGGAGAGAGTGCCCCAGAGCCCTGACAGGGGGTGGGGACAGCTCAGCCACCCCATCCTCCCAGCACAGCGCTGGGCTCCTCTGGTCATGCCATCAATTAGGACTGCTCCTGGAATGGGGAGCTGACCTGCATGAAACCAGAAAATAGGACCAGTCGTGGTTTTCTGAGGCTTTCAGCTGTATAAAGGGTTTAGATGAGCTTTGGACAAGTTTCTGAGCTCAAGCTTTTGTGGGGCATGAATCTTTTTTCTACTCACGTCAATGTATTTTGGATCAGGCCCCCGGTTGGGATAGGCTGACTCTTTTGATATATTAGCCTGTTGCTGATTAAATGTATATTCCACTTTTTAATTTTCACTTTTTGGGGTAGCCATCGCTCTAATGGAGACCCATTTAGCCATTGCTATAGATTAAAAAAGCCAAGCTTGCTCTGTGCCGCTATGGATTTTCCATGGAGCTGCCCATAAGAGCCTTGTAGTTATTAAATCCTTTGTTTCGCTGTCAATTAAAGATGGGTAAACATCAGTCAAGGGAGGGCGGGTTGGTTTTTTTTGCTTTTTAATTAATCAGTGAGCCCCTTCTCTCTTTCCTCTATGCTTTCCCTCTCCTTTCTGTGCTTTATTTTATATCTGTCCTGCTTTCCTTCTAATAGTAGCAGGCAGCTGTACAGCGTGGACTCCAGTGCTTTAGCAGTAGAACTCTGTGCCTGGATCAGTCATAGCCTTACAAATTAGAACAATCCCTGGTACGCATGTCCAAATAGAACGGTCCCTATTTCATTTTATTTTATTTCGCAGCGCTGCTTTGCACACAGCACACACAATGTCCTTTCACATTAAGAAATGAGTTACGTATCCTTGATGACTCACTTTCTTATTAGGTTACATTTGGTATAACTGTTTACGGCTACTTCTAATTATTCATATAATATTGTCTTATGTATGAGGATGGCCCATTTCCCACTAATTTCTCAACTCTGTTTTTCTTTCTTTAATGGCATATGACCAGCTCCTAACGTAAAAAGAAAGAAAAGAGGGTGAATAAAAGGATAGGGAAAGAAAAAGAACTCTGCTGTACAACCGAAACGGGTAATTATGCTCCTCTAAGCACATCGCTAGAGCCCAGCTGGCACAATTAAAGAAATAGCTGATCAGTTCCAGTTATTGATTCTGCTAACATGTTTGTTCACGGTTGCTTCTTGTCTAATTAGTTTTTTCTGCTTTCTTAGTCTGAAAGCATACCTTTTCAGTCAAATCTGTTTTCAGGCATCAGATAGCAATGCTTTATTTAGACCACTTGCTAGCCATTTATTTTAATGCAACAGTACTTCTGTTCACTTTTTTTTTAACCCTCTGTGGGGCTGGTTCTTTGGGACAGTGTTGAATTTCCTGGAGCTTTTTGAGATAGTCTGAAATTTAAGATGAGGCTTCATAATGGTGAAATGAACAGATCTGAAAACGGGGGTTAGGGGATCTCTTGGGAGCACCTAAAAACATTTAGATACCTCTTGCAGGCTGTAAGAAGTTACTGGCTGTACTCAGCAATTAGGGAATAATGAATGTCAAGGCCCCATGCTTGCATTCTAACTGTGTGGATTGGCAGTTTTAACTGCTCAGAGACTCTTCTGTTTACCTGAATCTGGTCTTTTTTTTCTCTCTCTTTTGAAAAAACAGACCCTACATAGAAAACAGTACTTTGACAAAATGGCCCTTCTTCACAAAATGGGGACTGGACAAAGAAAAAGGGAGTGGGAACTTGGTAGTAATCCAGCTGTACCAGGTTTGTCATTTCTGAAGTGCAAATATATAGCTATAAAATGCTGTTTATTTCAAATATGAGTTTTACATAAAAGTGAAGAGAATTGATATATCAAACAACAGATAATTTCCCTTCTTTATTATTGGATCAAGTGAAAAAATTTAGAAATACAGATTTTTTTCCCCTGACTCAGAACAATAGCAACAACAAAGAAGAAGAAATCTTGGACTGTTTTGCAAGACATAAAATCCATTTTCTAACCAGCTCTAGTTCTGGTGTTCCATTGTGCTGCTGAGCAGCTCTCACACTGCACCTCAAGCACGACTGCATTTCAGTGCTGGATAAAGCTTTATATATTTCAATGAACAGTAAATAGATCATTGCAGTCAGAATAACTTTTATATTTAAAAACACCAAACAGGAAAGAGCGTGCTGCAGTCTCCATGACACAATATATGTGTCTGCACACATGAATGAACACAACAGTCTAAAATGGATAGTAGTAGTCTGACAGATTTAAAGGTGCAGAACATAGGGAAGACGTCATAATTCTCTAACTTAAATGTGTTGTTCAGGCAGTGATTCCTTCAGAAAAGAGAATTGCTTACTGCTTTTTGCAAAGAGATTTGAAGAATTGCACTGTATGGACTGAGAGAATAAAAATTCCTTTTATGTCTGTTCGAATCATGCTGTTCTTAAGATTTCTTTTTGGGTTATTAGAAACGTATAAATACATGTTGATATTAACTGTTTTCAGCACCCAGAGATGTATACATATTTTAGATATTGCAATAGTCCTCGTCTTTGTGATTGACATTGCTCTTTCCTGATTTCCCATCTTCCACTAAGGGGGAGAAGCCAAGAAGTATTTCAGCTGTTAGCAGGTGAAACCTGTACCCTGCCAATCTGGCTATCATTCCAGGAGCACACAGCACAAACACCCAAAAATTTTTGACAGATATGGGCTCCAACAGTTCTTTCCTGGCCAAAATATTCAGTGCAGCTTAATCTCAGGTCTTGTGCCAGCCTCCCTCCCTCTGCTCACTGAGACACTGTGTCCTTCCTGATACTTTAAGCCACCTTCTGCAGGTGCATTTCTGCAGCTACACATCTATCCAGATGTGGAGGTGTGGGGAAGGGAGGAAGGAAGAGGTGTTAAACAGGTGTAACTGGGGTAGGTGATGGAAGAGCCCAGGGAGGTGCTGCTGCCTACTGGGATGTGCTGGTAAGGGACCCGGGGGATGTGGGGACCTGCAGAGGGTGGCTGAGATGGGTACAGGGTGTAGGACAGCGTTGCCTGCCACTGGGGGACTTGTGACGCTTGGTCTGCCTGGCGTGCAAGTGAGATGCTGGGACAAGCCACCAGAGAGGCCAGGAATGGCCCCTCGGTTAAACAATTTTGGGATTTGGGAAGCTGAGGTTCAGCTCCCAGCCCTGCCATAGGCTGCCTGGGGGACCTTGAGCAGGTAACCTTATTTCACTGTGCCTTGGTTTGCTGTGTGTGAAATACAGAAAGTAGAGCAAATATGCTTTCCACTGCCTGAGGGGCTTTGTGGGGATGAAAGCTTTGGGGTGCAGGGATGTGACGGGCAGGGCAGCTCAGGGAGCTGAGGAAGAGGGGCTGCCTTTGGCAGGGGGCTCTGGCAGTGCCGGGGCTGCGGCTGCGCACGGCGCTCAGCCAGACGTGGGGCCGTCTGACCTGTCTTTATTGAGCCTGCAGCTCATTGTGGTGAAGCTTTCTCCTCTGCCTACCATAAAAAAAAGATGTAAATTGGAAGGGTACAGCACTTCTCATAAAAACTCTGTGCATTTATATTTAAACACTGAAGTCACACCACTCCCTATTGAAAAGCCCTCGGCTCCATTGTTGCACATGACTAGCGCAGAAAGAGGCCATTATACTCGGCAAAAATGTATTTTCCTTGCTCATTTTCCTGGAAACAAAACCTCCTGAGCTCTGGTGGCACAAGCCTCACCAAATGGTATTGATAAAGAGGGAGAAATTGCACATGGCACGGAATCACCGGCTCCGTCTGAGAGGGAAGGAATAAAGCTCCGAAATATGGCAGCAGATGCCTGTGAGATTGCCTTTGTGGCAAAGCAGAACAGTTTACCAATAAAGCTTTCTCTGGCTGTTATAGTTGTGTTCAATAGCAATGACAGCTGTCAAGGAGCTCGGGGACTTGCTGGGATGCCTTCAACATTTTAATCACTCCAGCAAAGGCACGGAAAAACTGTTTGTGTTTGGAGCACTGTTATTGTCATATGATGTTTAAAAAGAATCAGTAATTATTATTTACCTGAAAATGAGAAGGAGCTTTTAATTGTTGCAATACAGCTCTTGTTTCTGTAAACAGAAAGGACAGGCCCTCTCTCATTTTAATTTTGAGCAGTTAATTGGTGAAATACATAGCCCCTTTTACTATCATGCTCTCAATCTACAAATGATGAACTATTTTTCCCTGTGTAGCTCAACTGACAGATTTTAATATTCCATTAACTTTACGGTTTTACTATAACATCGCATCTTGAGACACTGGGGCACTTTGATTCAAACTGCAGGAAATTAATTTTCTCTCTTTTATTATACCACCAGTAACTACCCTAAAAAAAAGAAACTTTAAAATTCCTGGTGACATGAGTATAATATGTAAAAATGACAGGAAGAATTATGAATTTTATTTCCATAAGAGAAGGAAAAGGGGGGTGGGGTGTAATTATAGTGCTGAACCATTGTATTCAACCTGAAATTAAGATACTTTTCTAAGACATGAAATTCACATAGTCAAGAAATGATCGTGATGGAAATCTTTGCAGTTGAAAGGTATTAACAGTTGTTAACCCCTTTTCTTGCAGCCAAAATGTTTTGACTGAATATCTCTGCAAAAGAGAAAAAAAAAATCACAAAATTTGGTGTTGGAAGGACTGAACTTTTTGATCTTGTCTAAAATGACCACAACTGTTCCTGGGAAAGAAAAAAAAATATAGCTGCTTGACTTGAATTTTACCTCTCATCTGTGTGACAGTTCAGTTTCTTAGTAACATTCTATTATGGCAAAAGTCTAAAATTATGTTAAAACACCTGCTAGTTATGGCAGTGTGTTAGCCTTTGTTTTATAGGCAAATATAGGATATATATATGAATATAGAATATGGATTCATCTATATTATGTAGGAATATATGTTTTAATATAGTAGTATTTATATATTCCTTGACCACAGGCAAAAACCAGTTAAAAGTTAAAATACTTTCAACTAGAATAGCACGTTGCTCTTCACATACCAAAAAAAAGAACAATAAAAATTAAAATGTGTTTTATCCAATTTGCCCAAATAGCAGAAATGTTATGAAGTCAAGAGAGTTCCTGGAAGTTTTCCACACTGGTGGTCATACTTATCTCTGCTGCCACCCTCTGACCTCTGTCCCCTCCCATTCCCTGTCCCCGTGCTGGGGATTCCAGTGGCACGGCCTCCCGCTCCCTGCGAGCCAGGCATGGATGCGGTGGGGTGCTGCTTCCACAGCCGGACACAAACTGCAGCATCTTCTCACCTCGAATGCTGCTGGCTGCAGAGGCGTTCTCGCTGCAGTCCAATGGCCTGATTGCCTTGTCCAAGCCCTCCCTGCAGCCAGGGCTGGTGGAGCTGCCAAGCGTGGATTAAAGAAGGTTTTAGGCTCAGCACCTCTGGCTAAAGGGGGGACCCTGCCCCGCTCAGCCTGGGGGGTCAGGGACCCTCTGTGCAGCCACACCCCCGAACTGGGCACCTGCCTGTGATGCCTCTGGTTACCACCAAAGCCCAGTAAAGCAGCAGGGCTGCAGAAAGGTGAGGGAAGCTTGTGTGGAATTGGGGGATGTTTTGGCCCAGCTGCTCAGAAGAAGAGATGTGGGACAGAGGCTGGGTGAAGAATAGGAACCACGCAGGATGAGCGGGCGTCAGGACTGGGGGAGAGGAAAAGGCAGTGGTGTTGGAACAGCCCTTTATGGGGGTGATGCAGAGCTTCCTGAGGAAAGGTTAGCAAATGCCTGTTGGGAATGGCATCCTGCTTTGGGACAGGGGTCTCAGTGGAGAACTCTCGATTTGTCTTATTTATTTTTAACAATTCAGTGATTAAAATGGCACAAGATGTTTGGGTTTAGGGAAACCAGTTCAACCAAGCAGTGGATGAGAAAATTAAAGTTTCTGAAATGCAGTAGTGTAACCCATATTACTGGGATCATGGAAGGACACATATGGGAGGATTTAAAATGTCTTGGTTCTGTTTGCTTTTTAATTTCAGATCAAACAGGGATTTCCAGGCTCCCATGCCACAGAATTATTTTTAAAATGGGATTACACACATGAAGGTTTCTTTCCATTTACCTTAAATTTAAACAGAAAGGACTTTCCCATGGAGTACTGTGTTGGGTTGCACAAGACTGGGATGTCTGCACATCATCAAAGACAGCAAGTGACATAATTGCTGCACAATTTGTGGCTCAGGTTGAGAAGGCACTTCAATTGCAGGGGCAGGGATCCTGGCAGCAGAGAGGTTTTGGTTGCAAAGTATTCACTGGTTCTGCTTTAAAATGAGAGTAGCTTGGGAAATGCTCATCCACAATAAGGAAGTGAGATTTCTGCTATGTTTTTAGAAGGCAGGAGAAAATATGAGCATAGCTTCTGAGGAGATTGGGATGAATTCCAAAGAAACACTTGCTCTGTGTTGCTGGAATTAAGGCAAATAGAGACTAAATAATTTGAAGGTTCTGTCTTCTCTTTTTCAAAATAATAATTTTCTAATAATATTGTGTCCTCTTAGCTCTATCCTAATGAAGTTTGTTCATCATCTTAATTGTTTAATGAATTCTTGTTTACACATAGTTTAAAAAAACTGAAGAACATATTTTACTCATACTTTCTATGACACCTCTCTTGGATTAGGGATGACCTGTGAGTTACAGTTTCTGTCTGCTATTTTCACACAGCTTTTAACAACCAATCCCTGCACCTTTATATCCATGGGTGAAGGATTAGTCATGTGGAGAGGAACCTGTGCAAAGTAAGCAATGTGGCACTAATATTCCCTGCTGAGGTAATAACTCCACTTTCCCAACAGGATGAGTGGAGAGGTAATTGAGATCTCAGAGAAATTAGTTACACAGACATTGCAGGCAGTGACTATGGCCCTGGTAGCTTTATGTCACCATAACATAGTAGCTTTAGCATAACTTCCGTGTGTGTCATAGGAAGACAAACGAATTTATGAGCTTCTCAGGGCTACAACACAGGATGAACATATTGGCTGCTTGAAAGTTCCACTGAGATCTGGCAGATAAACTTAGGCATTTAGAAACAACTTTGTCAAGGAAGTCTGCTGCCCCTCATCTACATGTTTCCCATAGCTTGAGAAATTCTGCCATGGAAGTGTTGATTGATCCACAGAAGTTCTCAGATAGAAACTGTCATTCACCCTTATCCAGCCCTGTAGCCTTCTGTGGTGACTCTGTATTTATATTACTGATATGAAATGTTGTCTGTGAGGCAATAAAGTACAGCAGAGGATGCTTCCATGGCTGTATCACAACATAGATCTGCTGTCAGCTCTCTGCTGTTTCAGCCAAGCCAGCACAGTGGAGGGGAATGATAAATGCAACTGTTTCACAGTAAAGAAGTGGTTTCAAGTTTTGGCTGAATCTGGGTTTTGAGACAGTTGTTTCAAGTAGCTCTGACCTATCCATGCATTTTCTTTCATAACTGCAGATCCATCTAGTCTTTCAGCTTAATCCCCATTAACTGCTGCAGTAAATTCAAGTCATCTTACTATGGTAATTCTGAGCCCTGGAAATGTTACTCCTCTGTTCTGCTTTAATAACTAGTGAAGAAGCAGCTTTAGTGAAACAGTATTGCATTATTACTCTCAACCATAAGTCCAGATCCTGTTGGCTTTAAGTGCTAGAGCTGTCACATGCATGTGTGCCCACTGAGGAGCTCCTTGCTCAGCACCAGAGCCACCACCGTGCAGGATGCTAGCAGGATACCTATGCTTTCAGCATTTTGGTATTAACAGTACAAGCACCTGAAAAGATACAAGTATTTATTGTTTCCTTCGATTTATTTGTAAATGCCTGTTGTGGGGCAAGTCTACTGCAAGGGTGCTTTGGAGACTGAAGTCTCCAGCATTGACAGAGCTGCAGAGCCTGGTCAGGGCAGTGGGGGCTGTGGGACAGCGTGTCCCTGCTCCACATGGGGCTCCTGCCACGCTGTCCCCTGCCATGCTGTCCCCTGCCACTTGCCTGTTGCCATGGAGAGCAGATTTGGTCCTGCACACTCATGGGTCCCGTGTGGCTCTTCTCTGCCGGGGTAATCTGCTGTCACCGTGGTCATCACAACAACTGGGCTTTTTCCTTTTTTTTAATATACTCTTCTCTGTACCACGTCTCATTTTCAGCTGCCTACATACACTCATGGTGTCAGCAGCATGATGTGCTACTGCTCGTTTAAACTGGGAGACAAAACCCTGATGTGCTCTGCTCACAAAATTGCTTGGTACTCCTGTATGTTCTGCAAGGTTACTTAGGATACATAGAGCACTGTTTCACCTTTTGTCTTTAAAGTGATGTAGGATGAATATCTTTCAAATGGAAAGACGGGTGACTGGAAAAAAAGGGGGAAAAACAAGTAACAAGATCAAAGACATAAATAGAACAAAATATGCACAAGAGATCTCATCTGAGATCAAAGATGTGAACGTAATTACCATGAATAAGACGTGCAGGGCTCACCAGAACAGAATGGTTTGTGCGCCTGGAGAATTCTGCAGAAATAAACCATTCTGTGGGAAATCGAGCGCTCCACAGAGTGACGAAAGGACATTTATTCTGCACTGGAGGGAGAATAGCAGAAAACCCACCATTACAGCAGGGTTGCTTATTGCTGCCTGACCCTGTGCAGGGCTGCAGCCATCGAAGCAGCTCAAACGAAATCTCTGAACCTTTTATGTTAAAAGATTCTGATCTGGGGCAAAAAAAACCCCAAACCCCAGCTCTTTAACCCTGGGAGGTGTGTAGTTCTTAGGCAGACATTTTCAAGGGCAAATGTAGTGATTGTGTTATGAGTGCAGTTGGAAGAAAAACAATTGCTTCTGTTAAGCTTAACACATAGAGGAATTGTGCAGAGCATAAATCATTTCTTTTCACTAACCCTGTTTGGTCAGGGATTGTGATAGTATTTTTGGTTTTTATGGCTGTTATGTACACGTGTCCACAGGCCCTAGCAGAAAATCCTTAGAAATGCAATAAATAAATAATAGAAGTCTAGAAGAGAGTGTAAGAAAAGTTACAGTGACTGAGCTGAAATTGCAAACGTCTGATTCTTCTGTATGAGCTATATGCTGGTTGTAGATACAAGAATATTGTTTGATTTTTAGTGGAGTTACTAAATAAGTGCCACTAAAAGTAGAAAAGAAAAAATAAATCTTTCTTCTTCTTTTCCCAAGAACACAGATCTGGGCACTGATCACTCCTTCCTATGTGTCCAGATGAGATGTGCCTTTGCCATGAATGTCTCAAACCTGATGAGAGCATGGAAACTCAATGAGTTTTAGGAATGATTTTTGGTTTACCTCTCTCTTTCTGCTGGCATGAAACAGAAATTCAGACACAGGGGTACATATCAAGCTTATTTTCACTGGGGAGAGAGATCAAAAAGGAAATCATGTATGCTGAGCCTAATGTCAAGGCTTATTTTCACAGAAACATTACTAGAACTGTGTTTAGCATGTAGATGATTTTATTTTAACAGTAGGCTAGTCCATCTTTGTACAGAAATACCTCCTGTAGGGAACCTGGAAAGCATGTGCAGTTTAGAAATGAGCATTTCCACTGCATTCCTCTGCCTGCTTTGTTTTTGGGAAGAGCCCACTGCTGTCCATAGGTTCTGTGTGTGTGACTTTGAGTCAAACACTGGAAGTACAACCACTGTCTGTGTCAGATCTCATGTGGATCTGTACAGCCTGTGACAGAAATCCTGCTTTTCCATGACAGTGGGCTTCCTGTCTCCGTTGCAAAATCCCCATCAGCAGTCATGGTGTGGTACTGTGCCAGATAATGCCTTCAAAGGGTCATTTCTGCACATTTCCTCCTCCCATGACAAAAAGGAGGGCTGATTCTGCTGTAGGTACATTCTGCAGGTACTGTAGAATTTATATGGCATAACAATAAATGTCAAACTGTATCATTTTCATCAGGCAAAAAATTAGTTTACTTAGTAAAAATGTACAGCTTCTCCTTTTTTCTTTGGAAGAATAGGCCCGATTCTGCCTTCAGTCACGTCCCCACGATCTTTATGAAATAGAGGGATACAGACCAGAGGTGTAGAGATTGAACTGAGAGAACGCTCTGTCCTTTTGCAGGGGATGTTACTTCACAAAAAGAGCTCTTTCCAGTCTTTAGACCAAAATGATGTATGATGTATTATCTTAAGATCATCAGTTACTGTCAGATTGGAGACTGAGGAGAGTTTATTTTGTGATGTTCACGACTGTTTCTGTTCTCCTGCCAGCCTTTGCTTTAACTTCAGTTCTCTCAGGAATCAGTAAACTCACTCATGGTACGAATTTCTATATTTTTTTTTTTAGCTTGAAGGTGTTTCTAGCATTCACAGATGTTTTCAAAATAACAAGAATGCCCATAGTTGTGGAGAGGCTGTGGTAGGTGACTCTGCTTGAGAAAGGGGTTGGATAAAATAACCTCCACTGGTTCCTGCCAGTCTCATTCAGGCTGTGACTCTCTATTTTTAAGTTCTCAGTCTCTTCATTTGGAGTCAGGTGATACAGCAGTAGAAACCTCTGTCCTGTTTTATTCTATAAATGTTATCCATTCTACAAAATGGGCTCCACAGCTCTGATGATCACAAACTCTGTAAGTGATTTAGTCTAGTATATTTAGTTATTTTCCTTAGATAATACTATAGAGTTGTTTTCTTTAGATAATACTATGGATTTTGGTTCAACTAAGTGCTAAAATGCCAAAGGCAGGCACACGAATAATCTTGAGGAAGTCAAGAGAGGTGCTTTTATACTCAATACTTAAGCTTAAGTGCTTGGCTGAATAAAAGCCATCCTCCTGATTTTCACTAAGACGGCACTGAGAAAAACACGTACTTTGTGCAGCAGAGAGAGGGGTGCGTGTGAGTCTCTATCTTTTACACAGCCTTTGAAATTCTGATGCTTAACTGTAAGCATTGATGCAGAGTTGTCTGTCAAAACACAATTCACTGCTTAGCAATGAAGTGAACTGGATTTTGGGCAAACATTATCTTGCCCAATGACCAAATAGTTATTTGGATTTTCTTTTTTTTTTTTTTTTTGTACTGAGCTGTCTAACCTATTTTCTGGGCCAGTATCGACTGAAGAGAAGCTCTCCTCCCCATCACCTCAGTCTGCTATGCAAGTATTCAGTCAGTTCAAATAATTTATTATTACCTGAGAGCTGCTGTAGCTCATGGCAACTGTGAGCAGCCATCAGAGCACCACAAGGCAGCTAAAAGGCAGTATGGAGAAAGAAAGCCATAGATATGCTCTCTACTCTCCAAATGTATATCCCTTTCAAATTTTTTTTGGACTCATTACCCACAGGTTATATTGAATATATCTAAATTGTAAGATTAAGATTACTGTGCCCCAAAGTCAGTAAAAGCATGTTATGGGGCACTGTGGGCTTGTCCCACCCCTGCAAAGGGAACCAGTACTGGGATCTCTCACCATTGTCAGGGCACATGAGTTCATCTGCCCTCTTTCAAAAACACATTCACTGTCTTTGAAAAAGAAAGGAAAGTTCTACATATCCACAGCATTTAAGGAAATTAAAGCAGTGAGAGCTGGGTTTCAGTACAGGATCAGTACAGGTCAGGCCCTTGTTTCGTGGGTGGCAGTGCTGTCTCTGCAGCACGGGACCTCCTGTTTGAACTGGCAGTGTCAAAATATTTTGACCTGCCCTCTCCCTAAAATTAAACCCTTCCTTGCAATTACGGAAATGAAAAGTTTTACAGTGGGTGTTAAGATAATGCAAACCTTAGTTTAAATGGGAATCAGAGCTGGGATGTGTGTATCGAAGACTATTTGAGTTACATTCAGCACTGTTTATGGGTTCTCAGGAGTTGCAGAGCCTGTTAAAAATGAAATAAAGCTTATGCAAAGGGGCTTATGTTTTCTATTCTTCTGAAAAAGAAATAAAGAGGAAAACATATTTGTGCCTGTTCAAAGGCTGCCCAAGGACAGCTTTCATTCTTTGTGACCCAGTTACATTAAATGCTTTCACAGGAACTCCTCTAACACTTATTAAAAAAAAAAAAGAAAAAGAAAGGAAAACACAGATCAGTGCTTCTGATCTTCACTCTGAGGACACATCCAGGCTTGGAGCCATTGACAGATATCTTGCATCCCTTGTTACCTGTACAAAAATTAAACAAAACAAGAGATGAGCAGCACTGGATCTGAGAAATGAACTCTGTCCATGGAACTATTAAATGCCATAGTTTAAGATCATCTTGTTTTTAAGAAGAAGCACAATCAGTTGTAACTTTGGCCGGTACAAGATGACATATTGCTCTTACCCTCTTTCTCTGGTAATTTTTTTTCCCCTTTTGGCACTATGTGAGTCCTTTGAGTATTTTGTCTGGTACCACCAGACCTCCCCAGTCCAGCTGAAAGTTTTCACTGGCTTTTGACAGAAGGTCAAAATGCAGTGCTGCATTGGACATCCAGGGGCAGTGGTGCTTGTCACACAGGAGCCCAATCCCTTTGAAACTGATGGGCCTCAGTGTGCCCTGTGGCTTGAATCCTGACTGGGATTATACAGGAGCTCATCCCTCTACAGATATTGTTGACAAATAAAGTGTGTTACAGACTTTGCTGCATCCTACCTAAATCCCAAATCAGTCTGTGCTTTGAGGGACAAAAAGCAAAGCTCTTTCTGCTACTTCTTGGTATTGCATCTAAATAATGGTGTTTGCTGCTATTTGAGGAACATGAAGCTGGAAGGTTTCTTGGGAGTTTCGGTATATCCCTTTCCATCTGCCAGGGTTTCCAGAAGTGAAAGAGGGTACACAGAGCTCCAGAGAGCACTAGGCAGCAGTACTGCATGTACACAGTGACAGAAAAAGCCTTCTGTGGAAACTTGGAGTTCTTTTGGGTATCTTGTTGTCAGTGACTGAAATAGTTGCAAATATTTTCTTTTCAGTGGTGTTGCTTTCTGATGAAGGAGGAAATACAAACTAATGAAGTCTGTTGTAGCTGCTTGCTGTGATTTGAAGAAGTTAAGATATTCACTATCCACTGTATTAATTCCCTTGACACTGTACCGTTAGATTTGCCAAAATTAAAAAAATTTTGAAAAATTCAATGTTTTCTTGATACGAGCACTGAATTCTTGTGTTTTTCCGTCACACGAATATTGAGTCATTGATATTTTATGTGTCACACAGAATGGTTGAGATATCAGAGAAAACTAATGATTTGCATAAGCATCCCAGAGGCATTTTTGGCTTCCCAGCATGCAGAAGCTTTAGCCTGTTGTCTTCACACAGAGTCTGCTGTAATGCTGCATGCCAGAGATGATAATTCACTTTGTGAAACATGATCAGAAGAACCTTTATGGAGGTGTGACAGATGCAGCTGTAGCCATCACTTGAAGCACTTTTCCATAACCTTAAAAATGTGTCGCCTTCTGATTTTCTTTCTTGATGACTTCTTTAGGTATTGTTGAGTTGCAGCTGTCATAGGCAATGAAAGTCCTAAAAGAGCAAGGGAATATAAAGGTTAAAGTGCCCGCAGCCACAGTTTCAGGACTTAATTGGACACTAGCTACTCAACTATGAGCATTCCCCCAGAGAATGGTGGAGTTCTTGCAGGCTTCAAACAATGGAGATGCGTGGGTTGATGCCATCTGCAGCCTAGGGCTGGTGGAACAAAAAGATGTTTGAAGAAGAGGGAAATTCTCAGAGATATGGTAGAATGGGAATGATCTGAAAGTAATCAATCATTAGGGTGACATAAATCACAACACACAAGAGCCCAGAGCCAGGAGATGTCAAATACCGCCCGCGGCGCGTCAGTCTCTCTGGCATCACCACTTTTGTGTGTTGTGCCACTGCTCTTTTGTGGGCCATCAATTTTGTGGGGTGATGAAACCCAAGAATGCCGGGCTGCCCCTTACTGGCTAATGCAGCTTTATGATTGCGCACCCTAACGTGCGCTTGGGGCGCATTCATCCCGTGACCCGAGCGAACAATCGATTGTGAACTGGGTGCCAAACCCGCCAGATGTTGCTTGATCTCATAATTACGTTAGTGCTGTTGCTCCAGTGCAGCAGCACCAAAACAATACCAGCCAGTCTGGGGCACAAAGAGAGGCTGCAGCTCTCATGTGGTCATCTGGTCCACGCTTGACATTTTTTGCCTAAAGCTCTCAGATGTTAAACTTAATTTCTCTTCCTTGATTATAAGCAAAATGATCTGTGCACAATATTAAAAAAACATTTATCAGCTGGAAAACAGCAAAAGGCATGGCATAAACTCATATAAATGTTAATGAAAGGCAGACAAAATTAAGCAACAGTATTGTATTCTTTTATACTTTTATACACTTTTACTTAAGAGAATCTAGGAGAGAAGGTCAGAACAGGATTGAAAAATAAGCACAAAAAATATTGTTTTGAAATTTACACCAACTCTTCCTATTGTTTAAAACATTGGTCTGGAAGTCCTGTTAAACGGAATAAGCATAATCCTCCTTTAACTTATTCTGATATTGATCATCAGATCAATGTAAATCATAAATCCCTTTATTTCAATAGAAAGGCTTCATCTTTCTACTGTTGCCTATTAAAAAAACCCATGAATTTTTGGCTGCCTAACTCCTTCCAAGAAACTGTACAAAGTGGTAAAAAAAAGACTGTGGTGGTTGTCTAACGGGGTCTATTCCTCCGAGTTAGGGTGATGCTCTTTGGATGGTCTACAGGGCAGTCTGAGCACAAGGCTCAGGTCCCAGTACAAAAGTACTTGAAGGCACAGGAATCAGATTATCCTTCATCTTGTCATATTGAGTTTCAATTTGCTAATTTAGAGCTGAAATACAGCAAGGACGTTTTCATCCCATTTTTTTCAGCCCTCAGCCCCCCAGACTACCAATGGGCACATCGCCCCTTTCCTTCACCTGTCTTCCAGCCTACAGGGCTCCAAGACCTCTGCTTGAGTTCCTCAGCACTGGTGCTGTACATGGGAGCAGTAGGGCTCTGCATAGCCCACTGTAATTTTCTGCTTTTTCAAATAAATGTGGTGAGTTCTTATCAGCAGCAAGTCTGAAATTACAGCATTTTCCTTCCCTCTCAATTGTGAGCTACAACATATACCTCAGACTAGGCACAAGGAAAATTGTAGCACAGGACAGAAACTATCAGCTAAAAAGATTTTCTAAACAATACAAGTTGGCCTCAGCATGCCATACCAATATTCTCCATCTTGCAGTATTTTCATTTCAACTAAGACTATAAAGTCATGCCACATATAAGAGAAATTTTATTTCCTGTACTACTACAGTTTTTCAGCATAATGGCCCATGTAGATCAGTGGGCAAATATTACATCCTAAAGTTTCAAATAATTGCCATCTTTATGTTTCATATCTGCTCTTTAATAAATGTTATTTTACACAGTGCAATTAGACGTCAGGATGTAAAACTGAGAGTAATCCTGAACCTTTTTGCAGAGCTTGGTATTTTCAGGGTGCACTGACATCTAGATTCTGATCTAGCTAATGGCACAAATCTGAAGCAATTTCCTAGAAATCAGTACAATTACATCAGCACAATCCCCATAAAACTAGGATGAGAGTCAGACCTTTATTTCTTTTCCAGCCTGCTCTAGAGATACAGTATTTTCCATTTAGTCAACTGAAGAGACTGTAAAGGTATAGAAAGAAATGATACAACTAAATTTTACTATTTCACATTTGGAAAACTTGGTTATTATTTTACCATAAGCTTATGCAGGAAAAAGAGAGTGCTGCCGTGAAATGGAAAAAGTTCTCCTCAGGTGTTGTATCATGAAATCCAAGGAAGTGACATCAAAGATTAAACCTGGCCCATTTACTTTTAAGCTATTTTGTTTAAGTATCAGATTTTATGTCTGGAGATTTTCTCTACTCTGTGAATTTTATTTCTTTTTGCAAGCATAAAACTGAATAAGGATCAAGAAGAATTTATTTTGTCACCCCAGCACAAACATAAGACTCTCATGTTGGCCCCTGAAATTCTTTTGACAGTTTTGGGTGTTTGGTATGGAGCAGCTGCACAGTGGGGTCAGTGCGCACAGCAAACGTGGTGCAGGGTAGGTTTTACAAGCAGGAGGCAGTTGTCTGCCCATGGAGAGCCCTGGCTCTCCTACTGCCAGAGCAGCCTTTTTGTTCCAAGGACAATCTTCTGCACTGCCTGGTCACATTGAGACAGGCGCAATTTTGTGTGGGATAACGTCTCTTGGTCATTGCTCTGTCTGGAAAGGAGAAGTGGGAGTGCCAGTGCTGTCTGGGCAGGCAGAGGTGCCGTGGTGTCTCCTCACACCCTGTGAGGCCACAGCCTGTTGCCAGCTCTGCTGCCTTCCTGGGCTGAGAGTCGTTCCCTTTGATTCATTTCAGTAGTTCAGAAGAATGACAGAAGATGCTCGTCGGGAAACTACAGGAAAACTTCCAAACTCTTATGGGAGAAAGAACTAAACGGACACAAAAGGCCCTGTTTTGGTTAATGGGAGCCAATAGGGAGAGCAGATCAGGGATAGGTGAGGTGGGGACAGTGGGAGAGGTGGTTCTGGGCCGACCCATTGCCTGCAGGCAGCAAGGTGCCCTGGAAGTCCTTGGTACATGGAGGTCTCCTTTGGGACTCTCTGGCATGGGCCAGCCCTCACCCCTGTCCTGGTGTTCTCTGGAGCTTTTACCTGGACTTTAAGGAGCTGGGGAAGTCCAGAGGAGTGTGGAAAGTTTGGTATGGGTAAGATGTGAATCTGTCATGCTAAATTTTGTTCCAAGTCCAAAACTGAAAACTTTTTCTGTGGGAAGAAGTTAACTGGAACTGATGAAGTTTCTTTTCATGGATTATTTAAGCAGTACAAGATGTTGTTAATGCTGAGTTTCTTCCATGTTATTTGGGAAAGTATGTCTGATTATGTAAATTAAAAGTTGCTGCTTAAAAATATTTTGCTTGAGAGATTGCAAAGGCAACACAGTAAATGAATTAAGATCAGAGAGTCTTGCTCAAGTGAGAAGATTGCATAAGTAACCGCATGTGTTATTGAAAAATACATATTGTTTACAATGTATTCTTGCAAGATCCTTAAATATTTCACTTTGAGGTTTGCTTGATATAAAATATTGCATTTGTTCAAGCTGTCTCGCAGGCTGGGATCTAAGCTGATTTGCAGCTACATGCAGATTAAAACCACTACGCTGTCCCACTGCAATTTTGGATTTAATTTGGTTAGTTTCCGTCTTTTTAAGAGAAACAAGAGAGTTTTCAAACCAACAGGCATTGACTGCTTACCTAATTAAAAATGTATCCATCTGCTGGTTTGGTGGCTGACTTGTTATTCAAAGCATGCAGATCTAAGTAGGCTGATTTATTTATGAAGACCTTATGACACTGAGAGATATGCACTCAAAAACATGCAAAAATAAATGTGGTTGCAGATGGGTGGACGCACACAGATCTTTATGGGGTTCTAAATAACAGATAGAGAGAATTTGGAAAATGTGCTTTAAAGGGAAGATCCTTTTATGTTGCTTTCACGTGTTTAACATTTAGAGCTCAAATAACAGAGCAGCCAGAGAACATGTTGTGAGATAACTCTAGTCTAAATATCCTATAGTGCCTTTTAAGTTGTGACGATTTTTTTCTGAAAGCTTAGTGTGAGTGATAGACTCTGAAGCAGATGCATTTTAAGCAATGTTTTATTTAGAGAACACTTTAAAGTGAATTTTAATTAAAGGAGAAAAAAATCATTAGCACTCACAAACATCATGCATTGGAACCAGGCTAAATGCTGTCTTCTTGTATTTGATTTCATTGGTGTATTGGTAAATGTCTCCCAAATTAAGTTTCTATGCTCAAGTTTTGGAAATTTCAAGTTCCAGTGGATTCATTGTCAGTGCTACAAATATTGTTCCAATCCTCAGGTAAAGTTTATTCATCAGTTTATGGGCTCTAGGAAATTCCCAGTGTGATGAAACCATCAGGTATTTCCACGTGGGGTGTGGAGCTGCTGGTGGCAAACCTCACATCATTCCTGGTGCAATTCCACTGGCATGGGACTTCTGACACTGACGCAAAGGGAGTGGTACCCCAGCTTGCTCAGAGCTCTCTCCACCAGGCTCAGTGTGCAGGTGGTCTGCATCCGCCACCTGAGAAGTGTGAGGAGAATGCAGAGTGCCGTGTCTGGGACAGCTCTGGAGCAGGTTTATGGCCTGTGGTTCTGTTTACAGCACAGTTTCTAGTGGGTCCTTTTGGTTTTTCCTTCCATCCACGTGCCTGGCAGTGTGTTTATTCAGGTTTTTGCACATTTGCATGCCTGTTTGTGTCCATTGGTAAAATAAACCATTTTATCCAAAATAGACTGAAAATATTTCTTTACAGGCCATCTTATCACGCTAGTGTCCTCTTAAATTGAAACTGTCTTGCACTAGATGATAAAGTTGCTTTCAGAGGAAATGTATTTCTTACCAAACCGTGCATTGACAACTGTGTTCAGCTTCACAAAAGGATAATTCTCTAATCCCAAGGTCAGTTTAAGCTGATTCCCCAGTATATACATTTTCCGATTCCCTTTGAATTGCTTTTTATTTCCATGTCAAGACAAGCATGTGGGTTTTCTAGTGCCAACAAAATATAGAAATGTGGTTTGTATGCAGATTAGCCAGGGAGGATATTAGACTGAGCTGCCTTTTGGTAGGAAGCCATCCTGGCATTTCTTTGGAAAACTCTAGAGATGTTTGAATAATCCTTATACTAACAGATGTCACCACTGGGAATCTGTTTTACTTTTACAGCTCTTTGTTTGAGTATCTTGCTGGCATTTTTTGATATTTTGGAATGGGGTGTGTATGTGTGTGAAACTCAAACAAATCTATATTTTCTTTTACTTGATTTCTCCCAAAGATATATTTTGATGAAAGTTTCAGATAGTAATCAAGGGAAGAAAACCCATAAATTTTGCTACGGGTGTTCCTTTTGTGCAGAAGGGAAAGGACAAAAAAATGACCAAGAATCCTTTCCTTTTGTTTCCAACACACTGCAAATGACTGCTTGCTGCTTTCCTGGTCCCGTGCAAGCCCTGGAAATGGGGGACAAGGAATCACAATGGGTCAAGCAAATAGTTAGTCACACTCTTTCTTAGAATTGAACCCTTTGTTCAAGTAAGGCAAGCAAGTTTTCCACTACTAATTTTGGTCTGCGTTGGAAACTGTGGCCAGTGTGGTTGTGTGAATAAGGATTAGTAATGGTGAGTGGGCACGGGAGGTAGCTGAAGGGGTGGCATTCTTGTGCCTGTAAAAGCTGTGGTGGTTGCACATTTCTCCCCAAACTTAATATTTTTGCTGTTTACCTCAGAATACTGCAAGATGACTTGTTTGGGAAAAATTATCACTGGAAATATCAACTGCATACATGTTAGGAAAGTCTTACAATCGACTGTCCCAGTAAAGCAACACCAGTGAGTAATTTCTAATGGAAATCTTGCCTTAAGGTAGAATCCGGGGAGATGTGTCCCTGCTCTTGATTGTTGTCACAGATCTGTGTATAAGAAAATACGCTCAGGGTTTGGGACTGACTTCCATCAAAGGAATGAGATGGTTACTGCTGAAGGAAAACTCGGAGGGAAATGGGACTCAGAAAGAGTGTTTGCAGCTGGAGAAAAATTGTTCATGGTGCCATTGGTGTAGGAAATAGGAGGAAATAATTTGCATGCCAGAAATTTAAAAATTCTTAAAATGAGGTGCACGCCTGTGAAACGTGGAAGGCAGGTATAAGACCTGTGCACGTCTTTTGTTCTAATGCAACAGTGAAGTTCAGCTCATTGAGAGTGGATTTGAGGTCTGGTTGTGCTAAAAGCTGTACAAGAATATCTCAGTGCATGACAAGACCCAGCAGATGGGTATAAATAAAAAGAGAACAAGGAAATACTCTGGCAGCATTGCCCAACACAACAAACCACCTTACTCTCTGAACTCTTCCAGTATCAGTGACAGCACTGAGGAAAATAACTGCTGCCACTTTTCTACTATAAAAGTGAGGGATGGGTTTTTTTCTTCCATTGTCCTTGCAGTTTTTCATCTCTGTGCCTATTTTGCTTATATGAAGTTAATCCAGAATTTGCAGTATTCTGCTATAAAATCAGTGCAAATACTGAACTAGAGCACACACATATACTCACTTCTTCCAGTTAGTGGTTCCCTTAAAATAGGTAGTTTCTGAGACAATAAACAGTCATTCTTTTGTATCTACAGGTAATCTGAAATCAGGACAGAGAAACACAGGCAATGCTTCAGATCCTGAGGTAAGCTCGTCATTACTCTAAGGCTGGCCAACCTCTAGACCACAACTTCCACGCTTCCTGACAGATGTTACCACAAGGAACTGCACATCTCCATGTTCTTGGCAACAATGGCACAACAGGCACTAGATGCCTACAGATCTCTCTGACTTTATGTTTATTTAGCACCACTGTTTTAAGGTGGGAATTTGAGGTAGTCACCTATATCCAGCTTCAAAAGTGTTGCTGCACTGGCTGTTTCAGGTCTGTGCAGAACTTGGAGCAGAACCCTTCTCCCAGAGGTAAACTCATAAAATTAATCTTTCTCCTGTCCTGTGAATGTATCAGTCATGCCTGCCTGCACAGAAAAAAATGCGCAAGTTCTTTCCACTTTTTGTAACAAAAAGCAAGGTTTTTTAAATTTAATTCTAAAGAAGAACACAGTCTACCCTAGCATTAATAATAGCACGTACTGAAAAAAGAAGGAAGGGTTGGTATTTTTTCTTACTTTACACCCTTTTCTCCTATATGGTTGCTAATATTTTGTTCATAATAATGGGTGGACTATCTCAGATAGGATGGTTTAATCTGAGTTAATTAGGATTTACACTCTATTAGAAGTGCCAAAAAGCCTCAGTGCTCTGTAGGGAACCTGTCTCTGGTGCAGTTTGATTGGTACCATCATTGCATAAATAATCTCTGAAAAGATCGCTGTCTCTGAACACACAGAATAAAAATGAATTAGAGCTCTGACACTCTATTCTTTTGACAGTTTTACAAAAAAGACAATTCAAAGATTCTTGCACAAAAATTATCTTTATTTATACTGAATTTTTAGTGGTGCAATTAAAGTAATCCTGTATTTTTTTTCAATAATACCTGCAGTAAGTGATGGCAGGAAACCTAAAATTCCAGTATGAAAAAAAACTGGGAAACACTTCGTTTTCATTTATATTAATTTTAAATTTACTCTGTTTCACAGAACAAATTCTGTGTATCTGTTAAAGCTTAGTAGCTAAGCTGCTGGTAGAATTCAACTTCACCTTAGAACAGGCCAGAATTTGGTTCAGAATCTTAAACTGCAACCCTGTTCTTGACAGAGAAAATCCAAGTCTGCCTGATTGATTGTTTTTTCCCAGTGCAGAAAAATGGGTGGGTGCTTTTAAAGAAGTCTGGATGCAGTTTGTAGTTTTAGCTTTACCTTTCCAGTTCAGCTAAGGCTCCTCTGAAACCGCTACAGGCAGACTCCCTGCGCTTTCTGGCAGAGGCTCTTTCCCCGACGTTTGTTTCATTATTAATGGCACACGCTCCTCACACGGGCTCCAAGGAGCCCTTCGGAGGAGGCTGCCCGTGCCCATCCCCTCTGGCTGGTGGCCCTGGCCCTGCCAGCAGCTCTCCTACACCGGCACCGCTCCTGCGCCAGCCCGACGTCTTCATCCCGCGAACTTTTATTTTCTGGAAGCTGACGCTACTCCCAAATGAACCTGACTGAGTAAGAAGCACAGCTTCTGAGGACAGGCAGTACAAAGACTGAGATATTCGAAAGCAGTTTGTAGTAATTAAGGTGTCTGTTAACCTCCACAGCTTTAAATAACCTTCCAGTGAAACGTGGGCAGGCACATTCCTCTCCGGGTTGCCAAGCATCTGTGCACTGCAAACAACCTGCAGCCTTATACAGTTATTTGCTCTGGTTTATTGGTCACACTTTCACAGGAAAAAACCTGCAGGTCTCTGCTTGCCCCCGGCCTTGCTGAGGGTGAGAGCTGAGGTAGAGCTAAGCTGACACCTCTGCTACAGAGGCGGGTGCTTGGATTTGTTACATTTGAGCTGCTTATTCAGTGAAAAGCAGTAATACCTGTTTTGACATTTTGGTGCATTTATTTCTCTGCTCCATCCGTACTGCTTCTCAGATTTTACCTTTTGCCAGTGTCCTTTTATGTTTATTTATTTTAGGAAACATAATCTGCATTGTAAACACTCCTGGATTTGTAAATAGCTTTGCTGATAGGATTTCCTTTCAGGGACCTGGTAATGGCGTATTATAAATTTTAGACTAACTATGAGATTTGAGTTGTGTTGTCAGGACCAATGTAATAAAAGATACTACTTCAATTGTCATTAAAATCCTGTTACATTTCACTTACGCTTCTCTAGTTTCCCTTAGCACTGCTGGTTAGAAAAGGCAAAAAATCTATGCATCTGTCTGTCTGTATATTGTCAAGTCACGCCGTGTGCCTACTCTGAATAAAGACACTGTCACAGGTCCTGTAATCAGCACCAAGGCAGTAATGAATAGGAAAATCTTGTGATGATAATCATGATTAACAAAAGGAAGTGTAAATAATCTACAGTGCCTAAAGCTCACTTTTTTTGCAGAGTGGATTTGCAAGTGAGCTATAAACCTGATCCTATGGTTATTGAGGTCAGCAGCAAAACTCCTGCTAATCCGAGCTGAAACAAAATCATTCTGCCAGCTTGATGTTTATAGAAATGCATATTACCTTCACGGAGATGTTCTCCTGCTACGGCTTTTTGTATTACAGCCTGCAACTTCATCTAAAGCAAACATGACCCGAGGAATGAAATCTTATTCATATCAAATAAAAAGCTGTTATTCTCAGATAGCTAGCAGTAAATTTTGTCAAGTAATCTACTGGCAAACGTTTAATACTCACAGATCCAAAAGAATCAGTAAATCCAGGGAGGGAAAGGCTGGGCACATCTGAGCACTCGTACTGGGAAGGAGCCGCAGTGACTCTCTGGTGCCAAGCCTGATAAAGGTGCACCTTTGGGGCATTATTCCCTTTGACAATGAGACTCTGTGTGTGAGTCTTACACTTCCTGGGGTTATTTTACACTCTTTTGCTAATAGCCAAGTAGTGTGGAAGTTGTGTGGGAGTGGAGTAAATAGGATCGCATTTTTGTAGGAAAAGGCTTTTCAGAGGAGATGGGTGAATTTTTCCTGCAGGCTGTGGAATTGCATACTAAAGGAAGAGCTTGTGCTTCCTCCCCCCTGCTTTCTTATTTTTCCTTTTTTTTTTTTTTTCCTTTCCCCCATCTAAATGTAGTGCTGGGCCTCAGGAGGCCCATGAACACACAGAGCTTCCTACTGAGGTTGTCACTTGACTGACAGCAAAAAGCTTCTGGGGAGATGGACGAGCATGAGTAGGTGGACATAGAAAAATGGAGAATCAGAAGACAAAGTAAAAATAGAACTGAACGTTCATCCAAAATCACAGCCCTTTCAGGGGCCGTAACGTAACTTATAAATGTTGTGTTTGTGATTGGAAAAAATGTAAAGCAACTGTGTGTGTATAAGCATACATGTGTGAGAGACATTTGATATCCATTCAGAGTGTTCTGTTAGAAATTATATTAACTACAGAGATACATCCAAGACAACGCCCTTGTGTCAATGCCCAGTTATTTATACACTAATATATTCCCTCGGTGCTTTAAAATACGAGCAGAACAAATTGTGAGTGAGCAGGAAATATGACAACATTTCAGTCCTTACATTTCCAGATGATTTACAGTTTCTCAGAGGCTCCGTGTTTGTGTGTTCATGTGCCTGTTTGTCTGTTCCACTCGAGTCCTGATCTCTAAATAATTCTGCCGGGGTTGACCTCTCTGAAGCAGACAGGATCAAACATTTAACACACTGTCATAATTATTACAGTGTCTGCTGCAAGTGAATACAGTTTCACTGAAGAGCTGAGACAAATATAAGAGCTAAGACAAATACCAGAGACGCTGGCTGTGCCTTATTGAGCTGCATTAAATTGACCGTTTAAATGGTGTAAACTTGATGATGGTGCAAACATGATTAGTTCCCATCAAAGCCAAATCACTCCTGATAGTGAGTTACAATAACATAAGTTGGCAGGTTGGCAGCAGCGCAGGCTGCTCAGGTAATAGGCATTTAAGACAAATGTAACAGCTCCAACGGCTGTAACAAAATTTTAAGGAATAAATTTTGATGTCAGATACTTTGTTGAAGGGTGGAGTTACTGGCTGCAGCCGAGAACAGGATTTAGTCCAAGCATCAATGACATCTGTTAAAACCAAGCTGGGCTTTTACGATTCGTTGAAATGACACAAAGTAAGGAAATTGTGATTATTTTGGCAAGACTTCTTAAAAAAACCCCCACATACTGGAGCCAAAATTTAGTGGATTTGGTAGGATTGCAAACATTTTATTTTATGACATTTGCAGGCCTTTTTTACATTGTCTGTGTTTATTTTATGTGACTTTTTTTAACAAATTAAAATTGCATTAAATTACAGAAAAAAATTTAAGGTTTCAAAGCATTTTATATATTTTTAATGACGACTGACTCTCTGGCATTGCCACAAAAATAACTTCAATTAAAAAAAGAAGACGTTTTGATGCTCCACCATTCCCATAAAGTTTATCCTGACTAGTAGTAGATCTGTCAGAGGCATCAAAGATGTGAAAAGAAGAACATTCAGATAGTTTTAATTGAGGACTGCCTATATTTCTGTGTAAATAATAAAAAGGGCACTAAACCTTTTTTTCCTTCTCATTAGGCCAAGAATTCTTGCAGATAATTAAAGTCAGGAAGTACAAGTTTTAACAGTTGCATTGACTGTGCTGCACTGTTTTCTAACGCCCATTATCCAAGCAGCTGCTTAAAAGATTTATTTTCTACGGAAAGAGAAAAACACACCACCTATCTTTGCAAGGTTATCTTTAAGGTTCTGCCAGTGGGAGCTCCAAAAGAAATGTTCAAGGCTAAGGAAAACAATCTGAGCCTCAGAAACAGGAACCTCATTGTAAATACTGTGTTAATAAGCCTTCTTAACAGCAGTTTTAAGAGCCAAAAAATGCATCCTCCTTAGATCTTGACCTGAAATTAAACCAGGTGAAAGATACTATATGTTTTAAGCAAAAAGTATCAGTAAGGGTATGTTTGTAAGTATTATGTTTCTCAGATATCTGAATTTGGGGAAAAGTAGAGTGATTTAAAGAGAAAACAGCAGATTCTGGGCAGGAGTGTTTCCTGATGCACAGAATTGTGAGCCAAACTTTAAGTCGCTTTCAAAGTATTTTTTTTAGCTAATCGAGCCTGTTCAGGGCTTCTGTGCGGAAGCTACAGCTAACGCTGGCAAGGATTCGTTTTATCCCAGACGGAGGAAACATCCTCGGAGATGTTTTGGGTTCAGATGGAATTCTGGGTGCGATTCCCCGAATGCGGGTGCTGGGATGCAGCCGGGGGAAGGAGCTATGTCCCGCACGGAGCGAGGGGAGTGCCGGGGATGCCGAGAGGGCGCTGCGGGAGCGAGGGAGCTGCACCCTCGGGAGAAGTGAGGGTGTTGCCGCCTCCGAATGTGCGGGGAACTGAGGCAGCGCCGCCGCCAAGAGCCGCGGGTGGGAGCGCGGGGGGGTCGGCGCCCGAAGAGGGAGGCGCTGCGGGAACCGCCGGTTCTGGAGCTTCCCGAGGCTCAGGCAGCGGTACCGAGAGCGGCGGATGGACGGAGCATCGGGGGCGGGCAGCGGGGGGGCTGCTCGGTTTCCCTCGGTCCCGCAGCGCTGCCCCGGGAGGCGGCCGGGACGGCCGGACAGACAGACAGGTCCGGGGGCAGCTCTGAGTACGGACTGTTCAAGGACGGTGCTCAGCCCACTGGCGCTGCCTGACCCACCCAAGGCCTAGCGGGCTTCTAAAAACTACGATTTTGTTGTCAAGGCGCATTTAGGGAGTAATTTTTTTAAGAAGTCAGATGTTCGGAGCGTTCAAAGCAAAGTGGGGCTGTGGCTGCACAGCGCAGGTTCCAGGGGACAGCCTAAGGGCATCAGCCAGCACAGGTGTCCCTGGGCACGGCTCGGGTGGACGCGTCCCGTGTACGGCTGTGGACAAGGCGGGTGTGCACGAGCTTGTGCGTCCCGATGGATGTCAGCGTTCAGAGGGAATCGCTCCGAACGCTGCCCTCCCACCAGCCCGCCCCGCCCGGCCGCTGCCCCGGCGCATAAAAGGGTGAACGATCGGCACCTTCGCGGTGAGCGGCGGGGCCCGTCCGCTGCCGCTCACCGGGGAAGCGCCGCCGAGAGCGGCCGCCCGTAATGCCCATCCCTGTCTACCCCTGTCCATCCCTGCCCATTTCTGTCCGTCCCTGCCCATCTCTGTCCGTCCCGGCCCCGGAGAGCCGCTGCCGCGAGAGCCGCCGCCCCCGCCAGGTGGCGCTGTTGCTCAACGGTGGCGCCGGGCCGGGCCGGGCCGGACGGGGGCGGCGGCAGCTCCTGGGATTCTCCCGGGACGCGGGGCCGTCTCGGTCTCGGTGCGGAGCAGGTCCTTGTGCGCGGCGCGGCGTGGCTGCGGCTTCTACGCCGCTCTGTCTCTCCTAACTTTGTTTTTTCGCCTTTTTCCGTCAGTTTTCGGAGTTCGGACA
>VXAZ01006886.1:1205279-1508866 GCA_013399875.1 Gymnorhina tibicen
TAGAGCCACTAATCTTGCGTCAGACAGAAGTGAAAGAAAGCAATATTGATAATAATAATTTAATTAAATCAGGAACATTAAAATAACTGATGTATCAGCACAGAAATGCTGCGCTTCCAAAACTGCAGTAGAACATCTCTCAATGTGAATTTTCATGCTGTGAATTAACAATGAAAGAAACACAGTAGTTGCTGTAAAGGAGCAGGAGAGAGAATTCCAGTGAAGGGTGTAAGAGTAATTGCCACTTCAATCTACCACTCCTGAGTAATTTGCAATAGTCAGTCAGCTTCTCTGTCTTCAGAAGTTAAAGCAGTAAGGCAAGCAAAAATAATTGAACCTGCAGGTTTTTTGCACATGTCTGCTAGTTCTACATATGCAGTTGTTCTATACTATATGCAGACACACACATACATATATATATATATAAAAAAAACATATAGAGTTCTAGAAATACCAGCTCTACAAATATAACTTTAATTTCAATAAAGGATAACACAGCAGGGTATGTGGGAGACAAACACACCCTGCTAGGTATCTGTATATTAATGAAAAGATAAATTACCATCTCATGTAAAGTATCATAATATTTAGGAACCCTACAGAAAAGACCTGAGCCCAGTTTTGACCTGTATAGGATGTAAAGCATCAGGGTACTCAAACTTACTTTTCCTTTCATTCTTTTTATTTATTTTCTATGTGTTGTTCTATGATTTCAGTGTAGAAAATATCTGTATTCTTGTGTTATGTTTCTTCATAAAATATCCCATTTCTGTCTCTCGCCCACTGACACAAGTAAAATAACTCATATAATCAAATAGCAGTACAAATTTGCTCTTTAAGAATCTGACATATTTGAAATTTCACAAGTAAATTCCAGCAATATTCCATTTATTATAATTCATAATTAGCAGACACATTTTCTAATTATGATTTAGGAATAAAACCTGAGAAACAGATATTATATAATTTCATTGTAATTTGTTCTCTGATTCACACATAAAGCAATCTATTTATTTTCAACAACAAAAAAATAAGTTTAATCCTTACAGTCAAAATCTGTCCTTGAGATTACCTCCATTTCTTAGGGGAGCAAATATAAACCAACAGAAAGACCTATTAAAGGTCTACAAAAATGTTTGTTGAACAAACTTTGATATTCAGGTACATAACTAAGTTTGTAAAATCTGCCAGTTTCAGTGTACAGAAATCTTTCCAGAATACCTCCTGACACATTTATTTATTTATTCCCAACCAACCTGTTTATTAAACAATTTCTTTATTTAATTGTTATAAAACAAGGGGTTTGCACATCAAAGGTTGAGAGTTTCATTATTTTTTTTCAAGATCTCATGCTGAAATACATTGACAAAGCTGCCTTCTGCAGACATTTTCAAATATAAATTTACAAATCTGTTTTTCCCGACAAGGAAGAAGTGTCCATAAGAACTGCTGCGGTATGGCCAGGGCTCCAGGCTCCTGGAGACTGCGGTTACAGACCTCCAGCGTAGCCACATACTTCTTGTCTAGCCTTGTAATTTTTTGCCAGGTACTTTGTACATTAAGTTGTTTCATTTCAATTGCCCTGAGGGTTTCTTCCTCACTAACTAATGGGGAGCTTGATGCATCATTACTTTAACATAGAACAATGTGATAAAGTTGTAGGATTCTCCGGTAAAAAAATTACTGGTTCTGCTCTTGATAAATTAGTTCTCAAAATATGCAGCTCTACTTCAGCAAGGCCTTTGTATTTAGAATGGTATTTAGGAGAAATATTTTACTGGGCTCAACTAATTTCTATAAAACAAAGGATAGTTTCAAACAGTTTACCTGCACATACAAAAAATATATGAAGACAGGGTAAAGATATGAACTTGCTTCGCACAAGAAACACAGAACACTGCATATTCAAAAATGTCAACAACAGGTTTGTTTCCTTTTAATAGCCTAATTAAACTGAAACAACATAGAGACCTTTGGGGGCTACAGTGATTATAGCTTACCAAACCTAGACTTGTTTGCAGATGCAGAGGTTGTGTTTTGCTGTTCATTCTGTAAGATCCTGATCTGATGCCTCAGAGTGGCTTAGGATTCATTTCCCTGTCACCTAAACAGAGCTGAGGCAGTTCAGAGAAAAGCTGCCAGGCTGTAGACAAATCTCATTCTGTCTACATTCCCATTGACTCAGTTCCCAGACTTGCATTTCTCTGTATTTTACATATTCTTTGTTTAAGGTTTTTAATTAACACATTCAGGTTTTCCCCTCATGGCAATCTCACTGGGGAGAGAACATCTGAAAATATGTTTTACTGGTAGTCCTTTTCCTCTTTGGTGCTCTATGTTGGGATAACAGGTATCTCTTGTTAACTTAAGCTATTTACTATGTACCTTCATCTGTTTGAATTTCTCCTGGCATCCTCTAGCAGTTTCCTTGACTCCTGTGCATCTCTGTCTTTGACCTTCTGTCTAAAGAGTAAAGATTCCCAAATGTTTTTAGAGAAATAACTGATGGGGTTTAGAACAGTTGTTACTATTGTCAAATCCTACCACTGATCTAGAGCTGAATACCAGAAGGTCACAGCACTGACACCTTAAACAAACCCTCATTTCTTTATCATTTTGAGTCCAGCAAGACTCTGGATGTCCAGTGCATTCAACAACACAGAACAGTAATCCCTACTTCTTGGCAAAAAGGGTGATGGTTCTCATACTAAGTTACACTGACTCCCAAAAATACTTGGTTTATAACATATTGGATTTCTTCTGAAAACTTGAGCCCTTATCTATGCCTGGGAAAGAAAAAATAGTCATTTAAGTAGTGGAAAGAAATAATTATCAAGTATGTTAATAACATATTGATAATCTACCTCTTCGTGCCACGTGTCCAGAGTGGAGCCCTCCTACGTTCTGTAGTTCAGTGGATTGGAAATCCTGGCTGTATTTTTGACCTGCCATAGCTCTTTGGAGAAGTCAGCTGCCTTCTGAACTTCGTTTTACACAGTACATCAGGATCTGTGCTAGGACAAAAACATGGGCTAATATTTCAGAAATTGTACAGAAAAATTATGATGCTATGAGGTCTCACTCATGTGTAAAGGGCCTGATCTGGTCCTAGGAAAATCAATACAGTTTTGTTATTGACTTTGCTTGGAGCAGCATTGATCTCTAAAGGCAGCAAATGTATTGAATTAGGTTAGTAAATTACTGTTCCCACGACCAGGTTAAAAGACAAATGAGTAGTTAAGTGAGAGTCTGGTTACAATATCACATCACAGGGCTTCCTGGTTATTTTCTTGTGGAATTCAGACAGAGGAATTTCAAATAAAATATTATCCAATCAGAACACATGGGAGTTTTATACAAAAAAAAAAAAATCATTTACAAATAGGAAGATTTTAAATCTCTCTCACACCAAAAGGAACCTAAAAATCAAAGTTAAAGACATCCTGTTAGAAGGCTGAATGAAGATCAGCTGATTTCTTCACTGAGAGTTTCACATGGTTCTAGCTAAATACATTAGAAAATACATCTGTCAGGACTGAATATTTAATTTAAATGTGTTTTAAAAAATTCAGACTATATCTTGATTAATGAAGCTTTTCTTGATTAATGAAGCATTGCAGAAAGTCTCTGTGGGAGAATGCAGTGTTAAAATGAAGAAGCTTTTAATACAGACTTTTAAAACTTTTCGAAGTGGATATTCACACAGGTCTTAAGACTTGCATGATCCATTTAAATGCACAGATTAGAAATGATGGCATTTCCTTTTTGCGGGGGCCTCATGTGTCTGCTCCCAGTGATTACATGGCACAGTCAGGCAGTTCTCAGAATGAAACACTCCACAGAGAAGATGACCTATAATGCAATAGGTTATGTGCCACAGAAGACAGCCTATAAATTTTTTAAAATGTTGAATATGTGAAAAAGCATATTTACTTTTATTTGCTATCTCATTCCAAGGGCAGAAGCACCTTCATTGCTAAAGATACTGACTCTGCATTGCTCAAATGTACATAGATATATGATAGGTATTAATACATAGTAATACAATGAAATGAAATTATTCCTGTGTTTATAAAATTCCTCTTGTAGTGAACTCATTGGCAAGCAAGCACTTGGCCAATAAGAGCTCTTCAGTGGATAAATTCTTAATGACGGAAAGTAGGCTAACACTTTGAAATTCTGTTTGCATATGACCTTATTTTCCTTCTCCCCTTTCCTTAAACTGGAATATTATCAATTTTTTCCCCAAAATGCCTACCTAAACTTGAGTGCTACAGAGAAGACAAGCCAGTGCAAAGCACTTAAATTCCTAAACAAACAGCCGGACTCAATGTAGAACTGACCTTTTTGAATCGAGAACTTTTTTTGAAAATTCAACATGACACACATAAAATCTTTATTGTCAGCAGCCAAGCAGCTCAGAGCTGGTTCTGTAATCCCAGTGTGGGACCTAAAGTGCACACAGGAAGCTGGATTCAATTTTTCACTTAATTCCAGAAGTTACCCATTATCCTTCCTTACTAAGTAAAAGGGTTACTTTTCCTTGGCAAGCTCCTTGGTACGCAGAGCTAAAATTGGGTCTCAGTCACAAAAGACCTGTCAGTAGACATTAAATTATCTAATTACTACTGAACGTGTTATTGAACAAGTCATATTTAAAGTAGGAATGACACAAATCAAAATCCACTCTTAAAATAGCCCTAAGTGAAACACACACCCCAATATAGTTTCAGCATTCTGCTACTGTCTCATCCACGCAGTGTCCAGCGTGAGTCATAACTGAGACTTGTGAAATGATACATTCTCGATACTATTGGCTTAATAGGAAATGTGGTGAGATGCAGTGCAAGGAAAATAAAGCCATCCAATCAAGATTATAGTTTTTAAAAGACAACAATTTCAGCCCGCGGGGGTTTTATTCATCAATAACAATTTCAGTGAGACCCAACAGAGAAAGTAGATCTTTAATATCAATAACACAAAATGCTACCTTGCTAATGAAGACATATAAGTTTATTGATTAGTTGTGCAGGAATGTTTATGTTGGTTTTGCTTCTAGTTGCTCATTTATGGATGAGCTCTTCAATTTTAGTGCATCTACAAGCAAGGACTTGTAGAAATGGTAGTAAGGGGTTTATTATGGCCTGTCTCCTCCCTCCCATCCTTCTCACAGCCTACATTTCCCTGTAGCTGGGTTCTGCTGTGCTTGGTGTGCACTAAGCACAGGCAGAGTAAAGTAGGATCATGTTCAGGCTATGGAAATCCAGCTCACCTTAATCAAGCGTGGGTTTAGCAAAAACTGACCAGACTCTGCTGCCACTTCACTGACAGGGACCGGGGCTGCAGGACCCACAGACACCTCCACAGCTGCAGGCACCAGCAGATGCCAGGAGAATGCAAACCAGCAAATCATACAGAGGTCCTCAAAAGCCTTCCATCAGGACAGCCCCTTGAAGGATACGATCCCCAGACATTTACCTGTCATGGCAAAACCGCCTGCCCCAAAAGCCTGCAGCTTAAGTCTGCTCACAGCAACTTCTCAGAGAGCAAGCTGCACAATCTTAGGTTCTTGGAGTAGGGAGGAATGCAGAATCTTCAAAGTGTATGAATGAAATGAGGTTTAATGTACACGTTACTTCTAAAACTGCTTTGATTTTTCTTTCTTTTTGCTTGGTTTCTTATATTGATATGGACCAGATGCAAAGTTCACAGCCCGATATAGCTCTAAACCTATGAAGTTTCAGAGGTGGGCAGATTCAACATTTGGTTTTGTCTGACTTCTAGAAGAAAATATCAGGAGAGATTTTCTTCAATTAAGACCAGCTGCTTCTACTATGACTGTCAATTGCAAATTAAGATTTTTGTACCTTTAGAGATGGAAAAACTCAAAAAAAATCAGTTTTGCTTAAGATTGTATTCTTAACATTTTTCTTACTGAGATCTGCAGAGGAAAGGGAGAGGGAACAGCTTCTAATTACAATGTGCTTTCTTGCTTGTTGGACACTTCTAATTTTACTGCCTGTGGGCTATCTGGGAATTAACAAGGGAGAATATCCTACATTCCAAACCAAAACCAAAAAAAACCTAGAGCTCAGTGCAAACCTGCATTGTACAAAACATACAGCGTTTTTCAGCATACAGGCAGAGTTTTTTCTGCCTTTATGTAGAAGCATGTGCCCTCCTCCACAAGGATGTACAGAACTACTCTAGGAAAATATGGCCTGTTCATTGCTCACTGCTTCTGCCTACATCAGGAGTTTGTAGCAAACAGGACATTTCAGCCATTTCCAGATGACTCCAAAGATCTCATCTCTCAGTTTGTCAGTCAGACTGAACACGAGTATCCAGGGACACAGAAATACAGAGATTTCTATGGGCCATTGCAGTCCTTACCACATCTCACAGAGCAGGACATGCCACATTTCTGTCACTGCCTTCCCATAGTTGTCTCATTTTTAGTAAGATCACTTAGAAACTTACCAGGATCTTCAAAGTACACCTTGGATAACTGGAGTTCTTCTTCCCAAAATATCAACTAATCTACCCATTTCATAAGTCAATACTCTTAACTCAATTTTCAATGAAAAAATTTAAAAAAAAAAGAAATGGATCCAGAAAATAAGACAGAAAGTGATGAAAACCCCATTAGTACTGTGACAAGCACCAATAATTGCCATATAGAAAATAATTATTTAGCCAATTTTGCTTTGATTCTATACCTGTCAGGACTCTGGTTCTCTGGCTTTTTTAGAGAGCATCAGTAGAGATCAGAATTCACCGATTACAAGACAAATTACACCTTTTTCTTTCTTATATACAGGGCACAATACCTGCAGAAAGGATATGGCAGTCTTAAATCCAATCTGATTTTGACATAACATTCTGTTTGGTTATTAGGTTTGTTGTGTTTCAAAAATTGGCCATTAAGCTGAACGCCCTAAAATTCCCATGAATCTTCTCCCTTTTCACATTTCAAAGATAGGCATCAAATTAGTCTTTTTCAATTTCTTTGATTGAATCATCTATGCTCCATATGAGTTTGAACAATGACTACTAGCAGCTCTAAGGGTATTTCATCAAAGTCTCCATGAAATCTAGGATCACTATACACTTATGTGAATAAATGGCCTTGTACACTAAGAAGAATTATTTATTTTGATATCCTTCAAAATACCACCATATATTTAGTTATCTTTTACAAACGTGACCCAGGAACTGAATCAGAACTGTTAGGGCAGTCAGGACTGCTTTCCTCCTTGAAATTCACAGACACAAGCCAAGGGTGAAAGCACGGTAAATAATGTTGTGGACAGCCCTGTTTTAATAGTGGAACTGGTAGACAATCTTCTTGATTAAAGCAAATTTTAGAGAGAAATCAATGCAGAAGTGATGGTGTTTTCTGAAATATTTAAATGAATATAGGCAGAATAACTTTTGCATGTATTACACAACTTCAGTGCTAAACTATATTTGACAAGGATGGAGGCTTAGTGGGACTCTTTTGTCCACATCGATCTCAGTGCCTGCCAAAATAAAATTTCCCTGAACCTCACTGATAAAGAAGTAGCTGTCCGCCCTAATTTCCACAGCAGTTATTATTCTACTAACACAAAGTGTTTACATTAATAATTATCTCCTTTATATTACATGCCATCAGAATCCATAACTACTTATTCCAAACTTGTCAATAGTATATTAACCAAAATCTGTGAGTGTTCCTCCGAGAAAACAGTGAAAGCCCTCGAGAAGTTGGCTACATTTTAGCAGTTGGCTCTATAGAAGCTGCTTTGAACACTCACACAGTTTATTAGAAAATGCTGCCCTGTCTATACTACTCTAATCTAAATGTGGAGGAGCCATGACCATTTTCTCTGGACATTAAATATTTGGTCAAAAACTGATTTTCATTCCAGAAGGGAGCAATTAAAAAAACCAAACCAAAACAAAACCCCATCAAATAAAATTAGTTTTGTTTATGAAGTCGCATGCTATTAAAAATACCATTATACTAAAAAAAAGAGTAACCCAAAAATCTTCAAAAAATGTTTGGAATACTTTTCTCATTAATTTTCTTTGATATAGCTGTGCATCAAACACACAACCCGGTCTCCTTAATAAAAAATATTTTTCAAGGAAAAAATTGACAAGAACTGCCAGCTAAATTCTTTACAAAAATCCTCATAAGACAGACAGATAACGGCAAAACTCTCATTCTTTGACTTGTTCAATGTGATGAACAAAACTGGTAATTTTCTACACGGCTCCTTCCTAAGAAGGAAACCCATCTCCTCTTATTCAGTCCCTCAGAAATCATGATATGGAAAACTCCCCAGAGACTAGCTTTCCAAACCTGTCATCTCTTTCCTTTAGAAGTATTTAATATATTTGTACATATGTATGTATATATGAAATCGTAACAAGTGTCTCTCCCACAGAAACAGCCTAGAAGACACCATCATTGGCAGATAAACTATTGGGCCTTTGCTACAGCAGGACTGGATTTATGGGTCCTCAAAATAAGAAAAAAAAAGTTAGCTGTAACCCATCATTCAATGCACAGGTTATTTGGCACATTTTAGGGTCTTGCAAATGAGCGTAAAACTTTTATCCATAACTTGTAGAGACATTCAGTATGTTTAAAATACACATATTCATCATCAGTGACATTTCAGATATCAGTCATATTTTTAAGCTCAAAAGATTAACCTTTGCAGTAGAAAATATATCTAAATGAGAATTAGCAGTAGGAAAATACCTGAAACTCTGATCTCCTTTCTTCTAAAGATGTCGGAAATTAAATATTTGCATTGATATCAATGGGGCATTAAATCTGTAACTAATTCCATATGTGTGAAAGCTGTAAGGATTAAAAGTGTAGAAGGATGCTGTACAATAAATCAAAACCATAGCAAATTCTGCAACATTGCTGAAGTGAGCCACTCCAGGCAATCAGGATATGAAAATTAAATCAATTTATGGGAGGAAAAACCATACTTACCCTCTAAGTATTAATTACTTCTAGTATAGTAGCACCTGGATGGTTCAAGCCTTTTATTCATGCAACTATACGCACACAAAAAAAAGGAAAGTTCTAGACCCAAAGGTCTAGACCTTTTGGCTTAGTTTTTAAATATTCGGGAGACTGAGTGAGCCCTCAGTTTACTGGGCACATGGTCACAGGGAAGAGTGATTTATACATCAATTTCTAACTAAAGCTCTATACCAGCGGGTTCAAATCTAGGGTTATTTCAGCCAGATCAGGTTGCACCTATTTTCCATAATGAAAGTGAGAAAACTTTATATAGATCATTGCTGCAATAAGACTACATTAATAAGCTGGTAATGGTTTAAAATTAGTACACTTTACAACTTTTATTTCTATTTAGCTCTTCAAAATGACTATCACGATGAAATGAAGTAACAGAGAAAATTGTCCAATGGTTAATTTATCTCCTGTTAAATCTTTTTTCTACAAGCCGCGAAATTAGGTTTGATACCCACTGGCCCTCACATGACCTTCACTGGCAAAATCTTTAAGTGATAAATGAAATTTCTTCCATCTAGCTGTTGTTTACAGATTTCTCTTGCTCTGGAACAGACATTCAGCAGTGGAGACTCTATGCCAGGGCAGATGTACTAAAATCAAGAGAGATACTGCTGTAGACAGCAGATCAGATATGCTGTTAACCAGCTCTGTGGTAAAAAAATACAGGTTTCAAGTTCTGTAAGAAAACTGTGGTATCCCGGTACAGAGAGGTCAGCAG
Source organism: Gymnorhina tibicen (assembly GCA_013399875.1). Lineage (NCBI taxonomy): Eukaryota > Metazoa > Chordata > Aves > Passeriformes > Artamidae > Gymnorhina > Gymnorhina tibicen. Next base: position 1,215,044 of record VXAZ01006886.1, read on the forward strand.
AGCAGGCCTCTCCAAAAAAAAAAGGCCGATGAATTTCTTGAGCTGTCTTCTGGCATGCTTCAGCCCTGTGAATCAAATAACTGAGGAAGGCTCATAAAAAGGAGTAAACAAACATAAAAGGGTGGCCCTGAGTGCTATTGTATTTCAGAGCTGGCTCACTGCTCTTGTTAAAGGGCTGCTACAGACATATACAAAGAATCATATGAATAATGCTGGAGCCATCTACCTACAGCACAGAAACGTGATCTTTTCTGTCCAAATGCGTCTGAAATTTGTTAGAACTGGAAAAAAGATTACTTTTGCCTTAAAAGGCCATGATCTCATGCTCAGTGCCTTTTTTTGATACAGGGCTGGGAGGTGAAAAAAGCCCAAAAATCTCTTCAGCCCTTGCTGGCTTAATAACTTTAACGTATTATTTCTGATGAAGATGAAAAAATCAGACTTGTAAAAACTGATCATAAAAAAGAAAAAAGAGGCTTTAACTAACAAAGAAGGAAAAGAAACTATGGGAGGCAGCTTAATGCTTCAACATCGGGTAACAATACAAAAGTCTGAAGTCTTTAATTAATTAATTTGAAAGGGTTTGGCTCCAACTCTTTATTTTGGCTTTTCATTTTTGTTTGTTTGTTTTTCCCTCCCAAAGGAAATCTGGGCTGTAGATGATTACTTTGAAAACAAAGCAGTACACAACTGTGGCAGAGAGACTCTCTTCAAAAGAGATAATTCAAGGAGTAAAACATGCTTTAAATTAACACTCAGTTGCAACAGTGATGGGCCTCAGGGTTTGGTGACACGGCCTCACATTAATTACTTGCTAACGGAATGGGATTGCCTGCAATATAAAACGAGGATAAATATTAGGATAAGTAGTTTCAAGAGGTTAGGCTAAAAGAAAGCCTTTTTTTGACATCAACATTAAGAAATCTGGGGAGGTTAAACACAAAGTTGAAACTAATACACACACACACAATACCCTTTTCTAATTAGCATGAACCTCTGGCTGGGGATCTGCTCACAGAAGGGCACTGGAGGTAAGACAGCTGTTAATGTCCACAACTGAACAGGAGAGGTTTTTAATCTACTAATAATGATTTGTACATTCAAAGTAGAAACATTAGTTGATTACTAATTTAGAGTACAAGATCTGCTAAATTTTCCTAGAACTACAGACTGATTTCAAGTTAATCTCCGTGGGGATTGGACCTGAACTCGTGAAGCACTGCTGATCAAACAGGATCTTTGCAGACCATGAACTTCCTGTTCAACCTTTTGTGGAAGTTTGATCATTTACAAAATGTTCAATAAGATATGGCGTGAGCTAGAACTGTGTTACTTGGGAGACCTCTCATGAGACACCTCGGATGATCCTGCTGGAGCACTGCTAACCACTTACACATTAGGGGCGTGCCTGCAGAGCATTGCATTCTCCAGGAGAAGAGTTATTTCAATTCAGCAGAAGCAGCAGCAGGATTTCAAATTCACTCTATCATCCAGATGGAGAAATGAAACTATTTTCCCTTTAGCTACTGTCTCAACCTCTGACAAGCCATGGCTTAATTATGTTATCACCTTTGGTAATGTGCCTAGTCATAACTGTCTTACACTGTTGTGTATTTTTAATAAACTCATTACAGTTATACAGGAGGAAAATAGATTTTTCTGTAATCAGGATCTCTGCTTTACAGCAGAATGGGAATCATTCAGAATAGGGGTGCCAGAGGCCTGCCCCTAATCTACCTCCTGGAAATTCCTCAGCTAGGGAAAAGCTCTTTCATTATTTAAAGTACATCTGCCTATTAAAATTCACATTTTAAAATGTCGCCTTTTATCTTAGTTTTCTAGTTGAATGTTTCAGAAGGCAGATAAAACAAGGTACTCTCCGGTGGATTAGGGAGATGTAATTGAAATTTGGGTTGGAGGGACAGGACCTATGCTGTTACCTGTGGCTTGAAAAACATAAAAACACAGCTCAAGAAAAATCACAGCAGCTCCACATCGTGTTTCAGCTGTTCTGAGGCCATCACTCTTGTTCACTTTTTGTTTTTTTCTGCTGTCTCAGAGTAGACTAGCCCTAACTTGTACAAACCTCTATGCAATTCCAAATCTTGCCCTTGCTTTCTGTGAGACCGGGGTGGAGTGAAGGGGTGGCTAAGCCAAGTTTGCCAGAGAATGGAAACATGAAACTTTTCACACTCTTACCTTGGAATTAAAAGCCCTTCCTAGAAGATTTCAGATACAAGAGAGGGGAAAAGTGGCAGGCACCCAACAGCTGAAAAGCATCCTCTTCAAGGCAGCAGCTGCTTGCTCTGAAAAATCCAAGTGGCCACTCCCCGGGGTCACCTGGGAATGCCAAGGACAATTCTGGAAAAAACCAAACAAATAACTAAATAATCCCCAGAAAAATGGAAGCCTACCTCCCAGAAGATATTTTCTTCTGCCAGACTAAGAAGGTGCTTAGGAACATGGACAAAAATAAACATTCCCTGGCTGTGGAGGTTGGGTGCTCTGACTTCTATGGATTTTTAGAATTAGTTCAAGGAAAAATTAGAGTGTTCCAAACACTCCAAGTGACCTGTGCCAAATGGAGCAGCTGGCATTAATAGAGTAAATTAGATGATTATATTAAAGATGAATGGCACAGCTTTACGAAAATAAATATCTAACACTGTTTAGAATTCAAATCAGCTCTAGTAGGAGCAGTCCTAATGGATACAAATGAACATAGAATTAAAGTGTAGAAATGAAAATCAGAGTCTCCATTTACTTTCCCACCATGGCCAGGATTCAGACTTCGTGAGTATATAACAAATCTGATGTCATTTTTTCAGGTTTTGCAAAAAGAAGTCCCCATCACTGCCGCATTTTAAGCACCTACTGACATCTTGTCACCTGGGAAAGATTGTACTGAGATCAGAACAAAGGTGTAGTTTGATCTCACTGGAAACCAGAATTCCTTCTATAAAAAGACCTTGATATTTTGCTCTGTGGTAGAATGAAAGCAAAAATCTGGGGGCTTGAGGAGTGGAAAGGTGAACAGACTTTCTCAGAATTGGAAATATCCCAGTGCTTACAATATTTGCCCTAGATAAGGTTTCTTTTTCTGAAATAAACATCTGAAGCTCCATCTCCACATCCCTGTGAGAATGCCTCAATCTGTGCTGCTGGCCATTCTGAGCACTAATCACTCTTCTGCTCCAGAGACTGTCTAAACTTGGCCAAAAAGGACAATGTTTTTCTACAAAATATTCAAATCTTGATGTGGAGGGGCGGGGAAAAAAAGCTTCCTGGAAAATGCTTCAGCAAGTTCTAGTTGTGGGTTTGCAGCCTTTCTGTAATGGAGTATTTGTGTTGGCAGTAATAGGATTACCTGCATCATTAAAGGTTGCTGGAGCTCTCCCTTGGCAGGTGCAGTAAATGAAGAAAATCATTTTCAGAGTATTTGGTTTATAACAGAAGGGCTTAATTATAGCTGCAATGAGGCTGAGCTACACAGATCATGGTGATCAACATCAGCTCCAAAAAACATAACGTGCTACATCTGAGGGGTGCTGGAAGCAGCACTGTGGGATAATGATGCATGGAAGCAGCTTTCTCAGGTTCTGAAAAGGAGAGAGAAGGCAGCGTCACATTATTTCCTTCCCCATCTAAGGACGATTAGGGAAAAAAAGCATTCTAATGTGCACACAATGCATCCCACAGTGCAGTCAAAGCAAGGCAGTTTCATGTGGGGTCACACTTCTGCTGAGCGCTGCTGCAGCACTCAGCTGAAAACCATCAAAAGCCTCAGGACACTGGAGAACCAAAGCCAAAACCAGGAGACCTGGCTCACTTTTATGGAAGAGGCTGTGGGAAAGAAAAAAGAATCAATTCCTAGCTAATGGAAGGCATTACTTTTAACTCATTCTCAATCCTGAGGCTTCAATTTGGGCTGAATTACCCTTCTACCCCTCTCAGTCTGAAGAACTTTTTTTTTCCAGTGCACAGAATGTGCCACTTAACTAAGTCTATTTAATATCCCAATCCTAAAAAGTCTTCCTCTTACCATCAGTCCTATTAAAATCAGTAGTTATTCAATCAAGTGAATATGATGACCCAAAGAACCATGGCTGGTCTAAGATCTAAAAGGAAAAATTTTGCCTAAAGCTACTGACTATCAGAGATTGATCTTTATTTAAGACATCAATTGTACTTAGGCATTTGGCCAAAGACCAAACTAATAAATCTAATCTTGAACAAATATATATATATATATATCTACACATATATTTTTCAGGGTTGTTTATTCAGGTATTCATTATATTTGAAACAATGCCAGCATCAACACGGAGCAGTGACTAAGGACATGATCCTGCACAGATCTGAGGATAGTTATAAACTTTGCTAAGTCCATCTGAAAAGAAAAAATGGGGATTAACTGTACTGAATACAAGTCTGGATTTGTACTTGCAAAACTAGGTCAGGCTGCCACACAAATCCATCAGAAGAGGAATAAGCCTTGTACAGAACCCTAGAGTAGAATTCTCTATTATTTCAGGTACTGTTGTCTGCAGAAGAGCTTACTCACAGGCAAATGCTGAAGCATCCAAGCAGCCTGGCAAGGTGGTGATAAGAAATACAGTGGGGAAGACTCCCTTCCTCACACAGCCCCCAAGACATCTGCAGAGCTGACGCGCTGCAAGCCCTGGAGTCCAGAATACCCCTCATTGATTGCTCTGAACAACTCACACATAATAACAGGTCTGAGCCTTAGACTTCCCTTCTGTTCCACTTCCTCAAGTGGGTCTGTACCAGCGAATGTCTTTCACAGGGAATTTGCCTGAGGCAGAATCCATGGAATACAATGCCATGCAGATGCACACTGCCTTTTTTCTTACAGATCCTCCCTTTGTGCACACATTTGAAGACGTGCCACGGAGTTATTCCTGTGTGCACAGCTAAGTGCAAGAACAGTATTTCCTGCGCTGTCCCTGCCAAGGAAGCACACATGCAAAGCTGTCAACAGGGCAGGCAACAACAGCTCTGTACGAATTAAAGGAAATGTGAAAGATGCCTTATAAAAGCTACTAACAACTATTAATGACAGTACTTAAGGCAGCCCTGTGGCCCAAGGTACTTTGCAGAACACTTTACATCAAGTGAGTGGAAAGCTTTAAAGCCTGTCTTAAAATGCTTTGATATTGGGATTCCAATCACTGCTCACCAAAATCAGGCAGCAGTGTCCCTCTAGCTCAAAGCGACCACCACAAAATCATTCTGGAACATACCTTCCTAATCAGATTCTCTTGCTGAGGGAAAGACTGAGCAAGATTATGCTCCCTTTCCAATTTTTTCAGTGATTCTTGCATTTCAGGGGTAGATTTTCCTATCAGATCCTATTCAAACCCAAATGGCAGTCTTTTTTCAGTTAAAACACCCTAATACTTTTAACAAATAGACTGACTCAAAAGATCTTGGAATCAGAACTCTGATTTAATTTTTGTGGATCAGGTGATTAGAGGAACTTATTCAGCATAAACAACATTGGATTAAAAGCAAAACAAGTTTACTAAAAATGACTCCTATTTTTCACTTTATTCCCTACCCCATCTGTTTCTGATGACTTCATTTCTGCCTCTCAAGATCTGGAGAGATCGGTACTCATTAAAAGAATCTATACCAGTTCAAGATTCTAAGACCTAATGCTATGGTATAAAAATATAGGCAAATTGAATTCACATTGGTAATGGCAATTACACAATTGAATTGTTGTATATTTATAGAAGCAGGCTCCAGAAAGTCCCAGCTGAAGCAATACTGACAGCAGCCAAGATGGCCTTTACAAGAAACTGGGAGCTGCTGCCTTTTGCTTGTCAGTTCCAAGTCTGCCAGCCCTGTCCCGGGGGTACAGCAGCCACCTGCTTCCAAAGGATCCTGAGGAGTAACACACAATTCCAGGCAAATGAGAAACATTTATGTGGCCGTATTTTTAGCTTTGCTGCTTGTGGTACAGATTATTCTCCAAACTAAAATGGCATAGGACAGACAGTAATTGATCCACTGTCCTTCAGTGCCCTTCCATAGTATCCATGCTGGCTGCTTAGAGAAAGTGAGATGGACCATTCAGCCCTTCTCTCACGTGCCCTTTCCTACAAATCCATTTGAACCAGGCTCAGGGTGGGATAGTCTAATCCAAGTATGGAGTTTATGCCTTGCATATCAAGAGCCTCATTCATTTTTGGATATTGCTAAAATGTAATGGCTGTTCCACCCACGAGGAGGAAGCTGGCATTTTATCCTTAGGTACTTTGTATCTAATTTCAGAGAATATATTTGCTTTATAGCCTCTCACCAAGTCCTGTTCAGATACTCTCTGTTTACTGTCTTCCTTAACCTAGAATACTGAAAACACACAAATATCCTTTGGGAAAGGATTAATACTTTTCCTATTTTCTCACGTTTTTCATCTCCACCTGAGTAGATTTATCGATGCTAAGGTCACAGCACATTCAGAATGGGCTATTTCTAGCAGTGTTGCTGTTACAGCTCGTGCAGTGCAGAAATATTATAAACCATGTCTGCACCAGGAGACTGGGGGAACTGCACAACCAACCTGTTCAGAAAGGAAACCCAAATCAAACTCTCACAGGCTTGCATAATTATTAGACCAAGACCTGGACAAGACATGCAGCTGGTTACTCTGGATTCTTCTATTAGCTTTCAAATAAGAACAAAAGGATGGCAAACCTGCATTTAACACACTCTAGCATGCAGCACAACAGAGCAGCTGTATTAAACACCCTGTAAACCTCACTCCAGAGGCCTGCCTTTAAGAAATAAGTGGAAAAAAAAGGAGAAAGTGCCCTTTGGCCTCTGAAGCATGTTCTCTTCTTTACACAATAGCTATGACTGATTCATACATCACTCTTCTGTGTATCTTGCCAGCCCAGGGCTTGGCTTAAGCCTTGTTTAACTTTTTAAAAACATACTTAATGCTGGCATCCAGGTGTAAGCAACAGCAAGTAGAAGTTAACATAATGTTTCTGCTCCTGCTCACATTTTAGGGATTCCTGAGATTAGCACTGTATTGTTCCTAGAAGAAATAGCCAAACTCAATAGCACTAGGTTTGACTATTCTCATGAATTCTGCTCTTTCTAATCTTCTTCAATGCTCTCAGCTTCCATTTAATAAATCATTTTAGACAGGCTCAGCCTTCATGCTCACATAAACTTTATGGAGCGACACATAAAGCAGGCAAAATTTCAGGTTCAGCCTGAGTTTTTTCCTGAACTATGACTGGCTTTCAAATGAAAATGTCTTTACCATACCTAAACTGCATTTTTTTCATGCTACAGTTCCAAAGCTTGTTCTTGCTCCCAAAGGAGCCAGTGTGCCTCACCCTTTACCTTGTAACATCAGCAGATCCACAAGACCTCAGGTTCTGCTTGCGAAAGGAATGGGACAACATCCGCATCTCTGTTCAAAGGCAGCACCAGAGTGTTTCAATTAGATTAATGGATTCATAATTTCCTTTAAATTAAGTGTCCAGACATTTCTTGCCTAATTGAGAGACCTGCAGCTTCACATTTCAGTCACCTTTTCTAAACATCTCCACAATGCCTGTTGCTCTCTTGAAAAGGAAATGTTCAAGGCTGGTCTGGGTTCCCAGTTTTTTCATGCAGACTGAACCTTCTAGGAGTAGGTTAGAGGTGGATGCGTATCTCCCCACTTCTCCATTTTATTAGGATGGTAGGTTGATATGTATCCAGCCAGGAAACAAAACAATTTTTTGGTCCTGACTCTGTACATTGAGTGTGATTGCTGGGGACTTGGTCACTCTAGAGATTGTCACTGACCCTGAGAACAATCAGCATCTTACCAGACTGCATTGTAAGGCATTTCAAATAATTGTTTCAACTTGAATGTGATTTTCAGTTGACATAAAAAGACAGTAAGCTGTATATTTTTCAAACACCAGAAAAAACCTAAGCTTATTCTTACATGCTTTGAAAGAGGCACTAAAATTGACTAAGATGAATATAAACTAGAATAATTTATCATGGCCATTCAGATGTAATGTCTATAAAGAAGAAAACACAAATAGCTGAAATTTAAGGACATAAAATTGCCTTGAAGTGTCAATAACAATTAACATTTACATTCATCTCAGTATCTATTGGAATGCATGCTTCTTAAAGCCATAATCAGAAGGCAAACAAACAAACAAAAATCATCATTGTAAACAACCATGAAATTTGAGGGTTTTCATTCCTTCTAATCCAAGTCTAAGTAATGCTAATGTTTGTCCTATTCCTGCTTCAGCCCTAACGAAGCATAAGTAAAAGAACAATTAATTGTAGTCAAAAAGTGGGAAGGAAAAGTTACTTTTAGGTTTAGTCAGAAATATTGTATTTTAACAAGACTGTTTCCCATGTTTCCTTCATACAAAGACAACAGCACACAGTCAAGTGGGACAGAGCTCAGAGGATTATTGTATTTAGTAACTGGCTATCCAGGAGACTATATCTGTGTAAAACTGTGGGTTTTTTCTAATTAAATCATAATTTCCATATGTTTGAGCATTTACACAGAGTCCAGGCCTATCTCCCTTCAATTCAACTTTCAAATTCTGAGGATAAATTAATTAATTCCAGAAAATAAATTGTGATATGCTCACCAAAAGCAAGCATGCAGTACCTATCATGATATCCATTAAAAAGTAAATATTATCGGGGGAGCAAGGTGCTGGACGAGAAGAATGGACTGTTACTCTGCTTCTACCACAACCAACACAGTGTGGGTATTAATCAGTAGGCTGAAGTCCCAAATTAGATTCTATTTTGGATAGTAGTTTCAATCTGGAACATGTTTGTGTTAATTCAAGTTTTCTCATGATACAAAATAAAACATTGTCCACCAGAGGAGAAATTTAAGGTATGATCCCAGGAAATTCACAAAACCTTCATGCACAAGAGCTGGTATAGCACTACAGAAAAGAACTTTAAGCCAAAATTTTAAAGGTATTAGCTTCAGTCATTCCTAACTGGTGACCTAATACATTCTGAGGATATAAACTTTCATATCATTCCTTCATTTTCCCATCTGCAAAATGATGATAAAAATATTTACTTATCCATTGGGGTTTAACTGCCTTAAAACTGCAGGGGGCTCTGATAATATGATAACCTGGGCATATAAGAACATAACATTATTCATAGGTTTGACTGTAGTCCCTATCTCAGGAAAATCAGGTGGAATTTTGTGTAAAATGAATATTGATGAGACAGTAGCCATTGCCTGACATCACACAAAGGCACAAGTTTTACCAAGACTATGAAACTGAGCCATGATTTAGCTGTATCACCATGCCAGGCAGTGACTTGAGCTTCTCTTTAGCAAATAGAATTTGAAGCTGACCTGCGGTTAGGAAAGACTGAGAGGCTTGTGGAGTGTGAGAAGTCAGGGGCTGAGAATATTCTGCATTTACCACTCTGTGTATGGGCAAAAGCCCATCAAATTGCATCACCAGATAAACCATCTCTTGTCCCAGCCCCACGTGCCTCAGAAGCCGCATTCTCAAAGCCTGTGGGAGCTGTCTAAGGTCTATTTACTCATTGGCCACAAGCACTGGCTAATGTACAGCAATTTTATTCTGGCTTAGTACAGTTTTGTATGGGCATTTTGTTTGTTTGCTTTTTAAATTCTCATCTGGTACTGAGTCAAAGCGTAAAAACCAGAATTCCTTGGAAAGTAGGGCTGATCAGGCAAAGGCTTTACACTAGCAAGAACGCTGATATTTCAAAAATATTTTCATTCCACCTTGCTATAAAAATGAAATTATTCAAAGATATTCCCAGGAAGGCTTTCAGAATAGCAAATGATTCATAAGAGCAAAGAAGGAATCCTCATTTGAGTATTTGCATGTCTAAGAAGGTCCACAACTAACTGATTATAGAAGGAGCCTCTCTCTGTCCCTTTCACATTCAAATAATTTATAGTAACCCAAAAAAGCTCCACAAGAACAGCTCTTCCCCATAGCGTGTTGGCCAAGGGACTCACCTTATATGTAAAGGTCAAAGGTAAATTTTTCCACATTAAAAATTAAGATATGGAAGATGATATTTTACAGCACACCTGGAAGAATGTCTTGGTTCCCCAGATATTCTAGAGTGGTCTTATTGTTTCTTACCAAATGTTTATCTCTTCTCTTAGATATTGAAAAATTTTTGGTTTGAACATTTCATCCAACCAAAAGTGTCCCTATGAAAACTTGCAGGTTTTATCTCAGAGTTTTGGGGGGTTTTTGCTGTTGTTGGGTTTGGGTTTATCTTGGTATTTATTTATTTGCCCTTTTTTTAACAGAAAAGCTAAAAATATGCTACATTAGTTAATGTTCTTAAAACCTATCCAGTATGAGTAACTTCTGTAATCCTTTTCCTTCACTTTTCTAAGAGTTATGCAATGTCCGACATTTAGGGAGGAATTCTTGTAGCCTTGAATAAGTATTCAGGCATGAACTCTATTGTTCACAGAGTCTATACATTTACTCTAGAGAGCAAGCCTGGAAACATTTCATTATAGTGCTGCACATGCAATTATGTGGTGGGAACATGATAACACAAAACTGGTAAACAGCCAAAAAATCTTTCTGAGTCAAAAATGAAAAAATTATTAAGATATGAGATCCACACTGTTGAGTTAAACATTTTGCTTTCCTTCCTCCAATTAGGTCCCATTGTGCACTGTTCCCTCACTTCCCACTAAGTCTAAGTCATTTAAAGTCCTTGGTATCAGAGAGAAGAAACTGCGTTATTTTATCCTGGTAGCTGACTACATTCCTCAAATTAAGAGTATCAACTTTGTCAAGTCAACATTTAAAAAATCTGAAGGTATTTGGTGAACAACTTTAGTAAGTTCAGAAGCTCACCCAATTGGGAACTTCCTCCTTTCCACCTTTGCACTATGAAGTGGAACAGTTCCAGAAAACTCAGGACGTAAAAGTGACAGACATTATACCACAAAATCCTTGTCCGATTACAAACACTGAACCTCTCTCATGTCAGTGAAAGTTTACCCCTGAAGCAGCATGTGTCCCCTGAAGAGTGGTTTGTAAGGACAACTTCATCTTAAAATCCAAGCACTTAACGTTCTCAAGTTCTGTCCTTTGCTAACTTGAGGCCTTACCCAAAGACCACTGAGCTCTAAGAAACTTTCAGCTGATTGACTTTAGGGGACTTTGGATCAGAAGATCCTGGCATATCTGCAACAGCTCCTGAAAGGGAACAGAATAAGTCTGTCCAATACCACTATATAAAATAAAAAAAACAGAATAGGACAAAAAGGGGAGAAAGATATTCCAGAGGTACATAAGTGTTCTTAAATATATGATGGCCTAAAAAACATGTGAAGGATGGATAACATCAGAAAAGTTTAGAGGGACAAGCACGATGCCATTCAGTTTTAATTTTGTCTCCCTGTCAGCTGTAGACCCACATGTACCCTCAGAAAATGTTATCTTGGTTTACCTATTTTTTGAATAAAGTGAGACTAATTGGGATTTTTATCTCCAATATCCACCCAAATGGGATACAGAAGGTGTGACAACTATCCTAACCTTTCCGCTCTCAGAGACTTTTACAGTTTCTCCATCTGCCAGAAGCCTTCTCCTGGCAGTGGGAAGGCCACAGTGCTGCTCTCAGCCTGCAGGAAGGCTCTGCCTCTGGCAGCTAGGCCCTGCCTCTGGCCATTTTGACCAGAAAATCATCTCTTCATCTCTTTCTGAACACTATTTACCTCAGAAAAATCCACAATCATCTGAAACTTTACCAATACCCGCCAACAAGCACTTCTGACATTCAGTTTCTCTGCTGACTCTGGGACAGCAAAGAAAATATCTGTGCTACACCCAGGACTAAGATTCAAGTTCAGGTTTTAATACATTGCTTTCCTGAGCCTCTTTCAGGCCCTTAGCATTACCAGCATGTATTTACTGTGGTCGTGTAAACAGAGCAGAGAACACAGCACATGGGAGTGATTTAAACTGTGTCATTAGCACATGGCAGGGGGCAGGGCTTCACTTGGATAGTTCACACATACCACACAAATTCTTTAAACAAATAAAGAGCTGTGCAGCGAGGGAAGGAGGGAAGGGGAGGGGACCTATACAACCCCCAGATTTTCCATGCTCTCCCTCTCTGGTTTGGAGGGCTGGCTTTTTTCCCCCCACAATGTGATACCCGGTCCATCAGAAACTCCGCTCACACACTGCACACAATGAGGCGTCCCACTGCCCACGTTTCAGGAAGGTTCTGGCAATGCACAAGCAGCTCTAGAACTACTGTGGACAGAAAAACATAACTTGATATATTTTTTAATAGATGCAGTCACCATTTCACATGCAGTATATTAAGCCTTTGTGCCTATGAACTCTTGACAGAAACAAGTACTGTAGTGAGCAAAGTCCCAGGTAGAGGCAGGAAGCACAGACACCACATTAGGCTGGAGAACACCTTTCCCTTTTAAAAAATTTAATGATGCGTCTTTGTGTGGTTCCACAATGAAATGTGGCTCAAAAGAAGCATCTGTCAAAGCTCAAGATGACACACCCGGCCATTAATAAATCTGTCCCTTCACCTCTCTGCTGGCACATGGCACAAGGCAAGCTGCTGTGCTTTGATGTAAGCAGCACTCACCTGTGACCTCAATTTCAAGGACACCAATGAAACCAAAAGGAGAGGGACAGTACTGAAAGAGGGTGACAGACATAAAGGTGATTTTATATTGTTTAATAAGACATGATGTGATTCTTGACTCAACCTAATTTGTCAGTTTTTTCATGTGGTGCTAGTCTACAACACGTTGTTTCATATGGATTAAAATTAGTAGTACTTCACATATGTTATTTAGTCACAGCTTTCTCATAGATAGGTAAATAAAACTCCCTCTCTTTTACTTTTAGGAAACCTGAGGCAAAGTCGTTCTGCATCAACTTTACGCATCAAAAGACACAAATATTTCTTTGTTGAGTTCCCCAACAGCCCCACAGTGTCCAAGACTCATTGATTTCATTGGTCCTTTTGAAATATCAGAAGTGTTATCTTGAAGTATTAAACTATTCTAAAAGCCAAGGTTGATGGCTTCATTCAGATCTCTGTCAGGAACAGGATTAAAACCTAGGGACCTAAGAAGGCCAGCTGTGCCTAGAAAAACACAGGGCAAAGCTGATCTGAAACAGTTTGAGTCTTTTTCTCAGCCCCTTTCTACTTTAAAACCTTCACTGGGCAGGCAGCAACAGGCCCTGCATAAGAGCAGAAGATGACAACCCCACAAGGGTTTCGGGCAGACTCAATGGAATATCTAGATATTTGTATGTCACCCAGATCTGCATCGTGTAAGAGAATTGATTTACTGTCCCAGCAGCTCATGGAGGAGGAAGTTATTGCTCAGACAGGGAACTGGAGCAGAAAGAGCAGTGACTTCCTTACAACCCTGCAGGAAACACACTCTATTTAAGCAGGCTGCAGCATCATATTCCACTGCCAGGTTAATTTTACAGGAAGATTAGCAATTTAGCAGCTCCCACAAGTGTTTGCAGCAGCAGCAGCCTATACGTTGTTTCCAGAGCTCTGTCTGAGGTGAAAGGCAAATACTCATAAAGGATCTGAAGGAACTTTCCAAATATGCAGGCATGATCAGCTGTCAAAGCCCACCAGTGAAAATGAAGTGTTATCCAAAGTCTCATCAATACACATGGAGCTGGAGCACAACAGCACTGGGGGGATTTAGAGTTTAGCAGATATGATGTAAAGAGAGGAGGTATCTTAACAGATCTAATTCTTGATGGATTTTTAGAACTAGAATTCAACCCATATTTCTTTACAGAATTAATACCTTCCTGCACAGATAGACAGATAATAAGTAGATTTTCCTTCAGTATTAAAAGAAGAGAGATTACAATTAGCTTTCCATCCTCATCACACCTCCTACCTCTGTATCTCCAGCCAGTGTCAGTGAGAAGACTTGTTCACTTTTAGAAAATATCACCTGACAAACTCTGGAGGGGAAGGAGTTGAGAACATAACTACAGGAAGAGAATGAAGAGCACCGTGGTCTATTTAAAGGCTTGCTTGTGATCCCCTAGTGCCACCTTTGGTTGAAGCTCACCAAGTACGAACAAGCTTACAGTCATTCCCAGGAGAGAATGAAGTTTAATTTGCTTTATGTCATTTGCAGGAAGACAGTCCTCCTGGATTCCTTATCTTCTTTTCAGGAGAAAACCAAACACTGAATTTTTCTGCTAAAGTGACTGAACTGTATTTCCTATTCCTAGGCTATTTCTGAAGCACCTCCAGAAGTGTTGGCAGGAAGAGGCTCACCTGATTTTTGTGAAAGCATTTCCATGTAGCATGGGGAAGAGGTACATGCATGGAACCTGCTTTGAGAGCTTCACACAGTAATATCTGAAAAAGGAGGAGAAAGGACCAAAAAACCCTTCTGCTGTTTCAGTGACCAGATATGACCTGTAGATTTTCCTGTGTTCTAGTTCATCCTTACAGCCTTTTAACTCCATGGGAGGGATATGTTAAAAGCAGAAGACTGGAGATAAGGATTATAAAATACACTGAGTGCCCTTGCAGCTTGGAGTGACCCTTGTTAAATCAGTGTGAAGAGCAGTGATCCCCCAGCATGGCCAAGTGGAATGGTACCCATGTCCCTGTTGTGTCTCTCTCCATCTCCTCTGTCCCGGTGCTGCTCTGGGATCCCCCACTCAGCGAGGTGACAGAAATACAGTCACTGTCTCTGTTTGAGCCGTGGGGTTGGAGCTGTCCCAGCTGCCAGTCCTGCTGACTCACACAGGGCCAAACCCTCAGAGCATGTAAAATGCTCCAGGGAAGTCCCTGGAACAATTTCAGCAGAGTTTCAGCAATTTACTGTTGCCAAGAATTAGGCCCAGGAGCATAACAAAGACAGTGGTTTAAACCCATTAACAAGAGTGCACTTCTACCACCTTGTGCTGTAGTGGCGACTGACTGAAAGCCATTTCAAACACTTGTAGGTGGTCTGCCCCATGATGCAGAAAACAGAGAGGAAAAGGAATTCAAAAGAAAAATTAAATGGGCTGATATAGATCTACCTATAAGCATGAAAAATATGGTACATAAAAATATGTGCAGATATGTGGTATATATATTCATGCATACTTGCAAATGTACCCCTACGGATTTGTATAAATACAAATATATGTATATACATGCAAACACAAGACACAGAAGAGATGTATACTATTGTTTCATCAGGATATAAAGGGCTAAATTATAAAGCAAGCCAAAAGCTTTATAGTATACAAAAGTCACCCTTTGAAATATCAAGCAAAACAGTCATCAAGAAGCTCATGGACCTGCCAGCTGCTCTTTCAAAGCTTCAAGTTAACAATTGCTGAGAGAGGCCCTTCAGGCTTCCTTCCCTGCTGAGAATCAGACAAACCTCAGGTCTAGAGAGCTTCAGTAGTCAAAATGTTCTTCTGTAGTGGTAACGTTGCACCGCTGAAACAAATGGATTTACTTCACTGCTAGTACAACTGGGTATTTAGGGAGAACTCGCTTCTGCAGGGTTATTATCCACCCAGTGTTGCCAGAAACCAATTTGTGGTTTTTGCGAGAACAGTCATATTGCACTATGGGGTTTTCAGATGGGGTTAAAGAGTCAAGCAACAGCTCCTCATCTTTCTTCTTCTGATCCTCCTCTTAACATTTTTAATCCCACAGTGAGGAAGAGGAAACAGAGCAGGAAAAAGAAGTATTTTTTTACTACTAATGTATAGCAGAATATCATTTGCAGAATGTATTACCTGTAAATTAGCAAAAATAGGGATAGTACTATTCCAGGTGTGCCTTTTCACATCCTGACAGAAACACCTTTGCCACCATTTTAGCTCCTGGCAACTTCCCTTTCCATTCCCAGACTGTTGTCCTTTGCTTTCCCGTCTCCGTAGGCAGCAGTTACATTGTCACTGGTGCCTCACACAGCTCCCATCCACTCGATTCCATCTGTTCTCATTCTTACACAGCACTTCTGCAAAATGCATCCTAAAGAAGCCTCAGGCTATTTTACTTGGTGCCCTAGTAATGATGTTCTCTTATGTGAGCACTCGAGAAAGATGACAGGTTGACTCTAATCTACTCCATGCAGGTGCCATTTGAATTTTAATTATCCCCAGCTAAAAATTCTACTTTCAGGCCATCCTTCTTTATATTTGAACTTAAGATGACAAATTTCATGTGAGGAGATTCATTCATGGTGACTATAGACAGCTAATAGAAACATCTAAGTTAGGATCCTAATCAGCAGAAAGAGCAGAGTATTTATCTCTCTCCAGAGACTGTGAGCAGGGCTCAGTTAAGGGCCTGAAGCTGGCTCAGGTGAACCCAGGCTATATTCTCTGCTTCTCATTTACTCAGGAAGAATCCTGCTCAGGAAGAGTTGTCCCCTCAGAGTTTCCCCAAGGAGTTCTCAGGGAAAGCAAAGCTTGAAGAGAACACTGCTGCTGCCAGAGGCACAACAGGGGATGTTAGATGGGATGTCATGTTTTTATGGTCAGTTGTATGGTCATCTTTGTCTCACCATCCTCAAGTTACCACAAATATGGTAAACAGAGCAGGGAATACAGAGAAGTACAAACTGTAGTGCCTTTAAAGCTCAAGACAATTCAGATACCACAAAACATCTAATTTCCCTCTCAGACACAGGCAGCCTACTCCAAGGCACCTTGCACTGGCTGTAGCCCTGCAAAATGTGGTCATATTCAGAGCTGAAATGCAGCTGAAATGCACTATAGTAACTACTATCTGCTTCTTCTTAGGGAAGAATCTAGGAAATTTTCTTTCTTTTTAATTTTATTTTAAAGGTAATGCTATTTCTATTAATGATTCTAACATTCTAGTCAAAATTAAGTATCCAGTTGTCACTGCTAGATCCTGTATATGAAATACAAGCAGAGGGGAGGGAAAGAATTAAACCAGTTTATAATAATTGATATTTCCAGACTATAATCTTGGCATCTCTTTAAATCCATTTATAATTGTTTGCTACCTGTTCCTGAATATGAATAGGCTATTTCACCCGTGAAGGGTGAGTGCTAAGTTCCTTCCGTGGTTATGAAAGATCCATAACTCACAAAGGCTGCAAGGCCAGAGTAAGTGGCAAAGATTTGTCTTTTTTTTTCCTCCAAGCAAGTCAAAGAATCATAACTACCCTTCATGTATGAGACAGTCTATTTGTTCTTCTTTGTTGTATTTCTTTTAAATTAAGCTTTTTAAGAAGGAACTGAACCCTGGCATCAGACAGTAAACAGAAGGCTGGTGACTGGATAATTAGTACTTTGGGGCTTGTTGGATAAGCCAAAAACAATTGAAAAAATTTAAAAATATTGTGTTGCCAACATTATTTGGGTTTTTCTTTGGGGCATATTTTCACCAGAGTGAATAACAAAAGTGATACTGAAGGAAATGTTTTGTTTGATTAGACGTTAAATATATTGTTTCATTTGGCACCATACTTATCATTTAGTTTTTTAAAAAACCTAAATTTTAATACAGCATTTTATTTCAATGACTTGGTCTGTATAGGAGATAATGAGAAATGAAGCACAGGTTTGAAAGCACAGCAGTGTGAATATCAAAGGACATCTGAACACTGGCACAACCATGGAAGGAGAAATAAGTACAGGTGTAGGAGCAGAGAGGGACAATAATGCAGAAAGTCAGAAACACAGAACAGGTTTCATGCTTGAGTTTGAGGCTATTCCTCCTACCCTGACTCCTTGGGCAGCACCACGGAAACCCAGCACAAAGCAGCCACATCACCCTACAGGAACTTACACAGGGATGCTGGCAGGATATCCAGTCCCAGTCCAGGTTAGTGCGCTGTCCTGTCCCCATGGTCCACTGGGAAGTCACAGCAGAAATACTCTCAGATGATAGTGCAGACACCTCCCTGCACAATCCCAGTTCTCTGAAAAGACAACCATGGAAAAGCTACCCCTGAAATAAAAATCAGAGGCAGACATTGAATTGTACTTACCAGACACTTTTGACTTTGCATTCTGCCTAATAATCCATTTCTGACTGAAGTATTTTGAACATGTCAAACATCCAGGAGCTGCAAGACACTTAAATTCATTTTGCCACTTTAACAGTTTTCATCCTCCTCCCCAACATCTCTGTTACAGCCTCTCTCCCCCCGAGTTACAGAGGCCCCAAATGCTGAACCCAAAAGAGAGAGCTGGGTTTAAAAATCAATATTATGTCACTCTGCAGAGCTAGAAATGTGAGCCTTTCCCTCTAGTGATTAAATGTTGCCAGCTTCCCAATGGGTTTCAGTGTGTTTGTTTCCAACCCTGACGGTCTCAGGATTTTAAAGTGACATTTCAATGATCCTTACAGGAAATGCATATTTCTCATACGAACAGGTTTTAAAACCTCAGGGAGTATATCCTGAAAGGATATACATGGATTTTACAGCACAACAAAGTGGTTACTGTTAATTGCACTATCAGTTTTGTACACATCAACCAAGTCACCTGCTCCCTTCATCTGCAGAGGTGGGTACTGGCATTGGAAAAGATCGTGGGTGATTTCTTTGCAGTGCTTTACAGACACAGAAGTGTTCCTATAAAATATTAAGGCATTTGTCAAATACTTTACTTCCCAAATAATCTATTAGATGTAGCAATGGAATGTAAATTCTTTTGCCAGTAATAAGACTGAAAAGAGCATTGGCAAATCTGTAACCTGCATTTCCCCTTTATTATTTCATCTTCAGGTATCAGTTTGTCATCAGTAACTTTAAAAAGCTTTTACACTTAAGGTGAAATATTTTTGTCTACTTCTTGCTCATAAGTAGTTTTGGAATTTAATAATAGAAGTAGAAAAACATGGAAGGTAAAATATTCAATTATTAGAAAACATACTAAAATAGAAAAATATTAGAAATACATTTTTACTACTTTTTATGCTCAGTATACAGCAGAACACTGGTAGCACAAGCGAACAGCTCTCAGCTCAGCACAGTTTTTCTATGTGCAACAGAAGCAACAAAACTTAGTTTCTTACAGTAAAATAATTTTCTGTAGTAAAGGGTTGTGTCCTTTACTGCTGCCAAAGAAAATATAAAATGGCTGAATTCTTTCTGCTCTCTTGTCTCTGGGCAACGATTTGTGTTTCTTTCCTCTACCTAGCTACTGGTTTCCAAATTCTAAACCACTGCTACAGCTAAGTGGAATTCAAACATGCATTACTACAAATAAAATAAAAATGTTTTGCTATAAATCTCTTTCGTCTGCCTTCACCTTCAAAGGACTTGGAGTTGGACTGGTTTTACCCTCAGTTCCCAGAAGTAATTGGGATCCGTAAGTGCCCTTCAATTCCCATAATGCATTTATATTAAAATTATACTAAATCTCAGGTTGCTCTGTGGAAATGTATTAGAGCTGATATAACAACCCTCAGCCCAGGCAATAAGTGCAATCTATCCATTTATGTTGCTCACTGCTGCATCCAGCAAAAACAAGAAAATATAGCCATGAAAGTAAGATATAATAACACTTGAAAATTCTTTAATTTAAGCTATTTCTAGTAATAATAGTTTCTACCTATTATTATTGTCTCATCTAGTTATTTGTCTTATCTAGATATTAAGGCTGAACTTTTCTTTATTTCTTAACCAACTCAGATTGTTAGGCTGAGCTCATTTTCTATTCATAATTACCAAAGGGAAAAAAAAAAAGACAAAGAACTCAAACTTATCTTGCAAGATATTTTGGAAGTTTTCCCAATTAGTCAAGGATTTCCTATAGATAAATCTTCAGCCCTTTCAATGAGGAGAACAAGTGTAGGATTTGTGTGTATGTATCACATATAGAATGTGAATTTCTAAGTGCCTGTGCCAATATTATTTCAAAAGCCTGCTAAGATCTCCTGGGAAAAAAAATTGCCTTGTAATTTCTGTATTTATTTCCTTTCTTTATTTCAACGTGAATTATAAATAACAATTAAGAATTACAAGACTCCTATTTTTATGAAAGACTCAGTCTCTAGTAAAAACTAAAGCCACTCTAGTTGCTCACTGTCAAAGCTCCTCATTTGTGTTATCTCAGCAAACTGTAGTGGAAACGATCACAATAAAAAGGTAATTATTATTTTTACTTTCTTGAAATTATAAAAAGGAATGTGTTATTTCCTATGAAATAAAAATCTTGGAAGCATTTTTATTAGTAACAAGCCTCCAAAAGATGTAAGCATGGATGTGAAACAAGGGATTAGACATTTACATTCTTCCCTCCAGAATGGATTTCTGAGTAGAATATTTTTCAAATTTACACCAGATATCAGTGATATGAGGCTTAGGCCCTGGAGCTGTAGGCTACCACACCTTTTACAGAATGAAAATTATTGTTCTCTGTATGTACTAGGAAGAATTAAGAGTCTCAATTCACTTCAGGCACTGCTTGCCAGACTTCCTGCCCCCAGAATGTAATATTTTTTAGGTGACACATTTTAAGCTTGTGGGTTTGAAGAAAGACATACCTCAGGCAAACAGACACATAAAGTAGAGCACATCTTCCCATCTCATTAGAGGACTGTATTTCTGAATCCAACCACGTCTTCCTTCTGTCATGCCTTTTCTTAGGAGTAATATCCATACTCCAGTCATAATGAGATAAACAACTCCTAAATGTGATTTTATTCAAATCAAAGATGGTCCACATCGAAGTTCCAGCTACAAGCAGCACTTTTTTATGAGAATGTTTGATTCTTCAAGAGCTACCTGACATACGAATGTGATGAACAGACCACAGGAGGATGTTTTTTGTTAGTATATGAATACTGTTTAGGAGTTAACTATGTCTATTTTTCTTCCAAGCATTTCCAGCTAAGTTTTACTGAAAGAACCAAACAAAGCTGAGAATTTCTTCTGCAGCCTTGTCAGGACTTGGTATTTCTGTTTGTCTCCTTACCATTTATGAACAAAATTACATCTGTGAAAAATAATGAATTAATTTCAGACTCAACATCCAAGTTCTCCAGACTGAATTCTGTCAGGCACCCTCACACCACCACATTGACTGGCACTGCATCCAATGGCACAGAGCAGCCAGGTGGTGTCGTTAATTAGGCACTAAATATCCCTAGATCTGCTTGTGTCAGGATGAGAGGGCTGTGGCTGGACGTGCAGCCCATCATGTCACACACACACACAGCGTGATTTATGCGCCACGCTGCTCAGCTGTCACTGAACTGTGCCTTCATACAGCCCAGCTGGATAAACCAATTCCACTTCAACCTTACCAAGCAAATCCGTTCTCACTGGCTTGCGCACAGCAAGGAGAGTCTCAGTTAATATAAGATGTTTTTCTTATTATTTCCTAAGAATGCACATTTCTAATTATCTCAGATCATGTTTTCTGCACTACTTTACCAAAAGGTCCTTGTCTGAATTGCATCTGTCTCTCATGCTTGGCATTGCTTTACTTTTGATTTATATTCACACGATTACTGTTATGATTTTATATACACATATATAAAGCATAAATGTTTTACCAGCATAAACAGCACAATTACATGCTATATTTATTACACGAAACACTTCATAATTGATTGCTAAATGCTACGTAGTTAAATTTTCCTTTCCCTGAACAGAATCATGACATTCGAATATAGATTCAAAAATAGAGTGCTGCCAATAGTTTTAAATAAATGCTGTACAGCACAAAATACTCGTTGCTGGCATCAGCTGCAGTTTACTTTTGTTTAAGTTTAAGCTTGTTTTTAAAAATATAACCAGTTTTAAAGGAAGTGACCAATTTCCCAGAGGTTGTTCCCATGCCAGCCATGACAACATTAAGCTTAAAGCATTTTAAAAGGATTTTACAAGAAAGTTTTGTCACTGAAAAGTAATTTTTGGCTGTTATTGTGATAATCTGGATATCAGACATGTGCACAAACACATCCACTCACAATGTTCGTACATTAAATTTCAAAATCATCCCCTAAATTCTGTACTCTTTTCAGAACAGGCAATTGTAAAAACACAAAGAAGTTAATTCAATTCCAAACTGTAATTTTGCTATCACAACACGAGGCATTTTTAGACACAAACACAGAAAAGGCTATTTGTACCTTAATTATTATTAGCATGCAGTAAGATATCACCTGCTGCTGTAAGTGCTGAAGAACTTGTCATAGTGTGTACAATTGCTAATGTATACACAATAAGGGAATTTACATTTCATTCAAGCACTCGCTTTCTAAATTCTTTACTGTATATTCTGTAAATCTCATACTATTGCTTATTAAGAAATTCTGTAGCATTGCCAGAGGTGGTAACTGTAATGCAGAATTGTTTATGCAGTGCAGGAAATTAATGTAAAGGTTTTCTAAGAGAATACTCACCACTGGACTTGTTTAGCTTGTTGGAATGATTCTAAAGGATATTGAAACAAAGAAAAGAAAGTGTTTGTTTCATTTTGTTTTGGTTTTCTGTTAAAAAAGAGGGAGGGATGAGAGTTACATTAATTACTTGAGATATTTGGTATATGAAATTTATTTTCTGACCTGCTGTGCACTTTTTAAAGTTAATTGTGCCATAAATCAAAACTGTATAAAGCATTTAAAATTTCTAAATATGCTCCAAGTGCAGACTCTAAAGGAAGTTTTTCAAAACCTATATGCTGAGCCAGATCTATGAATTGATCCCATTACTCTAAAGATTAGAGTTTAGCTAAAGGCTAGAGTTTACCTTGTCAGACAAACTAAATAATATGTGTACTGTACAGATCCCAATTAATGCTTCCCAGATAGAAACTAGGATTAGTTTTAAATTGACTGTGCAGATTTTGCATCATCATTTGAGTCCTTTTACTGAAGGCTGTTGTACAGATGCTTCACTAGAATACATCCAGCTATTACCCTGTGGAAAATGTGGGGAAGTGCAGGGAGAGAAAGCAGCAAACACTCAATAATGTGGAATCAGCATGCCTGGCATCTGAGAGAGCTAAACACCCAAAGCTCACCTGGGCAATTAGTCTGGTCATGCAGCATGGGAATTTCTAGCATGGGAATTTCTAGACATCCCAACCATTCTGAACTATTTTAAGTTTCCTTCTTGAGAAACAGAGATCCAGTCATTAATATCTTTTTCTTTCAAAGACAAAACTCTGTCCTTGTTTCCTGAACGTTCCCCTTTAAAAGAAGAGGGAACATCCTGTCTGAGACTCATACCAATCAATGTCCTAATTAGTTAGGATTCTTTCACTGAAAATGATTTTTCATTTTAGAAGTGTCATTTCTTTAAAAATCAAAGCTTCTCTGCAGAAATGCATTGCTTTCAAATAATTAAGGTCTGGCATGAATTAACTCAGGGCCTGTGATTAGCTGAAGGCCTAATGACTAAGGCACTTCCTGAGGATGTGGAAGATCCCGGTTCAAACCTGGCCTGCCTGATTCAGACCAGGAATTCAAATCCCACAGTCTCTCATGTCCCCAGTAAATACTTCACATTTGGCTCTGGAAAGCCAGCCCTTCCTTTATCAGAGGACATCTCTTTGCACAGACAGCACAATGCCAACAGCAAATGCTTTGGGAGATTCATCCCCAGCCTGATGCAGGCAATAGCAATGTATTGACTGGGGCATCCATGCAGCATGTGGATATAGAAGGCTGAGACAACATCCAGCTGCCTAAATAGGGGACTCCAGTGCCATTTCAAGCACCTCAGTATGAGCCATCTCTTCAACAGGTATAACAGAGAGAACTGCAGGCCTGGAAGAGGACCTGTGCCCAGATGAGAGAGTTTAAGGCATCTCCAGTGGCTGTGCTTAGTCAGGTAAATCCCTCTCATGTACCTGGGCAAGCCAAAAGCTTGAATGTGCATTGACAAAGTCCTCTGTGAATAACGTGAGTTGGCTGAACATCAACTGCTCTGAATGAGCCTTCTCTTACAATCTCAGTAAATCTCATCTAAATTTTAGATAGATGTTTTGGGGTTTTGTTAGTGCTGAAAATTTTCTGTGATACAAAAACTATTGGTCTGTAAAGTTAAGTAAGTCTGAGATAGGTGCTCGGTGTGGTTTCCCAGTACGGTTTTGTACAGACAAGAAGGGAAGCTAATATCCACATTCTGTTTCAGAATAAGCTGCTAAATAATGTCAAAGTAGTTCTAAGGGAGAAATCAATCCTATGCACTGTGGGTCTGTAAGTTTTCCAGTCTATCCAAAACCAAAATACATCTGGTTTACCAAGCTAGGCTGCATGTGTGCACTAATAATAACTGTGTTTCATTGTCTGACTGGCATCTACACTGTTTTCTCCAGGAGAAAATTACCTAAAACAGCGTGTCCTTCAGGACAAAACTGCTGTGATCTCACTATGGGAATCCTATGGCATAGTTTACTACCATTTGTGTCATTCTATTTAATTTGCTATTTCTTCCTTATGCCATGTGGGTAATAATCACAGCAAATTGATTCCCTTGAGCTCCTTGGACAATTAAAGCTATTTGGTTATTGCCACCTGCCTGCTGTTTCCATTAATGCAATTTTCAAGACTTTTTTCTTCCTTCCTGCTTCTCACCCCAGTAAATTCTTTGCTCAGTCTTGACACATTGCTGTGCTGCAATTAGAGTTAAAAGGCTGTGGAGGGCATCTGTCCCTGAATGTGATCAGTCACACTTCCAAATATTGCTTTGTCATATGCAAATTTAGTTTTGAGAATTTGTGAAACTTAGCTTTTTTTAATACACAGTCTAAGGGAAATATATATGTGCTGACATGCTCTTTTTAATCATATTCTGGGTAGCTTGGCTATTATTCCTGTAACTATTTTATTCTCATTATATTTGTGATATTTAATTAATTACCTGTTATATTCTAACTTCTTTGTTAAATACATGTATGAGAGAGTAAAATATGTGCTGGATTTATCTGTATGTGTGTGTGTTTTTGCTGTTTGTCATGTCTTTAACCTCTTCTTTCTTGGAATGTTTTGGCTTTGCTCCTCTATTTCTCTAGTTCACTGTCAGCATTTTCAGATCTGCATTTTCAAATAAGCCTGTTGTGATCTCTCTTTCTTTCCAAGATCAAACTGGCCACTGACTTTTGTGGAGAAGAAAGGCAAAAAGCAGAATAAGGTCATGGATCATAGAAGTAAAGATGAAAAAGGGGAAGAACAAAATGAAAGGTCTCAGTTCCAGTTCTGTTAAGGAAAATTGAAGTTGTTCTTTATACAACAGCTGGAACAAGAGGGAATCTGAAACTGATTTCTGCTTTTAAAAATGCAGTCAAATGGGATTAGATTTCCTCATTAACCTCCTTTAACTGCTCTAGTCAGATCACAGAATCACAGAACATTGTGAGTTGGAAGGTACACACAAGGACCACCAAGTCCAACTTTAAAGTGAATGGCCTGATGCATTTGCTGTTCATAGCCTGGGTTCTCCACACAAAATCACCGAGATTGAGAGGTTGCAGTGGGATAAACACATTGCAAGAATCATCCTCACATGATTCTGATGATCACAAACAGCTGATCAACTTACAGACAAGTCCTTATGGACTCACTAACTTGTCACTGCACAAATACAACCTTATGGTGTTCTCCATATTGCAGGCGGCAGTGAGAAAAGACAAAACTTGAAAAATAGCCTTGATTTTACCCATTGTTATTACTCTTTTTTCAGTCAGTCAAGGCAAGTTTGTACATTGAGATATTTAGACCCACAGCCTAAGCACAAATGTGGATCCAAAAAAGCAGCTTACAAACTGAATGCGCACGTAGGACATAAACTGGACCAGCAACAGAGAGAACAGACATCACGCCAATTCCAGCTTTACCCCCCAAAAAACATGGCAGAAAAACGGTGAGTAAAAGGAGCACCAGAAGTCATCAAAAAATCCTAATTTAAGAACCCATTTTTTAAAAAGTTTCCTTAGATTTTATAATGTTCCACTAGATCTTAAACACCAGGGTAGAATTTCCAGTCTTTGCAGATCATTTAAAAGCTTAAGGGATTATCAAACCAGTCGTTGAAAATGACATTTTCACTGTACAAATATTTGTCTATTAAATACGCTGTATGGCACAGGACCTGATCAGCCTTGGCAGTGTTACAGGTTCTTCATACACTGCAAACCCCACTGTTTCCTCATAAAGCTGTCAAGTCTAGGTTTAATGAAACATATATAAATTCAATGATGTTAGCCATGTCTTGGCAAGTTAATTCATTTTGTTTTTTTCCTGTTGAGTCCCTCCTATTAGGACTTTTATCAATTTATCATTTTAGGAGGACCACAGCAGTTCTCTTGCTGGCACTGGAATAAAAAAATTGAAGAATAAGTTTAATTTTCAAACAGCCAAAATATTTAGATATATAAAAATACCTCTTAATTGACCATTATTATACTAATTAGCAGACAATGAAAAATTAGGGAGTTTTAGTAAGAACTGTCTCCAAACTGACCCTAAACCTCTACTTGCGACTTCCTATTGTCCCACAAATTGTTCCATGCCCTATGCTACTTCATTTGTAATTAGAGCCAAGGGATTTCACTTCACATTCCCTTCACAGATGCCGGGTCTGAATGATCCAGAAGATAAGAACAGCTTACACTGAATGGTTTCAGTTGGAAAAGACCTGTAAGACCACTGAGTCCAATAATTCCCCCAGCACTGACCAGTCCACCACTAGACCACATCCCCAGGTGAACACATCCACACAGCTTTTAACCATGTCCAGGAATGGCAACTCGACCACAGCCCTGGGCAGCCTGTTCCAGTGCCTGACAACCATTCCTGTTCCAGTGCCTGACAACCCTTCCTCAATATCCAATCCAAACCTCCCCTGGCACAATTTGAGTCCTATCTCCCGTCACCTGGGAGAAGAAACCATCCCCCACTCCCCTAAAACTCCTCGTATTTGCAGGAAACAGTGGAAACACGAGTAGAAGCAACCGAGTTCGTTCATTTGAAAAACATAAATACACAATGTTATCAAGTGTGCAATGAAAACCTGAAAATTTGCCCACTGAATTTATGATGAATGCTTTAAATTTCCTTGAAGATTCTGAACAGACATTTAAACGTCTGAGGTAAACAATCAGTCTATTCCCAGAAGAATTTGTAAGAGAAGTGAAAAGCCAGGAATAACCCAATGCATTAATTCTGTCAAGTTATTTACATGGTCCCATTTACAATTCTAGTTCAGTTTAATTATCTCCATAGAGAGTTTTGAACTGAAGAGAGAAATTTTGTCCAAAAAGAAGTTTGCATGTAATCACAGTGGCTTTTTTTTCTTTTTCTTTTTTCTCTCTGGTAGCCCACGTGAACAAATGACAACTACTCCACACAGAACGAAAAAGAAGACAAAGAAGCAAAGACAAAATGGGACAACCTGATGCTCCAATGCTGCAGGTATCAGGGAAGAGGGCTAGAACCAGCAGTGAGATTCAGAGAGAAAGCTGCTAGAAATGATCTTATTTTTCCGCCAGAAGCATGACGGAGTGAAAAAAAAAAAAAAATCAGAGCTAGCAATAAACCTTTCCTCATTTTCCATTACCCTTCAGGAGATTACTTTGATGGGAATTAGACAGCCCCCTGCAGGAAGCTCTTTAGTTCTTGTTAAGTCTTTGCACAGCATGTTTGTTGGAAAGGAAAGCTTGTGTTTGATGCCGTTCATCACTGTTGCTGCTGATTTTCTGAGGTTAGGAAACATCAGTCTGTTTGCACCCCTTTTGAGGGCTGCCAACGTGAAGATCTCACTTGAGTTCCAAGCTTCTGGCTGCTGTGTTACAGCACATCCCCTTAGGCAAGCCTTCATGCCAGGCTGAACAAGTTTCACATATCAAATGCACGTTTAAGGATCTTTAGTAGGTTAAACTGCTCTTCCTCAAAGTGATAGCATGTGCTTGTGCTAACATTGGTCTAATTGCATTTCTAGACTGTGTTTGAAAATCATCAATGAAATCTTTGCCTCCTTTGGACCTGCTGTTACGACAACTATTACAATATCTGCATCCAAAGGGGAATTCTTGCCCTCCAATAGAGGCAGAATAGGTTTGTGGATTGTTGTTTGTTTGGGTTTTTTTATTATTTCCAGTGTCTACAAACTAGGTACTTGTGTTACACAGAATAATAATTTGTTACTATAATACAGGGCTTCAATAAAAATTGAGATGCACTTCACATTCTCTTCTCCTCTTTTATTTAGTGGTGCATCAGGGTTTTGTCCCCCTAAAATTTGCTGAGGTATAAGCACAAAGCAAGAACCCACACTGTAATTCCCCTGCCTTTTTCAGTAAATCACACTTTCTCCTGCTGGAGCCATAACTGTGTTTACCTTTCAGTTCTTCCCTCCAACTTTTCCTGTGTGGAGTCAACTGAGTTTTGTTCCCTGACCTCTTCTCCATTTGGTCTTTGGTTATAAGTGTGTTCAAACAAAATGGGTCTCTCTAAGACTGTCATTACAAAACCAACCTTTGCCTCTTTCCTACTTTTACTCCTTTCACACTTCTGAAAATTACAGAGAACTGATAAAGTCTGAATCACTTTTATCGCTTACCAGAGCTTAAAAAAATGCACACTTAATAAGGTTTCACCACCTCCTTTGGTTTCCTATTTCTCGCCCTTTACTCAAGCTGTCTTTGTATTAAGTGAAAAACTGCTCAAAAGCTGTCCTTTATGTCTACCAGATCCTATTATGTCTACGCACAAGGGCAAAACTTCAGTGAATCTGGATCTCTTCCCTTCCTGTCAGGGTCTGCTCTACTGTTGTTACCAAATTTGGTAGCTTATCATTGTACACAAAGGTACAGGAGTGATTTCCAGCTGGGAAAGGCTTAGCACACCTCCTCCTGGCATAGGCAGAGGAAGGCTTTTCTTTAGCTCACCTTTATGAAGGCTTTGCCTGCAAGGCCCCAGAATCCTGGCTGCACATGGAGTTAATTAGGGCTGTGACATCTGCACTGTGTCCAGCCGCCGTCCTGCCAGGAACACGTGAGTGAAATCCACTGAACATCACCAGCACCTTCAGCTCCCATGCCAAGGAAAGTCTGGCTCTCCTCGTGGCTACTGGCAGATTTTCTTATCCCTTAACCTTTCCTGTGGATGAATTCATGCAACATACCCTTTTAACAGATCAGCTTTCATCTCTCTGCTCATCCCTGCTCACAGGCACAGCAATTTCTCTTTTAGCAGCTGTGAATTCAGCTCCTCTTTGATCCACAGTCATCTTTAGCACCTAAATGTTAAGTGGCGTTAAGGGTTTGAGTCAAAAACATCAGTCTTCAGTGATTTTGTGACCAGCCTGTCTCAGGTGTCTGATATTTTTCTGCAGAGGATTTTTAGTTTTTAGCTCTTCCTACTTGTTCTGATCAACTGAAAAAAAAAAAAAACCAAACAGGACATGACTTATTATGTATGTTCAGGTTACTGTGATTCACCAGATCTATTTATCTGATCACTCCTTTCTATGTATGCCTGGGAAATAAAAGCATTTGTGATCAGATAGGTATTACCACTATTATTTATATTAACACAAATAAAATGCTACACGCAACACCACAGACCCCCCATGGACACACACTGATTTCACACACATTTTCCACACATTTCTATTGGCTCTGCTTGAGACCACATATTAAAACCCACCAATCTTCCCAGAAGACTGATGAAAGCCTCAGTAAAAACAGCTGCATTTCACATGTGGTTTAAGTTAATGTCTCATCCTGAATGTTTAACTCTAGCTGGCAATGCTACTTTTTAATATTCACAGTCCTCTTTATCTTCACATTAGAAGCAAGGCATTCAGCCTTGAAAAGCACAGAAGAACACAATGAGGCTGGTAGCACTTCATTTCTGGAGTGTCCAAAATCACTTTTTTTATTGCAAGGAGCATGAAGAGAAAATCATGTTTGATAACCTGTGAGCACATAAACCAGTTGCATAGCACTGTTAAACAGCGTAAACAAACACTGGCCTGTCCACACAGTAATATTTCCTTTCAATAAAAATGAAGCATTACTAAAAGTAAGTAGCATTGCACTTTTTTTCAGCTTGAGTCTAGTATTAAAAAGAAGAAAAAAAAAAAGGTGATTTAAAATGCATCTCTCCTCCTGGTTGGGACAGAAGAAAAAAAAGTTATAAAACTATTTACTAGAAGCTGGAGCATGCCTAAAAACCAGTAAACACAGATAAGTTAGCAAGTCCCTTAGGTAGGTAGCATGAATTTAGAAGGCCCTTTTTTCCCCTTGAGCCTGGGATAAGGTTCAAGATCAGTATAATGATCTTACACAAGCAAACCCACAGTCAGTCATATGTCCCTCCTGCATGAGTGACTGTCCCAGACACAGACATCAATGCCACCTTTCTCTTTTTTCTGGAAATACACACTTCAGGCCAGGGAAGCCTTCACTGCAGATTGTGCCAGGATCCCATGGCTTGAAAGGTAACATCTTAGTGATGACACAGGTTCATGTACATGGTAATACATGACACACTTTGGTTTGGCCTTCATTTTGAGTAAATCAATGAGATCAGAGGAAAAATATCACCTTCTTGAACATGCTAATTTTTGAGGCTATATGACACTGTTGCATAGGCTCTCAGGACAATCCATCCTTCACCAAAAACAGTGGCAAGAATCTCTGTGTCAGGATTACTGACTCCAATTTCTTCAGCTCTAAGACAATAATAACTTCAGCCTCTTAGCAGAAAACCCTCCTACTCTCTATTTAGGAGCAGGAATAGAAACCATCAAATTCCTTTCATGATTCCAGCTATTTTCTCTTCAGTCTGAAAGAACAGGCCTTGTTACCTGAGAGGTTCACTTTGCAGGGAGCAGTACATGCCCATTATATCTAATGCATAAGGGCTTTCCATTTCAAGATGCCACAAATTGGTTTTTCCCCTAACATTGCCAAGAACAACAGTAAACCATGAATGTCTAGACCGTGTGCAGATGAGAGCAGTATAGAACAAGAGGATAAGAAAGAACTTTCCAAAATTACAAAGCCAGCAGAAGGCAGTGACACCAGCTCACAGCACTGATGTCAAAGACATTCCACAGAGCAGAGCCTGTTAACAAAAGTGTGTTTAATTGCATATTTCTCTGTGGCAGTTATGACATTGGCACCCGTTATTACTGGAGGATTTTTAGCCTGATGTTTGTAGATAGTCACCCATCTTATAGGAGTGGCTCACAAATCCAAAGTAAAGACAGAAGCATCTCCAAAGTAAACACTGTACAAACTGATAACAGCAAGCAGACGGTGAGAGCACAGAGGAAGCCTCATTTTGAAAGTTTTCTACTATAGCCACACTGAGCAGGGAGTGATGCCCATTCACTGAGGTTTGGTTCTCTACCCTTTCTCAAGAACTGGTGAGCCATACCAGCAAAACCCCGTTTGCTGGGGCATGCAGTGCACCCGCTGGAAAAGTCTGGCACTGCAGGGATTCAGAGAGCCTCTCACGGTACATCCTGAGCCACTCACCAGGGCAAAAGCCACTCCAAGAAGCAGGATTCCTCATTCATTTTCACTCATGCCCTTCTCATACCAGAGGCAGCAGTGGCCACTCACATCCCAGTGGCTGTCCAGCTGCACAAGTCTCCAGGCACGGATGCAGGGAAGGGCAGGAGAACTGGACAGTATTTTCCAGGACATTCCACAAACTCCTGAAGTTACAGCTTGACAATTTCCTGGTTAAGTGCCAACTGCCTTTGATAGCCTCAAGGGGTTTTTATTCCATTAATTTGCCTAATTGTTTTTGAATGTGCTGTAATTAATAAAGTGAATGGACAGCAGGATTGGTGAAAGGTCACTGCTGACACCTGCCCAAATCCTTGATGGGCAAAGGGAAAGAATTTGAGAACATTTTTCTCTCTGTTCCTACTCCCCATGTGGAAGAATGGATTAGGTCAGGCTCACTGCATCTTCTCCTCTCTTCCTGTGAAGGTGCATAATAACTGAAGGCAGTCAACCTTAAAGCCCAGGAAAAGGCCGTGCCTGATTCTCAGTTGATGCATACTTATGCATACTAAAACTAACTCTTGTGCACAGTGGAATTATACAAGGATTGAACCATTCACATCCCAAGGTCAGAGTTGCCAGCCAGTACCATCAAACCATGAAACCCAATTCCCTGGAAACCAAAAATGGGACAGATCACCCCCTAAACTGTCAAAATGTACTTTGCTGCTGTTTCAACAGCAAAAAAACAAAAAAAGTGGCAAAGAACAAAGGGGAAAAAGAAAACTGATGTTACCAAGTGCTCCCAATGGACCTTTGCAAGCAAAAGAAGAAAGGTAAAAAGAGCAAGAGGTCACCAAAGTGCATGTGATTAACATAATCAGTGTAAGAGTGGTGTCAGCAAATTAAAAATAGAGTCCATAACCCCCAGAAAGTGTGCTAAGGGCAATACCAGGAAGAACCACAAGGTATGAGACGTGAGACTTTGGAATGAAGCCGAGACAACAGGACTTTCAGTAACTGGAGAATGTGTGCAAACAATGTACGGATGAATCCTTCAGCTGGATTTCAGTCATTAGTAGTCAAATTAAGCACGTGGCAGACATTTATGGTATGCAAAGATAAATTCCAAAGACGTTCAAAGTCCCTCCCTCTCCCATCACCTTTCCTGAATACTTCCAGCAACAACAGAACTCACCCATGGACATGATTGCTCCAGAGAACTCTTGAAGGACAGGGACCAAATTCCCACGTCAGTGGGAGCAGGGCTGGATTCTCTCAATCCTTCAGGCATTCAGTGAAGCACAGCTTTGGGATGAAGAGCAATTCCAGGTTTGGAAATAAGGCAAATTATTTATCAGCATACAGGAACACCCACATATATCATGTGAAGTAATGTTTACCATGCAAAATATTTGGAATCAAGCAGGATTGTCCACTGAGTTATTTTCCTTTCTTACCCATTTCTACTTAACTACCACTGAGCTATCTGAGGAACACTCTAGCATATTCTGGGTTTTTTCAAAGTCTTCATAGCATCTACTTTGTGAACTAGAGTTACTTTAATATTTTATTATTAAATTTAAAATCATTCATTACATTATACTGCAAAAACCATTAATTACATTATACTGCAAAACATGTTTCCGTTCTTTGAAAAGAGCCCTTGAAAATTACCAAAAAGGAATTCTTGAGAAAAACTTAACCTCCACATAAATCAGTTGCAAAGACAAATTCTAAGGATGGTATGTGAAAAAAACCCTATCTCTGGTGCCATTCTCCCTCATCCTTCCTCGGGTAGCAAATCAAAAATCTTTGTGCAAGAGGAAAACAAGTCATCGAATGCCATCAAAGAACTAATAAAGATCAAGGGTCACTGAGAAAGGACAGTTTCAGGCAACTTCATATTTTCCAAAAGCTGGCAATAGGAAAATTTTTGTATTCAACAGGGAAGAAATATTGGAGCATTTTGATTGGGCTTCCTTGAGCTTCAGCTGTGGGACTAACTCCACCTGCACACCCTCCCTGTATTGGTCCAGGAGCCCCAGTGAGCTCAGGGCTGGGCCCCAGTTCCTGCCTGCTCTTGCATTCAGGAACATATCCATTAAATTTAGATCCAACATCTGCCAGGCCCTGACAGGGCAAAGATGCATCAAGCTGAGAAGCCTGAGTCACTGTGTGTTCCCTGGAACTTGTGAGCTCCACAGTAGGATGGCTGCGTAGGATGTAAAATCACCTCTGAAGACTGTTGGCTTGCTTTGCCATATTAAAAATAAATTAAATTAGCAGCTCAATAAACTCAGTTGTAAGCTGCAGTTGTTAAACCACTCTTGCCATAGGGACAGCAGCCTCAGGGAAATCCAACCAAGCAGTGCTTCAGCACTCTTCACTGAATCCATGGCACCCAGGAAACATGGGAGGTATGTCCTTCCCTCTGTCCACTTGACTCCATAAGAAGGGCAGAGAAAACTGTTCTCATTCTTTCCAAGTCTGTCAACCCCCTAAAACTTCACCTCTGCATTTTCAGCTGTTTCTTATTCAAAATATATTTTCATAATATTGGAGGAGTACTACTTATGATTTCTGTTGTTTTTACCTGAAAGTCTGCTTTTCCCTTCATTCACAGAGAAAGGTTTCTTTCAGCTACCCAAAAGCTTTCTATTCCATCTTGTAATACATCCCTAACCTGTTAACAAACCACAAAAATCAAAACCCAAACATACAGCCTTGAACCACTTCATTTCAGATTTTTGAATTTCCCAGTACAGGGAAATAAGCCAGCCCTTGCTCCTATCTGAGAGGCAAAGTACAGGAGACAAAGATTTAAAAGAGAGCCTGGTTCCTGTATTCTCCTGACTTTCGAACCAAAGAGGATGTGCCCTGTGCTGCCAGGTACCCCGTGCCAGGAGGGGAGCCCTGCCTGGCACACTCCTTGCCTTCCTTCCTGCTCCCAGCTGGGGATGAGCCGCTTTCTCCCATCTCCCTGCACAGCAAAGACAACAAACAACTCCCTCCCACTTTGCATATTCCAATCTAGCATTTCAAACAGAGCCCTTTGCTTTTTATCCTAAAGTGGTACTTGTTAAAGGAGCTGTGACCACTCAGGCTATTTCCTCTGAGGATGATAACACTGCTGCAGAAGCTTCATTATTATGCTAATGGAGCACAGGCTGAGCAGCTTTCATAACTGCCACATTAAATCATCTACCAAGGGGAGGCCTCGAGAGCCATTTACATTGCACTGGATGCATATTAATGAAGGCAGGAGCAGCAGAATTGTTTTTGAAGCAAATAGTCAGGTACGATGAAAAAAAAAAAAAAAAGACATTATATTGAAAGCTGGAAAAACTAGAGATGGTTAAACTTCACAAAGGCTCAGTCCTGAGGCTCGGTTCTGCTGTCTGTAATTAGGACTGAATAACAGAACCAAGCAGAAACCTGCAGCAGCCCAGTGGTGATGAAGGTCTCTGTGACAGACTGCAATGGCTCCACAGTGTCCCTGCTGTACAACACAGCCTCACCCTCAGACAAATATACAGAAAAGCACTTCTTTCTTCCTCCTGTCCTCCTCATGCCCTGGCTCCCTCCCTCGTGCCCCTGGACACCCACTCGTGCTGCACCTAAAGCAGATAATGCTACCACAAAGTGAGATAAATACCTAACAGCATGCGTTCAGAGGAATTCAGACACATCCATCAAGACCAAGGACATAAAAGCAAACAAGTGACATTTAGAGTGATCTTGGGCTGACAGCTGAATATAGATATACTTTTCCCCAAAGATAAACCACGTGGAAGTCACCACAGATGAAGGGGGATGATACAGACAGGTTAGGTGGAAGAAAGAGCAGGAGCGATAATCACAGCAGCTCACCTGCCCAGACAGTGTCACGTTGCTTTATTTCACATATGTTCTAGAAAATGTCTATTGTCAAGAGGGAGTTTAAGGGCAGAGCAGTGGCATTATTGACAGGAACTGGGAGCTTTTCCCACTCATATGGCAAAATTGCATAAAGGAAAGAGCTCTATGGAAAATGAGGGTGATGTTGGCACTGTTACTGAAGCAAAGTCAGGACCTTTTTATCAGATCACAGGTTTGTTTAGACAGTTAGGCATATTTTTAAATGATTTATAGGTGAATATTAGTGCACTGTGAAAATAAAACACACTTTAGAAACCTGGCATCTGAGGAAATGTTTTATTTTATGATTCAAGCCATGCACTCTCTTCCATCACCATGTTCTGTAATATCAACAATCCACTTCCCTATCTTGCTCCTGCTACTCTCCTCCCTGGACATCTACCCCCCAGACCCAAACAGTGCTTGACAGCAATCCTTCATGTCCTCAGGACATCACCTTCTAGTGCTCCCTCCTTCCCTACACCTCTTGACTCCAAAGGTATCCGATAAGAGAAATCCAGAGTTTACAGGATCAAGAATTCACCTGGAGCCAGTAAAGAATGACTTTTCTTTGTGGTTAGGAAGCATTTATCCACAATCTCATATGAAACGCAAGAATATATCATCATCAAAATATGTATTTTCTTTATGAATGAAGAGACTTTTTGTACACTATCACTGCAAGTGTCACAGGGAACCCTGCATATTACATATGTGCAAAAGTTTGGCAAAAAGCCGGTCACACAACCTTCCAAATAAACATTTGCAAGCCTTTACCTGTCAAGGAAATTCTAGAACTAGAATCAGGAAAGTCTGCAATAGCTTTCTCCATCTTATGAGCAAAGAATGACTGGGGATAGAGTGAGCCTTCAGAATAATGACCCCAGCCCAAGGGAAAAGCTCTGTACCAACTTAGCACAGTGCTGAAAAAAAGCAGACACTGCAGCAGGATGGCTTACCCCATCTTCCCCAGCCTAAAAGAAATTATACCCCATTTCAGCCTTTAACTGACTTTTGAAGATCCACAAATCCTCTTTTGAAGCAATTCCCTCGTCTTGTTTTTCATTAGTTTAAAAATGTTTCCTGCCCCATTGATTTTTTTTGACAACACCTCACTAAACAAGTAATGTTCATGTTCTCATGATAACTGCCCTCCCTACTGAAAGCAGCAAAGTTTGTTTGCCATTTTTGAGACTTTTCCTTCAAATGCTGCCTTTTCTATCTCAGTTGTGTTGCCAGCAGTAAAGAGTACCATATCAGCAGGTTAGCTGTCACATATAAGTATTGTAATGTCCATCATTCATGTCTCCTCACATACTCCAAAATACCTAACTTTGGAGGGAGTCTAGTATATACCGCCCTTGAAAGAGAAAGAAAATATTTATGAGCATCTTGCAATTCAACAAGTAATATTAATCTGATAATTGATAAATGACAAATACTCCCACAAATAAGAGGCAATATAATGGCAATATATATGTAAACAGATTTTTGTACTTCTAAAATATACCAGCAAAGCATAAGAAATGTTTTGAGTCACTGCCAAAGGGCTTAGTTTAGCAAATGGATAAAATATGTAACATTTCCAGTATCTAATCACAAATCAAGTACACAGTTTGATTCGCTTCTCGCACACCTTACACCCATTTTTGCCCAACTAGCTGTTCAGTTTCTAAAGCTTTGGGACACAGACTGATTTCTTGTATAGGTTTATGTAGCTTCTCTCAACAGCACCACAGGGCTCACTCCTAAATGAAGTCTTTGCGTAGGGCTCCATTATCGCTGCTGCTAAAGTCCACGAGAGTGATGCGCGTGGAGCCAGGTAAGAGGCACAGGGTAGCAGTGGATACTTGCACACCTTGCATGTATTCCGAGTGATAATTTCACAGGTTAATTTACTTTCATTATCTAAGCAAGGTAAGTACGTGTTAGAAACATGTTTGCTTGGAAGTTCCATGAATGGGATTGGTTTGTGTTGTAAGCAAATTAATGAAACTTAACCTTTTAAATATGAACAGATGGTGGAAGAAACAAATTCCATTAGCTAATAAGATAAAAAGTGTACTCAACAAGGTAAAGTTCACAGTCAAGAATCTAGTCTTGTACACACACAGAGATCAGGAGATACCCTGAGAGCTCCGCATGGTTTTGATTTGTATAAAAGCCCCACAAGTCTTCATTCCTAATCTTTGAAAGCCTGACATTAAATCAAACTTATATATGTGGTTTTGCTGGGGTGGGATGAGGATGAAACTACTCTATATATTTGCTAAATATTATCAACAGAGGGGACATTTCCCACTGCTGATACCCCCAGATTCCACTTCATTGCTTGTCAGTGAATCACAAGCTCCTAAACCACTGTCTGTCTATTCCATTTTAAACACTATTTTATCCAAACCATTTAATGTCTGTTGGATTCCTGTAGCGTGCTGGTTTTGCCCTGTTTCATTCCTACGTCTGCTTTAGAAATTATTTATTCTCTTTCACTTCCCCAGAGCTGTTCTGCACCCTTTTACTATGTATTCCTCAAGGGATTTTTCTAGAAGGTTCTGAAAGATTTCAGTGTCGTCACTGCAGAGTTGCTCTCTCGAGCACCACAGGCACTGGGGTTGACTCTGATAGCTGGAATGTCATTAGGAGGAATCAGGAGGGCTTCACGCTATCATCCAGGGATGGAAGGGATGCAGCAGTACATCAGATGGGCCTGTGGGACCAGCACTGTGACTGGCCCATCAAACTGGGCACTGAAGTGCGAAACAGCATCTGCAGGTAAGGCTGAACCATGGCTGGGTCCTGCTTTTCCTTCATGAGACTACACAAAACCAGAAAGGCCAAAATGCTCTCTGGAAGCAGCTTCTGATTCTCAGATGGATTCATCACTCAGTGGTTAAGAAAACTGAAAAAAAGAACTCTTTCCTTCATTTCAGAATAACTGCCTAATCTTTCCTACAGTGTAGATGACAGTTTTGGAGCTCCAACCTCCATAAGAGTTCCTGTTTTGGAAATCAGCCATCCTGACTTCCCTCTGGCAGGCAATGGCAGGGAAGAGAGGATAAACCTTCTCTTCCAGGCTGGGGACACCAGCCATCAGAAGGCACCAGTGACACCAGATAGAGGCCCTTAGAGCTGAAAATCTGCAAGCTGCTCTCCTCTGACAGGCTGCTAGGAATGCCACAGGCAGGCAGACAGCCCCTAGGAGGGGGAATTCACTCCCCTCCTTTCTTTCTTATCATCTGTAGCTCAAAGCCATCAACTAGACGTGTTGAAAGAAATATATAGCCTGTGTTTATCTCAAAATACAACACTTCTGATAGCTCTACAGTTTGTTACTTCCAGTCAGAACATTTTTTAAAATGATGTAGTTCAAACTGAATATGTTTCCATGTATTGATACTTAATCATCAAATCAGCTGGCACCTAGGCTGTCATATAGAAGCTGAGGTAACACATTCACAACGTTCAAAGAAAAATCTGTTTCTTAATGGACAGAGCAAAACATATACCCGGGTTAGAGGAATATGCATGCATGTAAGAACACATCCCAGTTTTGAAAAGTGAGTTAATTCTTTACAGGGACAACTTAATACAATGGACCTGGAGTGCACAGACCTGGACCTCTGCCAGCACCTGTCTGTTCAGGAATTTCATCCACTTTAATAAGCTGCTGCTCTCTGGATCTCAATTAACCAGACAAGCTGGTGCAGTTGTAGAGAACTCAAAAATAAGAGCAAGAAGATTTCACAGATTCTCCATCTGTAGGCCTTCTGTAAGCATGACACATACAAATAGAACCCAATACTGTAGGTGACATCCTTAAAATTATGAATTACTGTGAGGCAATGAGAAGCTGGTAGAGAAACATCAGCATGAGGCCCCAGAACAAATGTTATTTTTCATGGCTTACTTCAATCATTGTCATCAGAAGTCGGCATCTGTACCAAGCACCTCATTGATACCATGGCTCGAGCGGAACCCGAGATCTGCCAGGCCTGCAAACTGCTCCATGAATTAACCCCAGCTCCGAGTAGGCAGAAGGGTTCACCAGCATGAATCTAATTACAGTGTGGAAGGCCACATTTATACAATGACAACATAACTACCAGAATAGAGATACATCAAAATGCCTGAACAGCACATTAAATCATGAGAACTTAATGTTTGTATTGTAAGAGTCTCACAGGATTTAAAAGGAATGGAACCAATAGATTCCTAAAGAAATTACAGTTAAAATCCCACAGCGTTTGCTAGGCAATTGTATTCTTTCCACATGTTAGCCAACCTTACTAAAGAAATCCAAAGCAGAGAAAAAACTTTGCAGTAAATTATTTTTGCTTATATGTGTAACTCAGGGATTCCTACTAAATGCCATTTGATTGCTCACATGCACTTTTATTTTTTAATCATGGCATAAAACGCTGCTATCCTGCCTGATAAAACAGCCTGGCTTTTACTACGGTCATTATCTGTCTGGTCTGTTGGGACTGGATGCTTTTCTGATGGGATGTTCAGTGGAGTCTTGTCCATAGGCAACCACAAACCACAAAAGACAGCTGAAAGTGGGAAGGGGTACAGCAGGCAAATAAGCATCAAGGCTAAACAGGAACATAACCAGAAAACCACCCAAACAAAGAGGCCAAGACAAAGTATTTGCAGATTTTATACCTTAGTATGTCACTGTTCAATAGGTCTATTCATAGCCCAAGCTTTTAATTCTCTTCTGTGATGCCTAATACAAACTGGGTATTGAAAAGGCAATAGACATCCATCATATTACATAAAACACATATTTGTAATTTACCAAACAATGTAAACTGTTTTTCAGCAACTAGTCCAGTTCAGATCTTGGCCCAGAATTTACACTTATATCCTAAGGAGATGAATATGAAAATTCAGTCTGAGGAAGCAACTGAGCATTAAAATTTCAAGTCAACACAAATAAAAGTTAACATTAGTTTTTAAGTAACTGACTGTGTCCCTCGTGGTGGAAACCAGGGGCAAATACCTTCACAGGCAGTGCTCATCCCCACCCTCAGATTAACACATGTTTTAAGATTCTAAAAAGACAAGGAGCAGAAGCCCTTAAACAGAGGTGAACTTTCTTAAAGAAGAGTAGTATATTAATTCTCTCTTATGGCTTTATCACTAATCTTAATATAAACAAACTAGTTTTTCTTCACTTTTTTTCCTCTCTTTCCAAGTGTTGGAGGTGCAGCAATACATGTCTCCTGCCAATGGAATAACTCTTAGGCAGAAAAATCATGTGCTTCCCAATTATCTCCCTTTGGCTGATCTTTGGACTGTTTCACATTAAATATACCTCTGTCAACATTAGCACACCACAGCCGTGTAATTCCCACCCTCATCCCGTGGAGGTCCATCACGTTGGATTATCACACTCTCTGACATGACATAATCTGATTCACACTGCAGATCTTCACTGGTAGCCTGAGGCCAGGGTAAAATAAATTGCATCAGTGTTATCTGTGGGATCAATTGATTGCAGGGTATAATATGGCTAAAGTCCAGGAGAATATGTGAATGCTCCAGACACAGGGCAATTCTTTGAAATCAATGATTGCTTGAAAGGCTTGATAACTAGGGGCTTTAGGCTATTAACACCAGCTGGTCATTAAGTCCACACAAATTGTTATAGCTTTTATAACCTTTTCTTATCTAGAGAAAACAATTAAACATTTTAATTACATTACAGGGATGACAGAAGATAATTGGAGTTATCAGGAAATTATGTAGTCCTGTTAATGTGAGTTACTATGTCATTTCCATTGCTTACAAATGTACTTGTCATCTAGATAAAATAAAACTAACTTTCAATTAGGTCCATATTCAAACCACAAAGATGGAAGAACACAAAATAAGTAACCCAAAGCCAAATGAATTATCATATTAAGGTGGTATTGTATAATCTTTGAACTATTGTCCTGGAGACAGGACATAGTTATGGAGTCTCAGTTGAAAAAGTACAATTGTCACCTGTGGAAATAAATTACTTTTCATGCCTACCTTTATTTTGAAATTATGAAGTTCATAGAAGAACACAAAAATTCTATGTTTATATAGCTTTTGTGAACTATCCTGCACCTTTTACTTAAAAAAAATACTACCATCAATAGAGGACAACCTGCCAAAAGTTGCTCCTTGTATTACTTCACAAAGTCTTAGGCCCTTTAGATCTGTTCTGGGTATGTGGATCTTACAAAGCTCCTAATTTCATAATACCAGGTTTGCCCCATGTTTCAGTACATCAGTTCTTCTCTGGGATTGGGTTATTATAGTGGGATTTGCAAAGGACTACAGCTGTGTCTAAGTGGGGAGCTTTCACAGTATGACTTCAGCCTTTTTAAATATGAAGAGGATGTGTAGGAATGCACCCCTTAATTTTTTGCTGCCAATCTTTTCCTGCATAAATTGCTAAGGCTGAACAGCAGGCACAACAGCAGTTGCATTAG
This sequence comes from Gymnorhina tibicen, assembly GCA_013399875.1. NCBI lineage: Eukaryota > Metazoa > Chordata > Aves > Passeriformes > Artamidae > Gymnorhina > Gymnorhina tibicen. Next base: position 1,256,904 of record VXAZ01006886.1, read on the forward strand.
TTCCCAGGGAATTCTTGGTCATGATGTGCCAGCCCGTTGGACTTTGAAGATTTACTGTTTTGCGCTTAAGGGAAATGTATAAGAAAATATTTACAAGTGCTCATTAAGGCTAAATTGTGTCCTTATCCTGTGCAGGTACCCCGGGAATTAGGAAAATTCTATAATGAGAATGGATGTAAGGCTGTCACACTTATGCAGGAATAGTAACTTGGACAAGGGAAGGATGAAGAACTATACTACAAATACAGTAAAAGGAAAAGTTTAGTAGAAAGTGAAATATGAATCACCTTTATTATGGACACAGTCATACTGGGATGCATAAACAGGAATATATTCAGAAAACATTATATTAACTAGTCTTTTCTCACCTCCAGCCCTAGTGAAGCTGCAACTGTAGCACTGTGCCCAGGTTTTTTTCTTTTACTTGAGGCAGGTTGCAGAACAGAGGCAGCACAGAATTAAAAGTGCCACAAGATTTATGTTCCACAATTGTCTAGATGATTCACAGGGAAAGACTGGCCTGCAGGAGATTTATGCAGAGAACAGGATTACAGTTATCAATTACAGATACATAGGAGATTGCCACGTCTACAGCAGAAAAAGCTGTAGTGGAGGAGCCTCAGGTTGAACTAAAACATGGGAACAGATCCCACAGGTGTCTCACGGAGACTGTGAGTAATGGCAGGCACAGGTGACCCTGCTGTGAAAACAGACAGGGACCGTCACGTGAGACTCACCCACATGATTTAATATGATGGTTTTTTAACAGAGCCCCACTTCAGTTCCTCACTGTATTGCCAGGAACTGAAAGCCTACATTATGATGTTTCTCAAGGAAGGAAACGACTGAAAAATCTGCATAGCTGTGTATGGGAGGCTAAAAGTCACTGTGCCAACCCGCAGAGCTGGCAGCTCAGAATGGGCAAAGAGCTGCAGTTCATCCTAGCCAACACACCAGAGCCTGAATCATGGCCAGTCCTGATATAGCAAGACTTTTACTGCGCTAAACAAAGAATCAGGTCCCCTAGCTGGGGACTTGACCATCTCACAGGCTTTGTATGCAAGCAGAAGTGGACCTTGTACATGATTTGGGGTTACTTATGATGCATCCTGAAAGGAATAAAAGACACTACTTTGAATTTGCATGACAGAAGAGCCAGGAGATTCTGAATCTGATTCAAGTTTATCAGGTCAGGTCTTGCAAGTATATCAGGATCTGTGAGTCTCTGCTTGCAGGTCACACACATGAGGTTGCACGTTTCAGGACATAAATAACTGTATATAAACCTTGCTAAAGAAAACTTTGCACTCCTGAATTTCGTGATGGGGATGGATTCAAATTAAATCTGTAAGATTTTACTAACAGGTGTTTTCATTTAACCATTTTATTTTGGTATAGCTTGGATTCTTAATCTAAATCTGTCTGAAGTTTACACATTGTCTACCCGTACAGAGGAATTATTTGGTTTGCCTCAGGGACAGGGCTGTTGAAGACTATGTGTGCTCCCTTACACAGAAATACAAAAGGTTTTATATTTTTCTGTATTTTCCAGTCATTTACTTCATCTTTTCCAAAGTCTGGCATTTTACACAGACGACACACTTAAGTTTGTTACCATTGACTTTCTTGACATTTCTATACACATAAAATCAGCCAGAATTAGACTCAAAGGGTTTCATCTATTTTCCTAGATAACTGATCAGACTGTCCTTAAACAGAACAGATCTATGTATGACAGCAGCATAAATTCAACTGTCCTGATATCCCAAATTTCTTCCTATCAGAAAGGCACACATGCAGCCAGCTGCAATAGTACACGCCAAGAAAATCCAGGTATTCTTTGGGGTGGTAGTTCACAGAAGAACCATAATCCCTGAACTGATGCTCTGCTCAAGGAAGAGCCAGGAAAACCAAGGAAGTTTGGTTACAGCTACACAAAGCCTCAGATGGCTGGATGCAAAAATAGGCCCAAGCTGTTCTTAAGGCAGATGCTAACTAAATCTTCATAGCAAAGCCTCTCCTCTGGAAAAAATCTCATGGCTATCTGAGAGTTCTACATTTACCTTAATATGCCAACCTCAGCCTACTCGTAACAAGCATTGCCTTCATGTCCAGCATCATCTGACCATGATCATTTCCTCATTTGTTTTTTCAGCTCTTTTCCCTCAGCATGTACCATCTGTAAAAGTTTCCAGTGTTTTTTCACAAGGTCTCTGTGCATATGTGGCCTTGGGGAGCAATCCACCATATTAAACAACTACAAATAGTTCTCCTGATCTACATGACAAGCTATACTGGATAAAATGGTGCTGTAAGAGAAGAATTATTTGAACGTGAAAAGGGTTATAGCTCACCAGGGAAAGCAGGAAAGAAGACTGGCCACAGTATCACTGATGATACTGAGAAAGTGGCACAATATTATAATTATCTCCTTATGGTTCTCTTTTTTTAAATAAGCCATTAAGAATATCTGATACAGACGCCTAAGCAGAAAATAAAATTTCTAGTTTCCTTTCCTTTTTTGTTTTTTTGTGTCCATATTCAGTTTTTGGAGGGAGCTTACATGTGGCCTCACACAACTATCCAGGTTTGCTAAGGATCAGAGTTTTAAGAGGACTTAATGCACTTTCATCATGCAAGACCCAGTTTAAGTTCTGCTTAATGTAATAAAGAAACCCAGAACATATTCCCTGAATATTTTATGAAGCTACCTGTGCTGCATGTTGGAGGGTCACGGCCAATGTACATCAAGAGCCCATGGAAGTGCAGGCCAAGAATTGTATCTTGATCTTAGACAGGTTTTTTTCCACTCACAAGGAAAAACATCCTGTATGTAAAGCCTCTGCAGAGAGAACTGCTTAAATATAAGGCAACAAATCTTTCAGCTGCTAAAATGAAGATGAAATAGGGCTATCAATAGAGCAGCTATGATGATGACAAAAATCAAATCAGCAGTTTTTGCTATTTTAAAAACTATTTAAAATACCAGCTTTCAGAGTGGTATTTTTCATTTTTGGTTTTATGATGCATCTAAGGGAAATATGTGCTTCATATGAATTCATGGTTATTACACCACTGCTGCAACACTTTAGTGTGTGTCAGCATTTTCATGGTGAACCTTGGAGTGCTGGGTCTGTAACTTGTCCATAAAAATTTGCCCAAAGCAGGAACCTGACATAAAAGCTAACATAGGTGCATTATTCTAAGCTGGGTGGGATAAAACATTTTAACCTTAGATAAATTAAAAATTATTGATTAATGGTTAGATTAATGATAACTGGATTTGGTCACTTCTTGAATCAGATTGAATACATAACCCAGGGTGATAAATCAACCAATTATAGTATCATCCTAACCTTCTAATACTGGGATGTTTTCAGACCTCCTTATTATGTAGACAGGATGTCTCAATCGTTCAAGAAAGGTGGTTTTGTAGTTCTTTATCTTCCTCAGTTGCCTCTTAAGTATATGTCCAGGACATACACTTCTCATGCAGAGACATTACTGTTTCTACATTCTAGATGAGACTTCCAGCTCAGAAACATGCCAAAGGTCAGGAAGTGTGTGTCAGAGTGAAAAATCAGTCTTCTACCCTAAATCCTTAGCCTTCACACCAATCAAAAGAACAGCAGCAACATTCTGATCTCTTCATCAGAGTGAATTTGCACCAAGAGCTTATTTTTTTTTTTTATTGAGATCTCTCAGTTCTAAGTCTCTCACAATAGCAACTATCACTTCTATAAAAACTGGACTAGAAGTCAACTCATAAAAAATATTCTAGGATTAATCCTACCTCATCATGCATATCCTTTCAGCAACAAAATTACAAAATTTATATGGAGATTATTCTAAGCCCGCATCTTTTGGATGACTGTGAGCACTGGTGATTGTGCTGTGAACCTAGGCTGAATGTTGATATGCAGTGAATACGTTTATGTTTTTGTCTGGGAGGGACTGTGTATCTTAATGATGATAAAAGCAGTTAGAAAATCACCTTGTCTCCTCATTCTACAGTTTATAGCTTTGAAATGAAAAATATGATATCCTATGCAATTTGCAAAGCACACAACCTAAATTTGAAAAAGAAAAAGATTATTCTATCAATGAAGAGCTGCAAGCACAATGTTAGATGACTGAGACTGGAAGGAAAAGGAAAAAACAACACCAGAAAAAGCTGTTTCACTAATCTCAATAAAAGTAGAAAGCCTTTGAAATCTAACAAGTAACAATCTTGAAGGCAACTCCCACATTAAAAGAGGGCTCTGGAGTCACTTGCTGGGGGCCAGATCAAGCTTGTTTTTGAAAGTCAAATGCATGCAGTCTAGGCTGTGGTACTGTTTTGATACTGGCTGTTTTGATAATGCAAAGGAGAAAACTTTAACAATAATGTACCATCAAAATAATAATGTTGCCGTAGAATGCTTTAGAATATGTAACAACATATAAAATACACTAATGTATATTGTTTAAAAAAAATCTAGGCAAAGCACATTATTAGGGATCTAAGTGGGTAATTCCTTAGAGCTGCAGTCTCCAAGATAATAACTTAAACATTTGGTTCCCCATTGTGTCTTGCCAGCAGTTCTTGTTTGTTTGCTTTATGTATTAAAGCATCACTTCAGTATAATTAAGTACCCCATCATATTCAATATCTACAGTACAGAAATAAAAACATCCTTATTCCTAATCACCTTATAAAGTGGAAAAGGGTCTTAATTGCCTCTATCTTTCAAACATCAGAAATTTCATATTTTAAATTAGAGTAGGCAATGGGTATTAACAGTCTAACAGAGAGAAACCTGAAGATCCCTCTCCAAACCCACGCTCTGCATTTATATACTATTTTCCAACATTACAGGAAAATTACTATTCAGTGTGCTATAACAAAAAAACATATGTGTTATATACAACAACTATAAACTCAGATTCCATTCACCTTGATTCATGACTTAAGCAGGATGAGAAATTGAGGCTTAATTAGAAAGGTACATCATGGGACAAGACACAGAGAGCCCCAGTCAGACCCCAAGAACAGCCGATTCATACATTTATTTTCTCAGTAGAAGGGGGTGTTTCTGTGTCATTTATCATGTGAGAAGCTCAGGAACACTGCAGTTTAAAAGAGCCAAATTAATCAGTGTACTGACAGCTCTTCCTTTCTAACAAGATTTCTGCTCACTTAGGTAAGTTCATTTCCAGGTATTAAAACCTAATTTTAGTTTGAAGCTAAACCTCACACTTCTGTGATACCAAAGGCAACTGCAGAACATCCCATCAATACTGTATTTCCAGTCCAGGAATTTGAAACAAATTTCCAAAAGGAAGTGCTCTCCAGCTCAGAGACAGGCCCTGGAAAAAGAAGGGGAGGCACTTCACATCATTAGCACGGGACAGCTTTATGGGAACATTCTGTAACTGGAAAGCACTCAGACCCCATTGCCCTGTATGCCACAGGACCTGCACGGAAAAACTAACCAGGGGTGCACACATGCAGATATATTTATCATTTAATTATTTCTACACATTAAAGATTTGTTACACTTTCTTTTTTTTTTTAGTTTTACTTTGTATACTCTTCTTGGCTTTCTGAAAGACTAACGCTCATTTTCCAAGATGTTTATCATAGTGTTTCCCAAGGAATATCCTGGGATCTCTTTCATGACACCCAAACATGGGAGAATTAGGACAGGAACCTCTACCTTCTAGGGCATTTCTGAGTGTAGTTCATGCAAAGTAAGTTGCCAGTTTCTCTTCTTCTACAAAACTTCTTTGTTTTGGGCAACCAGACATTGTTTCTGAGGGCTTTCTACCCTGAGGTCTCAAAGCATGGAGCAGCAGGAGCAGAAGGAAGTCTGCCTTTGATCATTAAAAGTTATCAGCTCTGATGGATGTCTTGGGCTCACAGTTTTCTCACCAGGCTTGTCCCAGTACTGCTTGACACATTATCTCTTGTTAAATCGCTCCAATTTGCAACAGGACATTCATCTTCCTGTCTGTGCCTGACACCCCTGTGTGCACCAGGCCCTGGTGAACATTTCCACTGCACCAATGCCATAGAAACATGAGATTCCAGAGAGCTCAGTAACCACTTCAAAGTGACCACGCTGAGAAAACGTCTGCAGTCTCGTTGTCTCGGGAGGGTTTCACTGCCATACTGCCCTGCAGCAGCCAGGTACGTACTGGGAGTGGTCTGACAGGTCCTGGTGTACGGCTGGTTTGGAACAGCCTGCCATGCGACTGGTGTGATCCCACCTTTCAGCATAAAAGGTTCCAAATTCCATGTTTCTTTTAGCAGAAATAGTTTATGAGCCTCTGCAAAGCTGTTCAAGTCAAAATGTTTCAGATAAAAACGTCTGGACATTCGTGGCAAAGTTTACTTCATCGTGACACACTGTTGCAGTACTTGTGTGGGGCTGATTACAGTGGGATATGAGAGAAACTTGTCCTGAAACAAACTGTGATTTTTTTGTCAGAACCAATACCCTATGTGAAGCAGGGGAAAAAAGCTTTCCTGTAGCCTCAAAGGATACAACAAATAGAAGCAATTCCACAGAATTTTATCTGTACTGAATCATACACAGCAGTAGCCAAGCCCTCCTCTGTGTATGCAGGACCTGAGACTTTGTACAAATTGAACTCATATAAAACAAATTTTAAAGCTAGTCATTCCCTAGGTTCCTTGGTTCCCTGAGATTTGGACATTTCATATATCCATACAGGTAACCTGTTCTAACAGAAATAACATTTCTGTATCTTAACATTAGGGATTTGAAAGTGCAATTCCTTAAACAGGGATCATTCAACCTATGGTTTTCACCTACATTCATTCTCTAGTGTAAACTCCTAACGATACATAACTGGGAGGTATTTACCTTACTTTTACAAAGCTGAGAGCAGACCTAAGGTGCACAGTGATCAAGCACACTAAAAAAAGAGATTGTGCAAAGGGCAGCTGAAGCAAATTATTCAAGTTATCCACTGGTTCAAAATTTCCTCCATTAAAGTCATTGAAATCTATTTGTAAAAGAATAGTGAGATTTAACATAAGCTGACAGAAAACAAACTTTGTTGGCAGATTATCCTCACTGGAAGTTTGCGGGTTTTTTTACTTCAAAGCATCTCAGTCTCGAAGAGCACTGCAACCCCATACAGACTTCTAAGAACATTGAAGAAAACCCAGACTTTTAGCATTTGCCTGCCAGCCAAACAGAGCTCCAAGGTGTCGTGTCTCTGAATGGCTTTACCCAAAGCATGTGCAATATTGAAGGAATCCTAACTTAAATGGTTTTCAAGGCGACTTCACACACACAGGAAGTCACAAACGCAAACCTGAGAAAATAATACTGCCTCTGGATTTGTTGGCTTGGGTTTTAATTTTGTTAGAATGCTAATGTATGAAGGGTTAGAAGAAAATATAATGCATGAATCAGATGCACTGGGGAGGAAATTGCATCTAGGAAGAGGCAGAATATGCTCAGCAGGCCAGGGAAATGAAGCTTTAGGGGTCTCTCTGCCTATATAACACCTGGATTCAGTATTACATCCCAGTTTGACAAAACACCCTAGCACAGGCTTAAAGGTAAGCCTGTGCTTAACTTCCACTGAAGACGAGAGATATTTTAAGATGCCAATCACTAAAGAAGCTAAAGGTTTTTAGTTCAAATACCCCAATTCTCACTTGCAGACAGCAGGACTCCTGAAAGAAAGAACATTTTTCTGCAGCACACCTCACTCTTAGAGGGAAAACAGTTATTACAGTTTTCAAACCCTGAAGTTAGGTATTTAAATCCCAAGCCAGGTACATAAATAATAAAGCTGCATGACTTTCAGACATGCTGAGTTCCCACTGATTTTAATGAGAGCAGTACATGTTCAGATCCTCTTGAAGGCAAGATTATTTAGATACACCCAGGTATGAATGAAGAATCTTGACTTTCAGATGGAAACAGCTTTTATAAGAGCCAGTTGGAATTTTTTATTGCTCCTTTTACATGACTGATTAGGGAGTCTGGCTCTGAGTGATTATCAACCAGCATGTGCCACAGGAAGAGCTGCACTTTTGTTTGCTGTGGGATGGTAGGCAAGGTAGAAGCAAGCTGCCATCCACCCACCAATAGTGAAGTTAAAATATGTAGAATTTAAACTGAGTTTTTTCACTAACAGCCCCACACACACCAGGATTCCCTAAAAAGGTGACAAGGAAACTACAGCATCACAAAGAAATTTTGTAGCTTCAGACTTCTCAGACACGGCAGGAGCAAGATATATTTCATTGTTCTTTGTTTGTAATGCATCTTTTAGTACACATCTTACATCTTGCTTCAAAATCAGCTTGGTTTAGAGGTTTTCTCCATCACAAGAAAGATAAGATTTTGAAATCCAGGAATAGCCAAGCTATTACACACTTTAGCCAGCAAATTTCAGCGGGTCACTGCCAGTTGACCTTCCAGTTCTGTTTCCAAGGTGGAAGGTTGAAGCCATCCACGACCTGTATGAAACCCTGGTTTTGTCAGCTTCTTGAAGCTGGGCAGGTGTGAGGCTCCAGCTATTAAGCACTAATCCATACAACATTGATCACCAGCTCCAGTACGTTCATTGTCAATATATTCAGTGGTGGAGGCAAAATACTGTTCAGTGCTTTGGAAGAGATTCTTCTTTAGTGTCTGGGGTAGAGCTGACAGGAGAGAGCTGCTCCTTGATGCTCACACTATTAAAATAATGCATGTGGCACAATCCATCATCCATGGTAGACATTAAGCACTCTCTAATATCAATTACCAATTAAGAGCTGACAAACAAATTTTTGTGATTAGCAGACCAGCAAAATTACAGTCTGCTCATAAGGAAGAATCTCACCTCCTTTTCTAGTCTTACTCAGCCAGTCCACTCTCAAATAAGAAGAAGGAAATTCAACTGTTTGAGAGAAGCCTCTGAAAAACTGGGGGAAAAAATTCTTCATGTGATTTTCAGATATTTGCAGATTTTTTAGTTTAATTTGCAAGTTCATCACATTTCCCAGTGTCACATTGCATTTATTAGTGTAAACAACATGATGGGTAAGATCACAGCAAATCAACAGGGAAGAAAACAATTGATGTTGCTGGCAGAGTTTTTATACCTGCTCATTACTTTCAGCAAATTGCTCATAAGGACACAGCTTTTTCCAGAACCTGTTTATTTAAGTGTTTAATGGATATACTTGTCACACTAGGCCAAGAAAAGTCACATCAAAACCTTTGACACATCATCTGATGCTATTTTATATTTTAAGAAATTTGGCACACATCACATTACAGTGCAATGCATTATTAAGTGTCATTCCAGGATATGAGATAATCAATCAGAAAGATCCTTTGGGATCAAATGAAATTGAATAGCTGACATTTCAGCAAGAACAGAAGTGTAGGGTCAACTGAAGAAGTTGCCATTTGAGGAAAAAACTGTTCAAAGATGCTTAATTATTTCTATTTCCCTTTTTTCTCTTCATAAGTATTCCTAGTAGTGTTGCACTTAGCTCTCAAATCCAAGGCCCTTCCTCTGCTCAGTGCCTGGATTTCCCACTATCTACACTGTGAGTCCTGGAAAGCCATAAAACCCAGAGAAGTTCTCTGTTAAGAATCTGATCACGTTACTCAGACCATTTTGCCTTGTGTTTGCATTCGTTATATGAAATGGAATGCTAGGAAAAGCTATGAAGGCCAGGAACAGAGGGGATCAGGGAACCTCTCTGGGTTGCTCATTCACTTCCCACCCCCTTCCCCTCTCCCTCTGTGCTGGGTCAGGCTCCTTTCCCCGATCAGTCTCTGTGCACTCAAACAAAAGGCAGACTGATGGAGAATGTTGCAGTAACTGAAACCCCCTTTGGAGAAAAAAAAAAAAAAGTGAAAATAAAGACAAATGGCTGTTTATCTGAAACAATACAAACCTATTCTGATGGGTATAAATAGTCATTGGAAAATTGACTTTTGTGACCCAGTATATCAAATCCAGCACTTCTGTTTGGCATAGGCTTGGCTGCCTTAGTCCAGAAACAGTCCAGGCTGGGAGAAGGGCACGTCTATCTCACACATAATGGCTCAGTGCTCTACACTGAAGTAATTTATGAACACCAAGAGGGCTAGATTCTGCAAGTAAGGTTCAGGAAAAGGCACATTACAATATATTTTATAACTTCTTTAATTCTTTTTTTTCTTTAGCTGTGAATGCCTCCTTTCGGTCATTTTTCATGTATTTCGCAAGCCTGCACATCTAATCCCGGGGCAAACTGCCCGTGTCAAAGAATCAACTCTTGAACAAGAGCAGCCAAAGAAGCACCTGTACACTTGGGCTAGAGACACATGGTACATTATATGAAAACAAACTACACACAAACACAAATGTCCAGTGAATTTACCAGATATTTAAAACATGTCACTAGCAGAAATTCTCAGCAGCATTTCTCCATAATGTCTCTTGTCTCACATCTCAGAAAGCAGCTCGCCGGATGATAAAAACCACATTTTAATAGGTGCCATTTAATTCAGTACTGTGTAAGCAATGACATGACCTTTGCTTCACAGACAGGAAAGGGATTTTTTGAAACCAACTAACCTTAATTACTTTCAATTTACTAAACGCATAAGCTAGCAGTGAGATGTTTAAAACTGACAAACTTAACAGCTCTCTTTTAATTATCTCCAACTAAGTAGCCAGCTAAGGAGATATCTCCTGAAGCAAATAAATGAGCTAGGCTTATAAATCCCATAGTAGGATGGGATTTAGTAGGACGTCAATTCCTTTAGTCGGATGTCTATTCCATGTTGCAGCTGCTGAAAACTATAACCTCAAGATGTTGGATTTACCTGGCTGACCACGCAGAGGTGAGGTCAGAAAGGATCTGGTATAAATGAGCAGAAGGGTCGAGGAGCAATCCAGTCAGAGAAGTAAATGCTCATTGCGGTGCAGGAAAATCTTCCCTAGGGAAAGCTTGTCCTGGCAGAGGCCAGTGATAACTGCATGGCCTTGTTCTCAGTGTCCTGGCCTTGCTGGACAGTTTCGAAAACTGGAATTTCCCTTGGGGAACAAATAGTACCATTAAGTTTCCTAACAAAAGAAGTACCCTGTGCCAGTTAGGCATTACACACTGGTTTTCTCCTTTGTTTTTTCTCTTAATATCACACCTGTGAGGAAAATCAAAGGGCTTTTTTCCCACTGGGAAAGAGTAGAGGGCTGCAGCATGCAAGCAATGGGACCCTTCAAGAGTTCTTTTTAATACGCTCAATTTTTATATAAGCTATGTATTTATTTATCAGAAGGTCTATGTACTAATACAGTAACACAGGCCAACTTCCTAAAGACACACTTTGACTTTGTATTTCAAGCCACACCCAGGAGTCCTTCCCTGATGGCACACCCAGTCCTACATCCATATTCCTACTGGCATCAGTCAGAATTTGGGCTGAAGAGAGAATACAGAAGCAGTGTTCTTCAGAGCTCCCACAAAAATGGGGCGCATGAGAACTCCTGAACAGTAAGTGGTGTCCCTTGGGCAGGGAGCTGCATCTTGCTCCCACACACCTAAAGGAATTCACAACTTCTAATAAGGTCCTATTTTCCCTCTTCTCAATTTCATCCTGAAGACACAGAGTTCCCTTAAAAAAACAGAGCAAAAGAGCAGTCCAAGGCAAGCTCCTAAGCAGCAGTCACACCGCGTAACCTGTCTGAAGGTTTTCCAGTACGGTTCAAAGGGCATGAAGGGGACCTTGATTCTTTGAAGTACAGCTCCCCATGGTGTTTCTTCCCATAAAGAGCAAAACATATGCCATAAAACTTTATGATCAAACTTACAGAAATCTGGCTAAGAGCCTGGGAGTGCAAGGAAACTAATTAGTTCAAACCACCCCCCCAGTCCCCCTGTTACTTCCCATCCAAACAGTAGCAAACCCAACAGAAGTTAAAAAGCTTAATAAAAGTACAGCCAGACCACAAGACACCCGTTTCTCTTTATGTAGGTTTTTTTTCTGAAACAAGACACTACAAGAGCAAGGAAACAGGCCCTAGCCAAACTGCATATCTTTCTAATGCATGGGAAATAACCAGTGATCTATGGGGGAAAAGGAACAGATTCCAGTTTTGCCAGGTATCAGTAATGTGATATTTTTATATCTACCTGTATGTACTGTCAGAGAAAGTGCAGTGTTTCAATGCTGTTTTCCAGGGTATTCATTACACAGATTTAACTAGAAAAGAAAAAAGGTCAGTAGCAGCACAAGCAATGAGTTCATCCAAGGCAAAACAGGATACCTGCTCATGGCAATCAAGATCCATGAGTACGGGAAAGATACTGTGGTCAGGAACTGCAAAAATGACTGATTCCAACAAGAGATGTTACAGCAACACCACGCTGTAGAGCGCTTTGAGGAAGTTTGGAGCTGATAAAGGCAGGCACCAAGCCAACAATCTGCCTGCCCAAACTGCAGTATTACGTTATGATAATGCTGACATTTCCACTGAGTAAGGAACACAAAGTTAAACAGATTGACTAGATTCTCTCACCTGAGGAAGTATGTCACTGCCTGAAAACTGAAATTCTCTGCTCTGTAAGCACAGAGCAGGATGCTCCAGCTGCCTGTGCAGAGGCTATGGCCCACTAAGCAGCAGAGCAGGCAGTTTCAGGAACTATAGCCAAGCTAGACATGGAATTTCGATATTTACTATTTTGGTGGGAGCAGGAGAGGAGAACAGTGACCAACCATCATTGCCATTTTTTCCCTCAACTCATGTTTTCCCAAGCCACTTCCTGTCTCACTTTGCACTGTGTGGAAGAGCAGACAAGGCCATTTTATGTAGCTTCAAATGCAGTTTTACCGAACGTGATAGCCACAAAAACTAGCTCCTATCTCACTCAATAGCTTCACTTATCTTCCAACACTGTGCCATGAGTTTTCCCCTATAAGAAGATCCCCCACATGCCAGAAGGAAACAGCTAATTATGTGTGTGCCCTGTAGGCTCCAAGAAAGAAGAGAGACCAAGGACTGTGCCAGATCTGGGTTTGTCACTCCTACCCAAAGGATCCCAACTGTAATGCACAGCCCTGTGGATGAGTCCCACCTTTCCACAGGATCCTCACAACTCCTGATCACAGAGCACTTTTCTACACCAACAAGAATAAACTTAAGAGGTTGTGCTTGAACGCCATCTAGCACAGTCCAGCTTTGTCCAGGCTCCTCATCTTGGGAGACAGCTGTTCTAATCAAAAGAGGAAGGAAATGATGACTAAGGACAGCTGCTAAGAGACCTGTGGACATACCCTGACACCTTTCAGTTGCAGAAAGCGTTCAGTTTTCTCTGGACAGTCACAACAAATGAAGAAGAGTCACAAGATCTGCTCAGGTAATACAGGAAACCAAAACGCCTCTGTGTATGACCTGGTGATTGTGAATAAGACGTCACAAGATGCTGTGAAATTCCCCAGTAATGAGACAAAAGGTGGCAGGGACAACCCACCATAACGTGCTTTGCTCTCTGCAGTGATGAGAGCTTCTGAATCACTTTATAGAGGGACCGAAAACCTGATCCCACTGCTCAGTTCAAAAACCCAGGCTTGTCCATGGAAATCCACATTTTGCATTCGATTCAGTTTTACACATGACTAAAGTCAGAGAAACCCCTGTGACCACTTTAATTACCAAGGGCTATTGACACAAATGTTTGTGGGCTCAGGACCTGAGAGCACAAACATCCACATCTTCTCACAGTCATTTCATTTTTTTACATCATTTGTGGGGAAGAAAGAGCAATTTGCAAAGTAATACACTTAGTGCACTGTGATTTGAATTTGCATAATAAAAGCATTTGACTTTTAAAGCATATATTAATGCTTAGAAGGAAGAGCAAGTGAATGTTCTAATATAATTCAAGATAGCTAGACACAGTTCCATTATTTTAATTTACATTTTATTGGGTTTTTGCTTTGGTAAAGAAACACATGTTATAACTAATCACAGTTCTAATTACTGCCTGATTCTATCTTTTATTACTGCTAAAATTTCTATTAAGGGAATGAAAGAAACTAATAGGATCATTAAAAGATCAATAGGAAATATTGCTTACATAGAAGTTGCAATGTATAAACTTCAACTCAACAGTTAGGATCAAGAGAATTCCTTGGAAACAGAGGATTATGAATTCATTCCACTTAGGAAAGAACATGAACTGATTTAAAGGCTATCCACAAGAAGAATTCTTTTTAATTTCACTCCTCTGAGAGCAATAAGCAAACAAAAACCACAACAAAATTATGATTAACTTTCCACCTCTGCACTTCTAATACTCTTTGTACAGAGGCCGAGTATCTTTAAAAGGTATCATTAGGATCCGGAACGCACGTGACATTTCTGAATATAAACATGGGGATGTGACTCGCTTACAATTGTAGCCTCATGGCCCAGATTCTTATTCTTAAAATGATGCTCAGGTAGATACCATTGACTACCCAGTCTATCTAAAACCTCTTCTTCACTTATTTTTGGCAGAAAAAACATTCTTCTACTTCAAGTCACTACCCTGCCTGAAGTGGTTAACCCAGAATGAATGTCATACATAAAAATATTAATATGCTTATATGACAATACCTACTTTGATGCACCTTCTTACTCTGGCTGCTAGAGCAAAATGTATAGGTGTACTGACATACCAGTGAAATTAGAGCAGAATAACTTCTCTCTCTAGTTATTTATTAATAATTTTTACATCTTTTATAATCTCCAGTGTCCGGTCCCAGAAAGAATAAGGAGAAAAATATAGGAAATGCATTTCAAAGCACAGTTCATGTAGATGCAGTACCCGGCCCATGACAGCAAGAAAAACAGAGTGGCAATGCAGGTGCCCAAAATTAAAACCATGAAACTTCTAGATTTCTTCAGACCATTAGTTTTAGCCCAAAATATCTCTCTTTCTCTTTTCTGGTTCTGCAGTGAACTCTGCTATGTTCTCTTTCTTTAAAAGTCTGAAAAAAACCACTATGTCCACAGAGAGAGCTAGCTCAGGTCTCAACAATGTTTCCAAGGAAAAGCAGCGTCACATGAACAGTGTCTGCTTCCAACGGAGGTCAACTGAACCCAAAAGGGGCCAGCACTGATGCTCCAGGTCTGTGCAGAGCCAATTTCCAGGGTCTTCCTGGGAGTCAGGGTGTTGATAAACATCATATAGAAACGTGCAATCACACCAAAATAGCTGGAGTCCTCCAGGGTTATAAAGCCTGACGTGGCTGAGGTGGCCCCTGCATTTCTGAGCATTCCTATGAGCTACAACACTGCAAGAAGGAGAGGAAGAAACTCCAGGGCCCTCCAGGAGCTTGGATTAAAGGTTGTGAAGGCAGCCCTGAAGTGCATGCCCCAGACCCTCCTTGCATATCTTTTATTCAAGCCTTCTCGCTACCTGAACTTGAGTATACAGATCTCAAAAAAAGAAGCACACAAAACCCCTAAAAACTACTCCATACACATATTTCTAGACTCAGAAAGTTCAAGTACGTAATGGTGAAAAGGACTGAGACAGCAGCAGTGTTATCAGTAATGGAAACAGAAGCCCTTTTGTTTCCCCTACAAAGAATGTGACAATTCTGCTATTTATAAAGACAGGATTAAAGGGATGCTGCAAGCTAGTACACATAGTTTATAAAAATGCAACTAAATTGGGGTGATAGTCAACAGAAAACTTGATTTCAAGTGGGTAAAAACTGATATGAGATTAGAGTGAACTTTCTCTAATAGGTGCTGTAACTGCTATAATTTTCCATTTCCTACAAGGAACTATGAAAACAAATGTCTTGCTGCTTGAAGAAGGGTTAATACTTAAAGTCAAACATGTACAGTGTTCTCAAATTATATGGCTTCATAAACTAAATAAAGAATATTTTAGAAAAACAAGTCATATCCCTAAAGAACCAGTACACAGCTGGAGAGTCCTATAATATGTAATATAAAATCATGACATCCCCAAAAGCATACACAATAAAATTCATAAGACCACAGAAAAAGGGAAAGAAGATATTCAAATCAAAAACACTGACTGACTGAAAGCTCAGAATAAGTGAAAAAAAACAAACCCACAATACTCTTATTTTTTGTTGTTCCTTCTTTCAAATAAAGCAAAAATATTCCAAAGTACAACATAAATGCAGCACTAGAATATATTGAATTGTATATTTTTCACTAAAAAATTTTACCTGCATACACAGTGTAATGATGTAGATGTTTTGCTTTATACTGTGAGTGTTGTCTTTTTAAAAATAGATTCATTGTGAATACATACTGAATTTCAGTAAATTTCTATTTGAATTCCAGAAAGGATTGCTACCTTCTTTCCTAAATAGTTGCCATTTCTTAAATACTACATGACAATGTGGAAAGCAATACTTCAAATTATATTTTCCAGTAAATTATGCTTTGCAGAAGTCAAGGGGTTACTTTTCACAAAGCTGATTGGAATCATCTTTTATACAGTCCCTTTTTTACATTATGGTCTTTCTTCTCATATCGTATTCAAAAACAAATACTGTTTTCTGATTGCAGATTATCAAGCAGACCAAAAGCAAGGAAAGAAATCAATTACAAGAAAACAGCATCTGATTAACCTGAAGCCAGTAAAGAAGTTTTCTGGTAAACTGATTATTTTGAAAACAAAGAAAACACTAGTTTGACAGTCTCTGAACATCTCCCTTGGCCAGTCACACCACCAGAAAAAGGAAACCAAATATTTTGACTTTAAAATTACATACATTGCCTAACCTCTGCTCTACAGGGACGTTATACGGCTAAAACACAGGCTGAAGGTAGCACAGTGAGATATAGTTTTATAGCTATTTCACAAGACTTTGACAAGACCAAAGGAAAACTGTTCTAAGTGCTTGGCAACAAGTCACCATCAGGCCTAAGTGCAATTCACTGTCCCCAAACCATTTGTTACCCTTGTTTATGCTGTTTCTATACAGAATCTTCTCCTCCTGACACTGCCCCTTTTTTAAGAACCAAGCAAATCATTGGCTTCTGTTTGTGACTCTGAGACATCTGTTTTCTTCTTTTGTCATTGCATCTTTTTTCTTTTCAGGATTCAGTTGCCTGGAACCACGACAAGATCTGGTATCAATCAAACCAGTGGATTAATTTACTCCAGTAATAATTACAAGGGATTTTTTTGGGGGTGGAGGAGAACAAGACGGGGATGGATTCAATATCATGCAGCATTTCAGGCAACACCCTACTTCACTGTTACAGTGATTTTCACCTAGCATTTCATCCTTGTCTAAACTGAACTTCTACAATCATTGGTTTTCTAGCAACAAAGAGTGCATGTAAATGTGAATGAATGCAAAATGATGACAAGGATTGAACTTCAGCCTCTTTCTGTTTCCTGGCATTTACAGGATCACCTTGCCAGTCTCTTAATAGCTATAAATAACATACTGAAGACACTATTTTACAACCAAAATTTGTTCCACATTTGGATTACCCAGGGATTTCCCCTGATGTAGTGACTTTCATGCACTGGCAACAGCTTTGCCCTTCCCTCTTTCCTGATCCCAGCATTAACTTTGTACTGAAGTCTACAGGTACAAATATGACACCAAACACTCCACTGCCATGAAGTGGCACCAGTTACAGATGTTGCCCTGCAGAAGGAAGCTTCAGGCTGTGCTTCCATTTGTTCAACAAAAAGCTATACAAGATTGCTGAGATTAAAACTGGACATGGCACATTCCACAAGTCATCTTCACTAATGTCAGCAACAAGAGTTCTTATTTCTGAGGGATGCTCATGAATGGGTAGCTATTTTTAGGGGTTGTTTCGGGGGGTTTTTAAGTTTATGGGAATTGCAGAGACAATGTTTTTGGAAGAAGATGATTCGATATAGTGGGTAATGTATTTTAACTACATGAATTCTGTATGCAGAGCCTGGATGTTTTACATGGTTTCAATGATCCGCACTGTAACAGCTTAAACAAAGACAATCACATGGGCTTAATAAAGTCAGTGGTAATAAAAAAGAAAAGCTTGACTTTAAGAGGAAAATATTTATATTGGAAGCAATAATTATATAGTACTTTTCATCCCCAGAAGTGCTTTTTAAGTGTCATCTGGTGGTTTGCCTGAAAGACTGAGAGCCAGGATTGGATTTCTTCTCCCCACTGCCACCAGCTTGCTGTGTGGCCTAGGACTCATCACTTAGTGCTGGATTTCAGCAGTTCCAGACACCCACCTATCCTATAGGGTACCACTGAAAAAATCAGACCAGCAATGCTCTTAGGCCTCATTTTCTCCACCTGTAAAATGAGATTAGTTACTCTATTTTGCAAGGCTGTCATGCACATTAATCATTATTTGTAGGTTTTCTGGAGATCCTCAGATCAGAGAGCACTACAATAACCTGGCTTCATTTACAGCAATGTAAGATAATCCCCAAGCCAAGAACTGAATTTGCTCCCTGAGGTGGAGCAGAACTGTCTTTAAGTGTAGGAAGTAGCAAGTGGGATAACAGTGAAGGAATGGTGTTTCCCAGTCATTAGCAATGCTTATACCGTCCCAGCTCCATTGCAATAGCTCCTGGGAGCCACTGTGGGAAGCAGGAAGGAAATGTAACCCCTTTCTCTCCTCCTCTCACTTGCCACCTCCAGCCTCCATCCCTCTGTGATCACCACAGGACAGCAGCAGTGGATCAGGTAGCTGCTGGTTTGAGCACTCTGTGTTATTCTCCTTTGGAACTACTCTGCTTCTTTGGTGTCTCTCACACCGGCCCACGGAGCCAGCTCCTTGTCTTTATCACATTTGTGAGCACTTTCGGAGCTGGCCTGTTCCCCCACACTCTGAACATGAAGCATCTGACAGCTCCCTGAGGCAGCAGCCTCGAGATGTTATTAAATATTAATGCAGCTGGGTAAAGTCCTTCTCAGCTGGACAAAGGCCCCTTTCCTCCCTGCCTTGCAGCAGGAGCTTAGGCTCCACTGAGTGTGCAGTACCTCACACCTATCCCAACTTGGAGACAGCCTGCAGGAACAGTGAGAGGGCCTCTCACTCCTGAAAAAAGCAAGAGGGAACACAGCAGTTGATCGCAGCTGAGAGAGGATCCAGCAAACTGAATTGCTGCTTCATGCACTGCAGATCTGCCAGAGAGATCATCTACTGAGAAACAGCTCCATTTCTTCAGGACCTCACAAATACACAGAGTTGGGTTTTTTTAAAAAAAAAAGAGAGAAAAAGGAATAAAATATTTTTTAGAGGTCAGTACACTCTACAAGGTAAGAAAGGGGCGAGATTTAACTCTCCAGCACAGACTACTTCAAGAACCCCTGCTCCACAATACAGCAGACTAGGAAGAGGACAATGTGAAAAAACTAAATGGGAGCTAATTACAATGCAACTCACACATGAGGGCTGCTGGAATGCATGGGATCAATTTTCATTGTCATCACTATAGCAGGGCCAGAGAACTTCAAATGCTTTTTATCAGATTCTCCAACTTACATAAGAAGTAGGTTCCAAAACCACCTCTCCTAATTCCTCTATCCTCCCAGGAAAATTTGGCATCCGATTACGGACTCTGGCATAGCAAAGTCTTTATTCAGTATTGAAAAAGTTTCTACTGGATCTTGCTCTTCTGTTCTTCCTCCAGGCGTAAAAAGGCACCTGATTTGTTTAGGTTATTTAATCAACTTCCAACCACTATCTCTTTCCAAGTTCTAATCCCTTATTTCCTCTTCTCTAAAGTTCAAACAATTAATTCCCACACGTCTAAACTGTCTAACAGTCTGTGCTGAGCTTTTATCCCATTTCAGTTCTTGGTTAGTACCCAAGCTAACTTCCTTCTTGCCCTGAGCAATTGGTAAGTCCTCTCACACCCAGCCTCTCAACACTGCAGCCTGCTCGTTTCACTTGGCAGGAAAAGCTTCTGAGATTAGCTTCCAGTGCCTGACCTACATTTCTGGAGAACTTTGGAGTGGAGAATTGGTTTCTACAGCAATTTCTGGGGATATTCAATAATCTTGTTCATGACAGTTTAATAGCCATATATACACCTCTCTATTATTCTGATGTCTATAAGTTCTTGATTCCTCAAAAAACCCCTGCCATGTTAAATATCCCAGTTATTTAGCACAAGATCTTCTGTATACAACAAAATCTATTTGAAACCACAATGACTTGAAACAACTTTAATAAAAGGGATACTCAAGGCTTATGAGGCTTTGATTTTCATTTTCACTAAGGCCCTTACTTACTCTGGCAGAATCAAATGAGAGTAAATGGAACACAGACATGCCTTACACCCACTTTAAAAAGCCATTACACAAATGAGCAGAGTCCCCCCTGTCTGGTAAAAAGAGAAGTTGAACCATTTACCACATTATGACAAGCAGCCTTTTCTCCAGCAATGAAGGTCTATTACTGTGCTTCACCAGCACCTCTCAGCAAGTCAGTGAAATTACTGTAGACATGATGAAAACCTCATCTTAGAGTATACAGCATCACATATACATCTCCCTCAGAATTTATTTGTCTCTTACAAACCCATGAACAATTTCCCCACACCTAGTTTCCTAGGATCCTGCATGGGAACTAACTTGAAAAGGTCTTTTCTGGGTATTCTGGGAGATATACAGCAGCTTGTTTCTTGCTATTGCACCTGCTGTTTCAGTTTGAGAAACGTTATTGTGTTGCTAAAAAATATCAGCAATGAAGGAGTTGGTGTGACAGACATAATTGGCAAAAACTTAAAATGTAGTATTGCTCACAGGCACCTGTAGTTTAAATTATACACATAAATGTCCATCACTTTTTTTGTGGGCACATGAAGTAAGGGACTCAGTCTTTGAGAAGTGCCATAAATCATTTCTAGTAGCCAGCAATAAATGGTCATTTACAAATGAACACTTTTATAAGATCACTTACATACACAATCTAGAGTATCCTCCTTATATTTGCATTCAAGCTCAGCTATGAATCACTGTGTGAAAACTGGCTGGTTTTTGACTAGCAGCTTTAGGAAAAGATTAATTTCTTTCATATCTCTGGGTTTTTTAGGGGGGAACTTTGCTTAAAGAATGCAAATTAACAGTGATGTCAATATTCTTAAAAATATTTTTTTAATGGAAGAGCCATTTTAACAGGTACATCCTGAAATCCCAGAGGACAACATTACCTGTGCACTTCAAATTTCAGTGTGACCTTACAACCTCATCCCATTCCCACATGACCAACGACATTCACTTCTAGGAATTTCCCATTCCCAAGGGATGATTGTTAATCTCTGAAAAGTGCTCACCATATGGTGGCACAATCCAGTTAACACCGAAGTGCTGCATTCTTTCCACCACAACACATCAATGCAACCTGAGACTACAGGGTTGCCATTTTTAAAATCCCAACAGGCAAATCCTCTCTTTGCTTCTTGAGCTTTGCTCTCATGAGAACACAACCCCACCCAGCACCTCCTGGTGAAGAACCAAACCATCCTGTTTGAAGGTAGCAGCAAGACCACAACTTCTTGCCCACAACATGGAATTTACTCCCTTGAGAATCAGTTTTGTTCTGTTCCTTCCTGCTCCAAAGGCACACGTGAAGGGCTGGCTTCCTTTCCTACTGCAATTCTACATCCCCTGACTGCAGTGGAATTACACAGAAATGATACTAAGCTCCAGAAAGAAGAGAACAAACCCCTAAAATTTCCCCTCCTCCTGACCACAATGATGCTCAAAAATTGCATTTCTTTCCATCCCTTTGAAACATAATTCAGTTGCCTTGTTAATGTCAGGAAGATCATATTTAACCTCTTTCTTTACCAGCTCAATGCCCAGCTGTGAGGTGAAAGGCTGTGATCAACGTAGCAACCATACAACAGATGAGTTTCAAGTACTACTCATTAGGCTTTATGGATTTCTTTAAAGTGTGCTTTAAAAAAAATAACAAGGAAAGAAATTAAAAGACCCATACAACCATTTCAGATTTCACAATCCGTTATACAATCCTCATTTTTCAGAGCTAGAGGAGAATAAAAACTCAGCCTTTCAGACCTTGGAAACAGGTGAGTGCATTAAACAGCTGGGCTAATTAATGTCATACTGTCCTTCCATTTTCCCTAAAGGCTGTTCTTAGTTCTCAAACACAGCAAGGAACTGAAATTATCTCCAAAGCAGGTAAATTCAAACTTTGGTGACACTCAAGAACAGATCAGAGTGAGGTGGATCCTGACAGGCAGTTACTCAGCCCAGTTGTTTAACTATTTGCTTAAGAGCTCTAAATTTCAAAATATGACACATCACTGAAGAAAAGTTAGGAACAAAAATAGAAGCTCCAAATTGCTTCTTTTGGAGGACAAAATTCCTCAGAACATGTGTTGTTTAGAGATTTTTAAAACTGGCTCAGCGACCTTAATTTCCTTTGCAAGTGCCCCCATATTTGCATTAGCTGGTGCAGTGCAAACAGAAACTCATAATTGGATGTGTATGCTGGGACTGTATACATATAAAGGTGTGCATGGATAAAATCCTGGCTTATTAAAACTTCCAATGTAACACTGATACATATCATGAAGTGTATTTTTGTGCAAATTTAAGTTTTAGTAAGGCCTTTTAATTATTCAAGCCATAGTTGAGAATATCATTCTGGGACAGCACATGTGAAGGTAAAATGAACAGAACACCTGGAAAAGGAAAACCCCGAAGTTGAACCAAGCTGACACTCAAGCTATGTGAGTGACATCAGAAACACCAGTGTGGGGGTACATTTGATGCTGCTTTGTCAGTCTGGCTCTGCACACTGAAACAGTGTTAAAGAGCAGTGGCATCCCTGTAGCATTGCCCATAGAATTGCATGCTCTAACTTTTGCTTCATTTCTTTATAAAAGAGAAAAGTCTGCAAGTACCAGGTCTATGTTTTTCAGTTTAATCTGCCACAGGATATCTATATCACACTGAGGATCTCCCAAAATGCAGGAAACTCAAGAAGTATTTCATGGACTATCTCAAACATTCACAGAACCTCTGTGCCAGAACAATCCATTTGGCATTATTTCTGATTGTCAGCACAGTGAACAGGCTACTTTTGGTGACAGTTAATGGCTGTAGAGAGACCCTATACCATATCAGCTGTTCTAGAGTTCTGTATGTAAGGAAGGAGCAGTACTAACTGTATAAAACATTTATCCCCTCCCATGCCATTATGTATTCATGTATACAGAAACAAACTGAGTTCATCATTTCTGTAAGGAAATGCAGGTTTCTTCACTCAGTGGAAGGATTATGCAGCTATGAAAGGGGAAAACAGCATTGCTCCTTTTAACTTTTTCCTGCTGCCACTGAAAAAACGGTTGTTTCAAGACATCTCAGTCTGAACCCCATTGTAATCGGTCTCAGCCTTTCTAAAGGAAGAACTGAGCCATCTAGAAAAGGAGAAAGAGAAAAAAATCCCATCTCAGAAAGCTGTGCTGTGGATGTAGTGTCAGCAAACTGCCTGCAGCTGCAGCGTGAGCCTGCCGTACAGTGCTGCTTTGAGCAGCCAGCAGTGTGTGCTGGAAGAATACTGATTTGGGGCCTGAGCCTCAAAAGAGCTGTACAAATTCAGCTACCAGATGTCAGTTTGTGGATGATGCATAGCATGTCTATGCGAAGCAACCACTTAAGAGACAGAGCTAAATGGCAATTTTAAGTACACAGGTAAAAGAATGTGCAGCAATAATGTAATGCTCGAAAGCCTACTTCAAATTCAGTGGAGTTTCCTTGATTTCAGTGGCCTTTTCAATGAGCCTCCAGACCATAAGTTATTAAAATATAGAACTTAATCAAGTAATTCTGTTTTCTTGCTGATTTAATCTGCTTTATCCCCTCCATTTCTAGGTAATGAGGAACCAAGTGTTAGAAGTCCCATTACTTTGCTATTAAAAGGAAATCTAAGCCTTAAATTTTGTTGCTAGAGAAGTAAAGCTCTAAAGACATAATCTCCAGTGCCACTTCTGTTGATTGACCTAAATATCTTTCATAGTTTTCAGGTCTTTGGTCAGGCAAATTGATTTCTGTGCCTTCCTCTGTGATAAGGCCCTTCCAGAGATGCCCTTGGTCACACACAGTCCCTGTACAAGGTATTCTTTAACCCTCCCCATGTGCTTGTGCAGGGTCATTAGAAAACTGAGAGGACCGGTATCAATTTTAGTCACTTCTTGATTTATCTGGATATACCTGGACTTGCACTGAAGCAGTGTTTGTGTGCAATATAATTATAAAAAATAAAATAATTGCCTACCCAGTATGCTATTTTTTTTCCAAACTGCATCATCCATACAGGTATATTTCATATACCAAATGTACTGAAAGAGATTTTTCAACTCTTCTGACAGTGAGAACATATCAGATTTCATTCTATGAAGACTTCATTATCAACAAGTAACAGAGCCATGCAGTAGGACAATATAAAACCCGTTCTTCTTCAAGAGTTTCCACATGTTCTCTCTTCTATTCCTCCTTTAGGCAGGATTTTCTTTGGGCACAGACACTGTCTGACCCTACGTATCTACCAGACTAGAACTGTGATCTCAGTTGCATAGGTCTTAATGTAATAAAATAAAACCCCCACAGAGAAAAACCAGTTGTTTTAGCGAAATATTCATGCAGATAAAGTAGACTAGAATTTACCAGAGACATCTCTCCCCTTCTAAGCCCTTCAAATATGACAAAGAAGTAATTGTACCTGAGATCCCCAGTGAAGAGGCACATTCAGTATTGAAAATAGTTACACTTATAATTCTGTGGTGAAATTCCTGCTGGTACAAGAAAGGTCTTTCTCCAAAAACATTAATAATGCTATTAAACTCTAGATCTGTTTCTGTTTGAAGAAGACTGTAACACAATGAGTTAATGCCAAAATTCCATTTTAGATACCTCTGCAATATTAGCAGGTGACCCACACCATTGGCTAATATCCAAAAACTTCAACCTCTGCTTGAACTTCCAGTACTTTCTTCTCCCAGCCCCTATTATAATAATCAATAGCAAGATACACTGTTAGAAAGAGTCATTGATTTTAAAAATATGAGTGATCAAAGATCTATGCTTTTTTAAACAGAAATTCCTTTCTAAGCAGAGAGTTGTATCAGACAGACAAATTCAAAAGCTTGGTAAACCTTATTTGCCCTAATGGAAAGCCTAGAAAGTTAGCAATGTATTCTGTCCGTCAAGCACACGAACATATTTTTCTAAGAAGGCTATTAGGTAACATGACTTTTACTCACAAAAAGGGTGAATACAAATCAAGCATTTTGAGAGATACTGCTACGCATCACTGGCACATAATTCAATGTTATGATGGATTGCTGGTTTTCATACTAATTTCAAGACTTTTGAATCAGTAAAGTAATATAGTTGGTCAACATAATACATTTCATAAATCAGAAGTTGATAGATTAATCCATGTGGATTTATAAATCACATCAGGGTATTCCCTCCCAAGCAGAGCTTGCTCTCTCTACCTATTTTTCTTCATGGATTTGAAAATAAAACATTATGAGCTTACATCTCCCAATGATGTGTTAGCCCTCCGGGGCTTTTCCAGAAAGCACTGCAAGATCACAAGAGCAAAGTGTGCACACTAGAAGAACTTGGCAAGTTCTCTCATCAACTCAGAGAGACTGGAACAAGTACAAATATTAATGCAATTCACATGCCCTTAAAGAGTGCACGATCAGAAGTTCATCGGTAGCTGACAGTCAGCTCTCAAACCCTAAGCAGTGAAGTCACTGTCAGCAACAATCTTCCTTCCCACGGATTTGTAAAGAATTACTTATTTCTTCCTTCTCTCAAGTTTACCTGTTTCTTAAAGAGGATTTTTCTTCAATAATTTTCTGTAGAAGAAAAAGAAAATGCAATTCATTTACTCTGTACCAACAAGCTCTGCAAGCAGAGCTGTGGTGAAGTGTGACCCATGGTGCACTGGCTTTGCTTTGTTAAACACAAGACAAAAATAAAGACATGTTGAAGCACTTTCAACAGATCCAAGGACTCTGGTAGTAAACTTTTCATGCATCTACCCCTGGAAGACGCTCTCAGGAGAGGTGTAAGGCACACTGAGCCTGGCAGAGATCAGATCCCTGGACTAATGATAGCTATTGCAATGTGACATGCAGCCACTCAGCAGGAACTGACAGAAGCCTTAACTAAGCCTTTCTTCTGTTGTGTAGTTCTAGTCTTCATTTCTCCGTTTTAATACCAACAAGAAAAGAATCAACAATCCTGAATTTCTTTGGGCACTTAATAGATTCCTGGCTGACAGCAGCACCCCAAACTGTCCCTGTTTAACCCCAACAGGCTCTGCAACACAGGCTCTGTGAAACTTTCTGAGGTCTGTGTCACAGGTTCTCGTGAACTCCTTCAAATTCTATCCCTTGAAGAACAAAAGCAACACTATATTTCACAGGACATCTTCACAAGCATATTTCTTTACCTTTAAAGACCTGAGAAACACTTATGCTGACTTCTATCCTTTAAAGATATTTTAACTTCAGGTTACTGACTGTGCTGATTGCAGGTAACAGACACTGACTTTCTGTGAGGCTTCAATTGGGCTGTATATTTGAGGAAATGGTGCAGGGCTTAGAAGCCTGTACTGCTGTGATCGTTGTGGAGAAAAGAATTGATCAAATAGCCTTAAAAATTGAATATGGTAACTTTCCCAGACAAATTCTGTAAGACTGAATTTGAGAACCTTGGTAATGGTTATGTAAAACTATTAGATCCTGAAGGCCTGATATTGAAAGACAATATCACACTCCATTTAATATCAGTATTCTTTAAATTCTGGCCTAACAGTGACCAACACTAAGAATCAATGGGAATTTTAAGGTATTTTTATCAGTGGCTATTAATATATATGTTTTGTTATATATCTTCTCCCTCACTGTCTCCTATAAGTGTCAAGTTTTGAACAATTTCACACATGGCATGATATCATGTTAAGAACCATAGAAATGGAAAAGAGGCCATGCTTTTCAGGTGGGGAAAAGAAGGTTGGGAATGGCAGCAAAACAATTCCCCACACATACTGGTAAATCCAGGCTTAATATTCAAGCAAGTTTTCACTGGCCTCATTTAATTCAAACTGGAATCCTTTATAATTACAGAAGAATTTCCTTGAGACTTCTTACATGGCTCTATTTTTAGAGTGAACATGAGCCGTTCTGGCAAACAATTTTTCACTCTTGAAGTGCTATCATGAGGCCTCGCTGATCTCCAAGATATGAGTTACAATGCAGATGGCAGCTTGGGGAAATCCAGCTCTTATGTGGAACATCCAAAAGCTCTGATCTCTCCCTTCCTTTATGCCCCTGTGTGCCAAACAGATTTGCTCTGTTCACCTGCTCCTGAAACAAGTAGCTCCTAATCAAGCAAAGCAAAGCAAAAAAGGAAGAAAATAAAGAGTATCATTTACCTTTGCTGTTGTCTTTAATTAAATGTATTCCACTCTGGTGCTGCCACTTAGGCTGAACCTTTTGCTATGCAAATTTCAAGGCTAACTTTAGTCAGAGAACAAGTGTACACTTGAGAACGAGTTAGCATTTTTTCAGTGCTACTTGTGTTTAAGTGCACTCTCAGGTGTTTATTTTATCCTTCACAATGGTCTCTTCCCTTTCCAATTAGAATAATTAGAGAACTGACAGGAAAAAGATGCCTGGTTTCTTTTTATCCACAATAGATCATCTAAGACTGCATTTCATTCTGAAAATCAATCCCCCTCATTTCCTGCTCCAGGGCAGCCTCATCACCTGTTATTAGTCTGGTCTTTTTTTTTAAGAGACATTCCTAATGTTGCCATGAGCTCCAGTTCCTACACCTCCAGAAGATCACCATCCCTGATGGTGCTGGTGCAGTTCTACACAGCAGGGCTTTCCAGGGCCTGGATCTTGACAGCTTTAAAGGACAGAGGGGATTAGTGTTTTTACAGATGGCCCAAAATTTGCACCCAAAACTAAAAGCACTTCACGCTTGTGCTAAGTATTGGGATCAGTCTAAATCAACCTGAAGGGTTTTAGACTGCTCTGAACCAGCAGAGAAAATGACCATCAGTCACTCTCCTTTCACAGCATGATACAAGTCCATTCATAATCCTCTGCTCATTCACTCTGTCACAAATATGAGGGAATTTCTACTTGTTACTATCCAGTAACAAAGATGAGTTGTTCCCTGAACAGATTTCATATCCAGGGAGACAAAAGCTAGGGAAAACTGTAGCTTTGCCTACCACTCAGTAATTCAACATACTTAAATCCGTGTTTGGACAGGAGCTAAGAGGATAATGAATTACAGAAAATTGAAAGGAAAAAAAATTAAAAATTGGTCCATCCCTGCAGACACACTCCTAGTACTTGTAAGGATGAGGTAGAAATGGGAGGTTCCATTCTGCCTCCAAACTGTGCTTCTGGCACAAACACAGCTGAGTATGTTATTGTAAACAGGATTAAGGACCGAACTTCTGGATCAGTTCTAATTATTCAATGATTACAGAAAGTAATTCAAATTTTTACAAATACTTCCTTTGTGAAAAAGAGATCCACCTGCTAGAAACTACAAGTAGTTGTTTATATGTTTACAACAGTTTCTTCAGTCCAGCAAATCACACCTAATTTTTTCTCTTTGCATTCCCTAACCTATTTCAACCTTATAGTTGACTCACACCCACATCTTTAAAGAACAGCACGTTACCGAAGTCTGCTTTATGAAATAATAAAGAAAAATGTATAACAACGCACACAAATAACAATTGCTTTAGTAAATTATTTTTTCTCTGAAAAGAGAAAGTAAAAAAAATTCAAAACACACCAGGATCATTTTTCTCTCTTCAAGACTGCTGGAAAATGCCATTTGGATCAACTCAAAAATTGTCCACATATTCACCTGGGATTTGCATTGGATTAAAAAGTCTGAGTGAAAAAAAGAATTAGATTTACATCCCTGACAGAAGATACAGCAGTCCTGCATTTTGGTCAATAGGTTGGTGTTCATCCAAGTCTAAATCTAATTTTTACCTAAATACAGAAGATCTGAATATTTCCTTCCACTTATCAGAAAGAAAAAAAAAAAGAACTTTGACTTTCCACCTCTCTCTTGAGTGCTGCTAACAGAACTTGAAAGAAAAAGACACCATATCCATCATACCCTTTAATCTTACTCCCAGTGGATTCAGCAATGTTTCCCATGTCTTACAGGAAGGCTGCACATACCACACTCATTCCCATAACAGCAGCAAAGCCTGGATTTCACTGCAAATTGTGCTGTATTCAAAATGGAACCCAGAAGTTTCTACCTGCACAGTTCCAGCTTGCAGCACCCTGAAGTCATGTGTGTGTAAAGGGGCAGATGAGGCAACACAGTCCCTGAGGGATTAATGAAACTGAACTATGTCAAAAATACTGAGGCCAGGCAAAGCTTTTCCAGCACCTGTCTGTCGTTCCCTGTAGCAGTTCCAAAAGTCCCAGCTGGGGCCCTGTGCAGATCCTGGAGAGTATGTTGCACTCCATTTGGTGCTGTGCATGTAGGCATGTCCCCCCCGCTTGGTTTCAGCACAGAAATTAATGTCCCCACAAAATAAAATAAGATAGAGAGGTTTCTTTGTCCCCATTGACACCAGGGCTAAGGGAAGGATTTAGAGCATAATATCACAAGTGTTCGAAGAAATGTAACTGAGACCCTGTCAGGTAATGAAACTCAGAAAAATCCTCAGCACATAAAAACTGCTTTCACAAACATCCAAGCTCACTAAATAAAATAAAAATCTGAAATGAAACAAGATACTCTGGAATGACCTTGAGAGCTGCAATCTTCCACTCTGTCAGATAGCTGCAGCAGCAAATCACAGAAATATGGTCTACATGTTCAAACTGTCCCATCTACAAAGACTTTCAGCAGCAGGGTCCCTGAAAGAGGCAACATGAGCCTTTTCCTGTCAAACTCTTCATTACTCTAACGTATGAGCTAAAAGCCAAAGGAAACCATGTAGTACACTACAAGCAGGAAATGCTGCTGAAGGGATCTGGACATGATGAATCTTTCAAGATTCAAAAGGACATTCGACTGATATCAAAACTGGGCATTAGTAATCCAAAAGAAGCCAGAATCTTGATCTCCATTTAACTGGAGCACTGTTCTTCTGCTTGTACTATTCTGATGAGTTCAGATCTGGTTATGCTTTTACTGGGCCATTTCTTCTCTGCTTTTCCCCTACAGCAACATTTTTCCACCACCCACGAGGACTGTCAGTGCCTTTATTTCTGTTGCAAAAATTTCTATACCAAACACACACAAACTTTGTTAACAGCCTAAGGACTTTTCAGTTTTCAAGTAGGATTAAAATATGACCCATAATTTGCCTGTGACCTTCTGCAGACATTCAAACAGATGTGAAAAGAGAACAAACCTCTCAGAAAATCAGAACCAAAGCATATTCACTGTTTTGCTGATAATGGATTTAGTACAAAAAGCATAGGAGGATAACAGAGTTTCAGGTCTGGTAATGAATTTTTTTAAGTAAATGCCTAAACTTGAGGACTCTTGAGCTGTCCATATAACGCTTTCTCAAGCCTCTATACTGTCCATGAAACCATCATGTCTGGGCAAGTGTGAAAACACCTGGTGACAAACACTTTCTCCCTTCCAACAAATGGAGAGGTATTTAAATTAGCAGAGCTAGTCCTAATGTTTGCTGGATTATCTGGACAAGTAGTAAAATGGTTTTACAAACCCAGAATAAAGCAAAAGTGACACCTTGGGCTTACATCACAAGGAGAAATGTGATCAGTATCTCTGGGTTTGATTTCCTTCATAAGGAAGAAAGTGATGGTTGATCTCATTTGAGAATTAAAGCATAGTAAAATTGCTGTAAGAGAACAACTTAATCCATCACTATTATACGTTCCAATGGTTTTAAAAGAGCATGGGACTGATTATGATCTCAATTGTAATCCAGCCACAATAACTTGGCTGCTTTTGCTTCAACTGATAGGATTGTTTTGATGCTCTGTCAGTACAACCCCAGAGTTACACCACTGACTTGTGTAGGATTATCACTAATGCATGTTTGTAACAAGATGACACATGGTAGATTTCTAGATAGTTTTATCCTCTGTATGCATACTACTGCATCTAGATTCACTGCAAGTGCGTCCTTTAAAACTGATATGTCTTTTATTTGAAATTTGTAACATGAAGCTGCTTTACTTGCAATTGGTCATTATTCTTAATATAAATGCAAACAGAACTTCTAATATTTTAACACATCAGATCAAGAATGCTTATGAACAGCAGTATGGATTTCCAGATGGACATAGGAATTACAGAATTATAATACTGAACACAAGAAGCTCTCGCAGCAGGGAATAATCTCTATGCATTTTCTGCAGCTGCTTTGCTAACCCATGTCTATCCACCACTTTCAAGATGACTGAAATAAGCAGATCATCTCCTTCATGGCAGTAATGACTTTAATGGCCCCACTTGCCTAAAATTTCAGAAGTTATCCAAACTTTTTAAAATGGTAATACTTCACATTTCTTTACTTTCTGTTATGTCAAAGAAGCCTAAACAGGCATTTCAGAAAGTGTCTTTACTCAACACAATGTGCCTGTCCATGGCCTGAGGTACAGATTTAGTCTGACTGGGTAACTGTGATTATCAGCTCCTGGTTTCTGCTATACAGTAATTTCTCTTGACCACACATTCCAGCCTATTAAAAGTATTGCTATCCCATAAGAACCAAAAATCATTCCCACTTTTTCAGTTCAAGGTTCATCAAGCTCACACTATCTTTAAGTTTTCCATAATGGATTGTAAAGGTAAGGCATAAACTTAACATGTTTTCCCAGTTTTGTCTGCAAACATCTGAGGGACTTTCTAAGCTGGCTACCATCTTTAATTTACTTCTTTAAAGAACTAAGGATGAACTTATTCTTCTCTTATGTTTTATGGTTTTAGTATTCATATCATTATAATTGAAGCTTTTCTGTCAATTTTCCCCTGGAGTCAGGAGAGGACCTGAGAATCAGATTAATTGTAGATGCATTCACACATCCTACCTGTAGTTTAACAACACAAGGGTCAGTCATCTGCCTCTATAGGCAATGGAAAAGGAAAAGCACTTCCAGAGACAGATTTAGCACAGTAAGTTTAGCTTCTGTAACAAGTTCTGTGGAATTATCAGTTTTAGAGTACTTGGAGAAAAGTAGGAGCAGCGCGCAAGAATCCCTTTTTGAAGAAGCAACTTTTCCATCATTCTCTGTCGCAAAAGAAAACAAGGCAATCTTCCTTTTAAAAGAAATGTCTGATACTTTTCAAACCACTTTCATGATCGTTTCCTGATTGCATGGGTCTGACAACTCAGGCTCTCTGGATTTATCCTGCTTGCATATGATCT
This sequence comes from Gymnorhina tibicen, assembly GCA_013399875.1. Taxonomy (NCBI): domain Eukaryota; kingdom Metazoa; phylum Chordata; class Aves; order Passeriformes; family Artamidae; genus Gymnorhina; species Gymnorhina tibicen. Next base: position 1,289,322 of record VXAZ01006886.1, read on the forward strand.
ATCTTAGACTTTATTTTCTCTCATTCTGACTTTTCTTCTTCTTGTGAACTGATAAATTGTAACAGTGTTCAGCAACTGTCTGTAAATAAAATTCACTGTTTTATCACTGCCCTGTAAAGTACTCTGGAGTGCAGGATTATATCCTTCCAGGGCAATGGCCTTTCTAAAGAATATTCCCAGAGTTTAAAGACACTGATTTATTGCCAGGAGAACTCTCCCTAAAACATGACACAAAGTATAACATACAAAGCACATTGTGTCAATATATTTAGGGAGACATTTTTAACTCTGGTGGCATGTGCTGTGCCACTGCTGTGCCGAAATTTCAAGTCAAAAATTAAAGAGTCAGCTAGAAAACTTATGAAAAGTACCTTCATTTTCTAATGAAAATGTTATGAAACAGACTCCCCAGATAGCCTCGGGAAAATACTGGTAGTAATTCGGACTCTTCTTGTGAAACACGAACTTCCAAAAAATTTTAGTGTTTCAAAGACGTCTTTTTTTCTTTCTTCTTCTCGAAAACACTCTGCATATACAGAAAAGACATGAGAATACCCTATTGGGAAGCCTACCCTGTCAAACCCTCTTCACCTGTACAATAGCTCCTTGACATGAATTACCTGACACCTCATACAACTGCAAAAAATTATGGAATTTTAGTCACTGGGGAAAAAAAAAATCATTTAATCTTAAACTGGAAAGAAGAGAAGGCAACAAAAGAAATTATTATTAACAATTTTTCTGATAGGTCACGAGTAAAGTAGCAAGTGTAGAGAGAAGGTTCACATCCAGCTTTGGGGTGCCAGCACAGGACCCACAGCCAGGGTGGATGAGGCTCTGAGCAACCTGGTCACAGGGAGGTGTCTCTGCCCATGGCAGGGGAGCTGGAACTCGATGAACTTTAAAATCCCTTCCAACCAAATCCATTCTATGATTTTGTCTTTCTTCCAATTATGTCCTATGAAGTTCCAGAGAAGATAATGAGTCTTCTCTGCACACAGGTCTTGTCACAACAGCTTTTTGGGCCAAAGGCAGTGGTGGGCACATGAAGGGTGAGAGCAATCTGCCCCAAGAACAATGCTAGACACAGACAGAAGAATCACCAACTCCTGGAAAAGAGTTTTTGTTTCTTTCACTGTCCTGTCACAGTTTTTTGTTTGTTTTTTTTTCAACCCGGGCAGCAAGGATTTCACACCAACAGTGAAACATATCCTGCTTTTCTGAAGTATGTACCCCATCAGTCTACCTACAAATACAAAATGCCATTCCCAACAGTCCTGACAGGTCATACGTACATCTCAATTCTAATATTCTCACATTCCCATTTGACTAATTTTCTGTTCATTGAGAAACGTATTCCATGCTCATGAGTAGACAGCATAAAACAGACTCTTCTCATGCTATTGTGAACCTGGAGTAGCTGAAATGTATTTACAGTAGATAGTCCAGATTTATTCTCTAGTCAGCATGGCTGCATTGCTCTAGAATTAAGCCAGAAGGAGAAGAAAAAACACCTATGCTACAAAGGTACAATCTTTCACCCATGTGTTGTAGAAATGAGACCAAAACGGGTATTCCTGAGACACATTCCATACTCAGCTGGATTCCCAACTTGATCCCTGAAGTTAGATCTCCTTAAAACCACCAGCTTATTATGACTCCCATATTAAGCAATTCAGCACTGTTTTCATACACAATGGGATATCTCCCTTCCCCTATTTCACTAGATCCTTTGTTGAGAAAAGGGTGCAGAATGAACTTCAACACCAAACCCTTTAAACTCCCAGCACTTTGACATGAGATTGGCAGTAAACAGAGAAAAGAAGTGGCTAAGAGATTAATTTCTCAGCTATTTAACTGCCAAATACTTGGTATCCCAGGGTTAACTTCATACTACTGACAGGCTCCTTTTTCTCCAAAACTGCTGCCCTGTGGAATATTTCTGTGTCATAAAATATGAATGCAGGTAAAACCTTTGCTGCCAAACATTTGTGGGGAAAATGGTAGTAGAACTGTAACACTGAGCTCTCTGATTTTAACTCCCTGATTTTCATCTCTTCACCTTTGCTGTCAGACCTTGTCCTGTAGCTGTAAGCCACCCTGCTTTCTGAAATTTGATCCACTAAATCCCTAACACTCTCACATTCTGAGTAAAGAAAGTGGAACAGAAGAGGACTAACTGCTAACTACAGTTATTTTTCTGGTACATAGTGCCACTCCTAACAAGAAGCCAGAAAGTGATGTTTTACTAGACCTCCGTACATATGCCATTCTGAGACCAGTGAAAGCAGACACAGCTGACACAGGGCCCCTACAGCTACATAGAAGTCCTACAACTTCTTTGATCTGTACACAAAATTCACTTCAAATACCAATAGATTTGCTTGTCTCAGTTACCATCAGCAAATGCCTTAGGAATAGCTTATGGACCACTGTGGTCATAAACCAGATACTGAAAATCACTTTTCTGAAATCACATGTCATTTTTCTGTGTTACTAGGAACCTTACAACTAGTTTCTCCAGTAGCTAAATTATTTCCTGTATTGAACTCTAGTGCCCAGTTTCTGGCCCAGAAAACAGCAAAAAAATATGTTCAGTGTTGCAAAGAGACAGCCAATCAGTCCTGCAACTGCAAACAATTTCCTTTCTATTAATAGAAAAAGGATGATCAGTGAGTTCCTCTAGTTGTCACTCATGGAGGGAGATGTGTAAACATGTAGACAAGGTATGAAGAAAGTTTCGTCCCATCTCTGCCACAAGTGAGATCTTGGAAAACAGAAGACCATTGAGAAACATTTCTAGTTTGTGGGGGGGCTCTGTTTCTTAAAGATAGGTTTCTCACTCATTTACTTGACATTGCATTCACCTAAACTAATTTACAGTGTCTCTTTCTTTTGTACCCTTAATTACACATAATATATGTACATGGGGAACGTTCAACAAATGTAGGAGGTTTCTTTTCTTTGACCTCACAGAAAGCAGCATCCTCACTGTGCTGAGGATAGAAAAGAGTAAATCAAACCCAAATAAACTCTTTATGAAATAGGAAATGACTGTGGTACATGGAGAATCCAGTAAAAGAGAAAACATGAACAGCAATTTTTTCTTAAAATCTTCACTTAAGTGAAATACTATAATATTTAAATATTGAACATAAGTTAAATGACAGAATCCTGCTCTACAGCTAGGAGGGCTGAAACCATTCCATGTCAAAACTATTCAGCTTCAACAAGTTCTTTAAAAATCCCAGTTCTAACTGTAAAAATGAGATTTTATAACACTTAAGAGTATCAATGTATTTTAATGATTAACAGAACATGTTTTTCCTTTCCCTCCATAATTTTCCTGTGTTCACTTCTTTAAGTATGTGTGTCAAACATTCAGCTTGTCAGATTATATGATAATAAATGGCATACAATAACTGCACAGCACTCAAATTTCATCAAAACTTGGCCAGCACAACTAAAAACATCTAAACAAAGAGAACATCAAGGGACAGATCATAAGCAGAAGCTACTTGGGATAACCTTTGAAAACAATAATGCACTACTAATTTATACCAGCTGTGAATCCACAGGGAAGGAGCCATAGTGGTGGGAATTAAAATATATAGACAAGCAACAAAACTGATGCAAGGTTTTGTGTATCCTCATGGAATCTTTCAGAAAATATGAGAAGGTGCTGAGCTTCCTGTCTATGTTTTCTCAGATTCAGTGCCCAGGAGAGATCACATATAAATACTTCAGTGTACAATTGTTACTGGCACAAATACAGTTTTTTTGACTGTGCTGGGGCTTTATTAGTAAAATGTGAAGTATTGAAGCCAACACGATATGAGAATACAGAAAACACACAGATTTTTTCTTTTTTGTGTTTATACCAATAGTGAAATGGTAAAAGTACTCTTGAGCTGCTTTTGCCAAAGGTACTTTCAGAAGCCAGTGCAATTCAGCAGTTTATCTGAGCTGCCTCCTGAAAATGTAACACAATAAGTGCATGTGAAAGTTTTCTGTATTTAAGTTTATAAAATTCAAATTTGTATTTGTGTGGCTCTCCCAGGGACTGTGTTTCCAGTTATTTGGTTTGTCTGTGTCCTTTAGCAATAATCAACAGTTCTTGGATGCATTTCCCAGCACGTTCTACAGGCTTTCCTTTCAGCAGGGAGGTGGCTACACCAGCTCATTGTGATAAAGAAGCCCTTCTTCCCTCCTCATGAACTGCTCTACATGGTGCTTATTTCCACTGGGCATCTCCTGAAGTTTTATTTCCATCAGTGTTATTGAGAAGAGCACAAACAGTGCTATTGTCTCTATTTATACTCTATTACAATCCTCCTTGGCATTGAAGGGGCCAACCATCTTACTGAAAGCTAATGGCACTTGAGAGTCCAATTCCTGAAAGCTAGATCTACGAAAGCACCAGGGCACAGAAAAAAAAAAAATCTGTATAAGAAACTAAACAAATATTTTTGTGCTCTTCTAGATCAAAAAATGCAAAAAATAAAATATTTGAATGAGAATAACAAAGCTTCCCAAGCCTCCTTCCACAGCAATAGTTATCCTTCTGTTTCCTTCTCAAACCCACTTCTCTTTAAATTTGCAAAATTCACACCAGGATAAATGCTATCTTCTTTCAAAATTACAGGTGTAGCAAGCATCTGTCTTAATCTGTCTTTACTTTTGACTTCTACTGTAATTATAACTAGACTAACAGAGCAGAGCATAACAAACAAACCATTACAAAGTGGTTTCCCTCTAACTTAGAAAGTACTAATATAAACTGCTGTTCAACACAGGAATTTTTTGCCTAATGACTACTTTGCCTCTGCTTTCTTTGTAAAATTGCAGGGTTTATAATTAGTTATCAGATAAACATGATAAATATGTTCAAAAAATAAAGGAAGAACCCATAATACTGGAATTTATAAGTGATAGACAATGGACTTTATCCCAAAGTTCTCATTTCTCTGGATTTAAAGCTTGTAAAAACGTGTGGGTTTCTCAATTTTCCATTGCATATTTCTTAGTTAGAATTGTCTCAGGTGTTTTCAGATTGAATTAACTGGAAAGAAAAGATATACAGTAGATGAAAGGGACTGAAATCAAACCCACCAGAGACCTTTATGTTGTGAGCACAGAGCAATCACTCACAAATTCCACTAAAGACACTGAACACTTCAGCCACGCAAACCCAACCAAGCAGAAGAGATCAGCTCTAGTTTTCTCTGCCAGCATTCCCACTGTATGAGATACCCAGCAAATATGAAGAGCTCAGCAGTCCAACTGGACAATGGAGCAGCAGCTGTCAGACCCTTTTCACAGTTTCTGGAAGACAAAGTGACTCGTGGCTGGCTCCAGCCAGCAGGAAAACACTGGATTAGAGGCCATCTCTGACCAAGATGAATACCAGCCCCTGGCATTTGCTCTGGTCCGGCTCTGACACTTGTAATTAAACTAATTTGTTCACAGTAAGCATCCAGCCCTGCACCAGTGAACAAGTAGGAGACACAATCAGATGCCTTCTGTTTTCACATGACAGGACTCAGGTGAGATAGTCCTGTCTAATGACAGAACACAAGTTTAGTTGCTTTTCCCCCCTTTCTTGTGAAAGACATTCCCCTTTTTTCTAAGCCATCCTAGGTAAAAAAATCTCCAATTTAAAGGCCTATTTCACTCTTTCTGCAGAGCATCTTCTCAGGAAGGAGAAAAACATGAGACTACAGGCAAAAGTAGTTTCAGTAAGTGAGGATAACTTTAATAAATGAAAACCAGTGTTCACTTAGAACTCCAAGTGAACCAAGTACCAAGATGGAGATGTTCAAAACCAGTTGAATGAAAAAAATGAATCCATTAGAAAGGGCCCCCAGTGGCATTCCAGGATAATTTTTTTCAGATCCTACAAGCTAACAATTATTTGTCGGGGACCATAACATGCAAATCTGTTCACTGCATTTTATCAGGACAGTCTTAGCAAAGAGGTGGATTGCAAGCAAAATTTGTTGCCTATATCACAAAGCACAGAAGTCAAATAATACAAAGAAGTTTCCAATAATTTTTAAAAATAAATATATATATAAACACACATGGATATGAAAGCTGGGAATCTTGGACAGATTGAAGAAAGAACTATAGTTATCCCATAAGTCATTCAGCAATGTCAAGATCAGTCATTCCTGCTGTCAGCTTTGACAAAACTCACGCTACAGGTTAAGATCAGGCAATTTATCAAAGAAGTGCCCATCAGACAATCACAATGATGGGGTCAGAAATTTCTCTGCAAACCATCATTATCACTTAGGGTATCAGTCAGCAATCTGAATACTATCTAAAGTATCAGACACCCTGATAACATGGTATAGCAGGGCCTTCAACCAGCAAACCATGGTGATAGCTTTGAGTCATCAACTATTTAATATTTCCTTCTGGTCTCCAAATATTTATGTACCTTTTCACTCCCAAGCACTCAGAAGAACCATTGATAATAGCAGACAGACCGCATCATTTATGCAAATTTGTTACAACAACACAGAAAATGGAAATAGGAGCTAAAATAATCAGGATCAACATTTATATGCACAGTTAGGAACAAATTGTGGAATGAATGTTTAATCCCATGTTCTTCCATTGTGGCGTTAATCGGTGAATTGATGGCAGTTAAGAAATTGCTTCTGCCCATCACTCACTGCTGCTGCTTTTGAAGCAAGAATTGAACTTTTCCTTTCCTGGCAACACTTGTAGACCCTGTCATGCCAGTAATTGCTCCTACTGTTTGCTTAGACATTTGACACGGCAATTCCTGCTGTTGACCAGACACAAAGAGATTTGAATTTAATTACCAGAGTGGGTGCAGGTAAAAACTACCCTGTTTCTTGATGTAAAAGCTGCTGTGTCACCATAGTCAGATTGCTTCAAGCAACAGGAATTCATAGCACTTTACCTAAAGATAATTGAGAATGTCACAGAACACTGGAAAAAGTCTTCACTTGAGAGACCACAGACACAGCTTGGAGTAAAAGAGTGGGAACAACATTTAGAGACAGACTACATAAGGAATTCAAGCACACGCACTTCATCCTTTGGTTGGAAATAGATATTAAATATATTTTTAAAGGAACTAATGCAATCAAGTTGACCTGCCCAATTTTTTGTACAAAAATTTCTCATAGTAGTTAAAGAAGGTAAATACAATTTTCTTCCTTTTTACAGATGGAGAAATGGCAGGCTGTGTCACTTGCCAAATAACACACAAGGTCTTAGGAGAGCCTGGAAGAAAAATGAGTGGGACTTTCTGGTCTCCTTCAAATTAATAGGAATCTCATGGACTTAAACGTGTCCAGCCTTTCCCTGAGAACATATGAATCTTATATTCAGGGCACTATGATGTTGTAACATTACACAAAATAATCTTCCGGTGAGCTGCTAGCTTTATGTAACCAGCCATGCAAAGAAAGAAGATTAAAAAATGAATTAATGCTCAAGTTTTAATCATACCAGCAGTTGCTACTGTCACATAACAGCAGCAGCACAAAGGGTGAGAGGGGGCACAGCTGTAACTGGCAAACAAAAGGCAAAAACTATCTTTCTCATTCATAAGTAGATTAGTGAAAAATAAACCACTTAAACACTCAAAGCCTGCTTTATGAACTCGGGCATTTATTTACATAAATGCTAGATGGCTGCTGGTATGAATTCTTTTCATCTTGGTTATTTAAATGTGAGGATCTCTAGCATGAAGGACAAAAACACCAGGACAAAACACCGTGAGGCTCTGCTTTTAAACCCATACACAACTTACTGATTGGGAATTCACTAAATGCTTAGGTGAATCTGACAAAACTGAAGTTGTAAGAGAGAAGGACCAAAGAGTTCAGCGTCACGCACTATTGATGGTCCTTGTGACACAAAAACCTGACAGTAAAACACGGCTTCAGTCTGTCCAATAAGACTATGGAATCTGAGGTATTCTATAAAGGAAAAAGACTATTCATTCAACAGAAGTAACTTCAATTTTATAGTCAGTTTAAAATAGAATATGACCAGCCTTAATACTGGTCACAGTGAAAAATACAGATCTTAATTGAAGTGTTTTAGAACTGCCTTGTACACACAGAAAAGATTGTAATTTGACCACTTTAAATATTTCCTTCAGTAGAAACACAACCAAGGACCTTCCTTTCAGAGCATGTCAGGAATGATCTGAAACTGCAGGTTAGTGTTTCTGAGGATGGGAAACAGAGCTATAGTACATTCCTTACTGACTTGTGAGGAAAGGGGGGAAATGAGAAATAGATTCTAACTAGGAAGGAAAATTGGCTTTATTTCTGCAGGTGATGCCAAAGAAAGGAATAAAAAAATACTTTATCAATATTTTCACCAGAGAAGAGAACTATTTCTTTCCATCGAATGAAAGTGATGACAAGCTGTCTCACAGAAGGGGTTTGGGCAATCATATTCACACTGAGCAACAGCAAAGAGCCTGGGAGGCCTGGGGAAATTAAAAGGCAACAATCCCAGTCCCACCCAATACACACACACTTGCCTGAGTCTCTTTCAACTCTCTCACAGTTTTGCCCTGTGTAATCAGTGCCCAGGCACAGCCACTCCAGCCCCAGGGGAGGAAAGAATGGGAGGTGAAACTCTCTTCTGGGAGTTGAAAAAAAACTCTTGGTGGCTGCACATGCCTCAGCCTCTAGATCAGACTAAATATCCTACAGTGTCCTGTCCTGCTCCCTCGAGTGAGACGTGACACAGCTGTAAAGAACAAGGAAACCAGACTCCAGGACAGGGAGGTGAGAGCATTTTAATGTTATTTCCAACCCCTTGATTTCAGTTTCTATTCCAAAGATTTTTGCTAGAAAAGAAAGTCCCTGCCAAAGCCACTTCCGGTGAAAGTTTCAACCATTTATGAGAGTCCAGTAGAGCAAATTCTGCACAATTCTTTCCTGTTCTTCCAAAGCCACAGGAATTCACTTTTATAACTTTGGAAGCAACGCATTTATAAGGTTATGAATTGGGATTTCTGGCCCATCATATTATCATGTAGATCTTCTCCGTAATCCAGCCATGGCAGGTATAGAATGCCCTTCATGTCTTATATAGCAACAATGGACAGGAATATGAATCTTTCTTTACTGGAAACTAATTTGGGAGTTAATTTTCTCACAACTTTCCCTCACACATGCACAATGCAACGTGGGAGCAAATCACGCAAAGTCAGAATTTGGCCCTCTGCATTCAGAAACTGAAAAACTGTTAACAACTTTCACAAATCTAGATTACCTGTAAATGAGAATGATTTTTTCAGGAATTTGTGATGATTCTCATTAGAGGTAAAAGTACAAGGATCAAGAGCAGATGTCATCCTTGCGCAGGAATTAAAATGAATGATCACGCATAACAAAAATTAATTCATTATTTTTTTGAGCTTGACTGATATGAACACATGGTGATCACTGTTACAATGAACTGAACCCAAACTCAAAGTCTGGGACAACTTAGTGATGGAAGGAGTACAGATACTGCACTAACAAATGGGAAATCACACAATAGGTTGCTTATCTACAAGAAGACTGTGGAGGAAACAAAACTTTACATGCTCTATTTTTTAAATACCCAGTTTTTATCCAACAAACCCCACTATGCCACTGACTGCCCAATGATTTTTTATTTTTTGTACCCACACTCTATGATTCTTTAGAGATGACAAGGGAAACATTAAATTAATGATAAATTTCAGTAATCAGGCGAAATAAAAAAAAACCCAACAAATTTAGAGTCATTAGTGTTAGTTTTTTCCAAATCAGTGTTTCATGTTGTTTAAAGACACTTCAGAGAAATAATTAAATTCTCAGTACTTCTCTGTGAGGAAATGAAGTCTTCAAAAAATAGACATTAAATCATTACCCATGTTTAACAAATATAATAAATCAACTTAATTAAACATTAGGCATAACATTCCCACATATTTAAGCCCCAATCCACGTAATATCCATTGCCTTGGTGCAGCAGACTGGGTCTGCCACCGACACTGGAAATATTCTCCTGTATTTAGTGACCGAGACTAGGAGGTATTTGTTAAGTCAAACTCTACTGTTAATTTCATGCCAGAAACATATTTTCAACAATATACGGGTTCTGCCAAGATTAATTGTTATCGAAGATGAGAAGTCAGAGTAAAGGAGACTTAAAAGAAACAGAATTTGTCCTTGAGATGGGGAAGGATTCCAGAGGTGCTCTGATTTTTCATTCGCGGCACTCCCTTTTCCAGAGGCCAACTGCAGCCTGATCAAAGGCACACAGAGGCTCCCACGATCTCATTCAGTCTTTTTAAATCACGGTTCAGACAAGCACCTATTAATACACAGTTAAAAAAAAAAAAAAAAAAAAAAGGAGCAGTCACCTCCTTTTCACTTAATTAGGTCATGATTATTCAGCTTCACACAAGAAAAATCTTATTGCGGCAAAGAGAGTTTTCTATTAACCTCCTCCATTCCTTCCTAGCAGTGCATTCAAGTTGTATGTAAATTGATTGCATTCCTCAATGTCACAAGCTATTACAGAGACAGGAAAGCAGGCAGGATTAAAAGAGGTCTGTGATTAGACTATCTAGAAGAATAATTTATAAGACTACCACATCAGCCTTCACACTAGAAGGTGAATGCCTGACACTATACGCCTAAGGTTAGGAAAGGATATTATTGAATGCTTGTCCATTATACAGGTTTTCTTCTGATGCTTCTTCTGAGGCATCAAAGATAAACCAGATAGACCGATGAGCTAATGAAACAAAACAGTTTACATTTTCTTTTAGGAATGGGAGAAATTATTTTGCTCTTCATCCTAGTATTTCAGAGTCAAGAAGCCAAATCTCATTTCCCTTTACAGTTATATCTATAAATCCTGCCCTTAGCTCTTTGGATTCAAAATGAGAAATTATTTTCAAGCGGTGTTTTCACACTGGCCCACTTTTCAAACACTTTGGGGTGGGAGGCTAATCTAACCTTAGAAACTAACAAAGGAGTTTTTGCAACTGGTCACTTCCAGCAGAAAAGTAACCTTGGCAATTTTGAGAATAATGGATTACCAGAGAACATGCTGAAAGCCTGTCTATGAATACAGTCTGAAACAAAACTTTTTGTATTACCTCATTTTTTAAGATGATTCAAAACTCACTAAAGTCAATAGGAAGATCCATATTGATTTTAGGAGGCTTTGAATCATGCCTAAAATTGCTCTTTCATTACACTTCCATCCAACATAGTAAAACAAATCCTACAAATCAATATATTTCTATAAACACAGCAGCACAAGAACAAATTATAAAAAGTTATAACACAGCTAACCAGGATTTGTACACACAAGCAACAAAAAACATTACTTCTTCCTGGGGTTAATTATCTTTTCACAGTTCAAAAAGGTAATCACCTTAAATTACATTGGTCTTGCTAATACTTTCTTGAGTAATTCTGACATTTTAAGGTAGGAAATTTATGTAGAGCAATTAATGCATGAAATAGTTGCAGCAAAATTAAATCTACTCAACATTTTCCACTTCCTCCGAAAGACAACATTTTACACATAATTTATAACATGAATAAATATTTTGTCAAAATCAGGAATAAGATGCTTTTCCCACTATCTCTGCAGAACTTTTGCATTTCTGTATAGAACTATTTGCAGGGAGAAATGATCTGGGCTTCAACAATCTTTTGGTGGTACTTGGTCATATGCCTCTGGTCAGGAGAGTTTGGATTCAGCTGCCTGTGGGCTGAGTTCACTCAATCTCATTGTGAAGATAAGTAGATGCACTTTCATGCACTTATTTTCTGAAGGAAAGGTACATGTAGATACTTCTTCTGACCCACAGCCTAGATACCTTTCTCTGTGTCATTTTTTTCATAGTTCTGTTTCTTCAAACATTAAAGTTATTTCTTGAAAACAGAATATTGCCCTAATGGGGGAAAAAAAAAACCTCTGGAGGTCTAAATGCAAAACATCGGGGGGAAAGGCAAGCAGGAATCCAGACCATTTTGAAAATAGAGGCTACTTTTAATTTGCAAGCCTTACAATCCTTTGCAAGTCATTAGGTCAAAGCAGTGCATTTCATCTCCTTTACCACAGCTCAAATAGCTGTCCCTGTTCTTGCACGCTCTTTTCCATTCTAAAGCATTTCTGGTGCTTGGCTTTTCTTCCAAACTATGGCTCTGCCTATGGGACAAAAACCAAACTGACAGCTCATCCAAGAAAGAAACCGTTGGCAGGAAGTTCTGATATCCTTGAATTACTGAAATAGTGTAGAAATAAACACTACCTAAATTGCAGCTATTACATGAAAACATGTTGTAAGAAATTGTCCTCTTAAACCAAGACTCAGGATGTGTTGATTTTTGGGGTACAAGAGCTATTCTGAAAAGTAATTAAAATCATAGGACACAAAATAAAATAAAAAAGCATAGAAAATAAGTTGAACACTTGAGAAACATTAATAAAATATCCCTTCTTTAATAAACATGTAATGCAGGGCTTTGATCATCATACTGCAGTGGCCTTTTCCTACCAGTTCCTTCATTAACATCAACGTTATTGCAGGAGGAAGAAAGATCTTCGTTTACTCTGACTTTTTAACTGGCATTTGAAAAGTGTTTGAGTTTCCAGTACCCAAAGGGTTCTGCAGGAGAGCTGGAGAGGGACTTTTGGCAAAAGCATGTGGTAATAGGACAAGGGGGAATGGCTTCAAACTAAAAGAGCAGATTTGGATTAGATATTAGGGGAAAATTAGTCACCATGAGGGCGGTGAGGCCCTGGCACAGCTCGTCCAGAAAAGTTGTGGCTGTCCCATCCCTGGAAGTGTTCAAGGCCAGGCTGGACAGGGCTTGGAGCAACCTAGTCCAGTGGAAGGTGTCCCTGCCCATGGCAGGGGTTGGAATAGGAGGAGCTTTAAGGTCCCTTCCTGCTCAAATCATTCTATAATTCTAAGAGAACTGGTTTTGACAGCCTTGGTAGGCACGCATGGATTCTCAAACCATGTCTGAACTCCATGTCTAAAATCCACAAACCGTTTCCCAAAACAAGTCTCAATCCTGCAGAAGCAAAGGTCTTAACAAGAATCCACGTAGTTAACTATATATTTTGTTTACCACACAACGACCCAGCCTGGTCTTTCCACAGTGATTGCTCAAACATACTCACAATCATTACAGCTGCCACTCAGGTGAATATTTTCTTAATTTGATATCAATCTGCATGGAAAGACAAAATGTGTTACTCTAGCAATCTACAGTGTTGGTTATCAAAAGAATTTGTCATTCCTAAGACAAATTTTTGTACGTTACTGATCTTGAGAACACTGTGATAAGGAAGCTCTGAAGTGTTTATCATTTGGATAATATTTGTTTCATCCTATCTTGGTCATCCAGAGATAAGCGCAAGTGCCACAAAAAGAATACCTGATATAATTTGATGAATTTTGTGACGATAATTTTTTGTATGACATTTTTGTAATGAGACCCCACTAATGTAGTTGCAGATCCTTGCAGGAACAGATGGAACCAGTTTCTAGGTGACTCTGTGCCTATCGTGGAGGGAGATTCTTGTTGGGACTTCAAATGCCACAGATCCCCACTTGCTCTAACGTTCTAACCTACATTTGGGAGAGTGTCTTTTGGAGAACCCCTTCTCAGATAAGATACCAAAGAGGAAACTCCAGAGTTTTGGCGCTACCAGACCAAGTCCAGCCTCAGCAATGCTGTTTCCTCTACAATTCCCACAACACTTCAAATCCATTTAGAAATCCACCCTGTGGGAGCTCTCAGCATTCAAATATTTAAAGTGCCAAAAAGCAGCCTGCTCAAAAGGAATGAAATAACAGTGTTTAAAGCCAATAATACGGAACAGTAAAGCAAAACCTACATCCACACCTATAACCAGGAAGTTCCCCTCCTCCAAGACAGCATGGAAAATCTTAACTAGCACCAGACAACACAAGTTCATTACCATCTGCTTGGTCTTTGTTTCTGTTTCAAGGCCCATCTACACCAGTCTCATGGATATTCCCTGATCCAGTCTGCATAGCACAGCACTTCCAAATCCTTCCTGTTGATTCATTCCAAACACCTCACATGTTTCACCACATCCAGTAATGTCATTCCTCATCATGCTGCAGAAAGAAACAAACCCTCAGCTATTTTTTGTAACTCAATAAGCAGTTATCTATAATTACAATACGTCTCAGGGGTGACTTTTTGAGCAGATGTAGTGTTTTAAATTTGGAAATTTATGGATCACAATTAATGCTGTACAAAACAGTACAAACTTAGCCCCTTCCTATATGCTAAATAAACACAGGAAAATGACAGGGGGGAAGAGAGTCACATAACATCTCTTTCCAAGAATAACCACCATCTCTTTCCCCACACACAGCATCTTGTTATTCACTAACCACCCTCTCCTTCTGCAGGATGCAGTTTGCTAAGGATTCTATTGTTGTATCTTCTCCTCAAAAGGACTATTAGAAGAAGTGAGAAGTTTCTCAAGTATTTATTACTCCCACAAGTGTATACAAAATAGATATATATTTATTTTTGCTATCTTCCAAAATGCAATGTAAAATCTGCATGTTCTTGTGACTCCTTTCCATCAAAATCTTTTATTTTGCAAATTAATAGTGAAGACATTTTAGCATTTTAGCAAATTTACTCACATAAAAATCTGAATTCCTTTACACATTTTTATCCCAGTTTAAAAAGGATTTCTTGATGTATAGCCTGACACAGACTGTAAAGTCATTCAATTTTATAGCTAAACTATGAGAGGGGTATGCAGGAAATTATTCCTAAACTGGTCTATTTTGGATTTGTGTAGCATAGTTCAAAAAGTAAATTTAACTGTATATAATGGTAAGGAGATAAATGCTGAGAGTGAAGAAAAAAAGAAAAAGGAAAACAATTTTAAAACCAGAGTAAACAGTATAACTGCATGTGTGTTCAAAAATTCTCTCTGTAAGGATGAATTAAAAATCTGACTGTGCAAAATGAAGAATCATAAATGCCGCAATGGAGCAGGTGTTGCAAAGTTTATTGGGAAATCTCCTAAATGCTTCCATAAAAATTCAATAGCCTGTTGTATGTAAGACAACAAAATTATATTTCATGGAGAGCTGTACTCCTGCCATTTAATTATTGGACAGTACTGCAGTCTTCTCAGAGCAGCTTTCAGACCTCAGGTTATAATGAGCAGACAAGAGTGAGGAGTTCCATCTCCACTGTATTTAAGAGACTTCACGATAGCCAAAGGAAATTAGAAAGCATGGTATTTTCATGAAAAGCACTTTTCAATTACCTTTGTATCCAAATAATGTCGCATTCATATTCACAGTATTGCAAAGTCATTACCTAGACTAAGCAAAATGAACACAGTATCAGAACTTAATTGGATATAGAAAATTGGAAAGTTCCACACCACAGTTGCTGAATAAGTAGAAATACATAAAATGAAGGGAGCAGCTGTTTCCTGAAAGCCACTGTAACAACAGACAGTGCTTGTAAAGGGCATGGAAGGGTCACTGAGCTCAGAACAAGGTGAGCCCTGGGCCGTGCTCACTTGGCAATTCCACCCCAGTGCAGCAGGCCTGTTAGCACCAGCTCACAGTGACAGCCAAGGAAAGCAGCTTTCCTTAGCCCTCGCTAAAGCAGAGCTCCAGCAAAGGACCATCTATATGTTTTGATTGAAGACAACCAGTGAAAAGAAGAGTTAAAAGGTGTTCTTTATCTAAAATCAAGGTGAAGGTTTAAGCACTTTTTGATTGCTGAAGTTGCTCTTTAGGGTATTGACATGCATCATTTCAGACAGGTTTTTAAAAAATCATGAACTTTGTACTGTGTGTTCTGCTTCATATTTTACTGCAGTTATATTTATGTGCCATGCACACTGCGTTCCATATTCTGCACAGAAATAAGCACAACAAAAGGAAGCTAAAGTCTGGGCTATTTGGTTACATGAGAAGATAAAAGGAGAAGAGAACAGTAAGAATCAAGAATTACTTACGTTATGCACTGACGTGGGCTAAGATGTGAATTTAGGTAAGATTCTGTGGTTCAAAAGAACATCAGGACTTTTATGTTGGCTGTGTCAAATGCCCTCCACCTTTTTAATAAAATTACAGAACCAGAAAGACTTTCGCGTTTTGAAGGCGAAACTTTCTTCAACATTAGTTAGAACAAATTTTCTAGAGAAAATAGAAATGTTTGAAAAGGCTCTCCTCCTGGACTGATATTTCCATTTCCTTTTGACTCACTTTCTACTGTTGGGACTTCTAGGGTGACAGTAGATTCTTCACAACCCACACAAAAATCCTCTAAATCCAAGCCCCTCAGAACTGTGGGACTATCTCATTGCTGCTCTCAACCAAGCCCTAGTCTTCCTGTTGCTCTTCCTCACTCCTCAGTAGTTCCTAGGAAAAACAAAGTCCTTTTCCCTCCTTTTGCGTCCACTTGACCCAGTTTACAGCAACCAGCACAAGGCAAGCAGCCAGCCCACCCTTTATTGCTCATCTCCAGCCCAGGAAGGGAACATGACCCAGCTGACCCTCACACTTGTGGAACTTCAACAAAATACAAACACAGCTAGAGTTCACTGGAGTGAACACACCATATACATGGCCTCCGTGTTTATAAAGCAATGTTTTATGAAGTGAAGGACATGAGACAGCTTTAGAAACAGAATTTCCTGATACAAATTGTGTGTTAGTAGCAGGCTTAATACATCTCATGGCCCAGGAAATACTTTCCAGTCCCGTGTATAAGAAACCATGCTGACAATTTTCAAAGCTAGCTACAAAACCTGGGCACCCTGTCCATGTTTCCCAGAATCACAGAATAGTGGGGTTGGGAAGGGACTTCCAGAAACCAGCTTGTAAAACCCTATAGCGCTAACGGGGTCAACTGCAGCGAGTTTCTCACTTGTGTTTTGAATATCTCCCCAAATGGAGTCTCCACAGCCTCTCAGGGCAACCTGTCTCATATTCAATCACCATTCCAATAAAAAAGTGGCTTTTTTATGTTCAGACAGAGCTTCCTGTGCTTCTGTTTGTGCCCATTGACTCTGACCACTGAGCACAGTTTAGCTCCATCTTCTACATATCCTTCCATCAGATATCTGTAAAAACCTAAGAGATTCCTCCCTGAGGCTTCTCTTTTCCAGGCTAACCCATGCCAGCTATCTCAGCTTCTTCTCATATGAGAAGTTTTTTAGCCACTTGGACTTACAAAAGGACATTTGGGAAAAAAGAAAAAAAAAAATCTGGTTTGGAGACCATTCATTTTGGGTAATGCAAGTGAAAAGATTTTGTGCTTTTCATCACAAGAACAGCTGTACAATATTTGCAGCCTCAATTCCTTCAGTGTTCCAATTAAAGATTGCATAGATCCTGGGCTGGAATGTGTGGAAATGGGAAATGCTAGGGATATAAAAGATTACCAATCCCCTTTAATTTATGCTTTCAAATGCTTAACACAGGGCTATAATTGCAATTTTAATCACATGTGTTCTGTGTGTGCATTGAATACAGAGGTCTCCCTGTGTCAACTAGCACCCAGTAAAGCTGCAGGGATTTTTTCCACTTTAATGTATTCATGTTAACATGTAAAAAGATCCATTTTAAAGGCTCTAGGAACAAAAAAAAAAGTGACAGCTTCAACTGTAACTGTCAAAAACAAGTGGATATAAAATTCCACCTTGCCTCTAATGGCAGGGTACTTTTTTGTTTTGCCTTCAAACACTTCAGAAACAACCTGCTCAAGGTGGGTGGCAAACTGCTATTTTATGTCCTATGGATAAGTGTCACAAGTGACGCCACCAGATTAGCTAAGCAGGTCTGCTAGGAAGAGCTCAAAGTGGATGCAAATAACACCAGATTTTTGAGAGTTTTATTCTGGATTTTATGTCTGTTTTATGTTGTCACTTTTAGTAGGAACAAGACTTACTTTACACAGCAATTTTTGTGTTTCCTGAAGTCTTATTTTGAATGTTTAAAACCTTCAAATACCTGAAGTGTTCTGCGCTTCTTGTTTCAATTTCAAACACATTTTCTTTTATTGTAGTGTGGTGGCAATTTTGTCATCACTATTTAAATAAAATGGCAGAAATCGCAAGGTAAAATGCTGCATTCTGGGACTAAGGGTTGCAGAGGCTGAACCTAAGATGTTTCCAAACTGACACTTTCACACTTGCTGTGGAAACTCTGAGCTGAACACATCCATAACCTTGAAAGTGTCTCAGTTACGTTTAGGCTTAAAATACCAACATCCAAAATGGATACAAGTATTGTCAGGAATTAAGATATGATTAGCTGGAGAAGGTCAATAGTGTTTCACCATTAACCTCCCCCTTTCCTGAAATATAACCAAGAGCCTCACATATAAATAACATCAACCAGTCTTAAAGATAAGGATAGAGTCAGGATGTAAGATTCACCTCAGCCATGGAAACAAAATTTCACTGAGGATAATGAAACTGGATGACTGCAAATCCCTTTGGGAGATCAGAATCTCATCCAGTATATCCTGGCAAGTTTTATCTTGCAGCCCAAAATGAATAAAGAATTAAGAATTAAATCAGCAGTATAAAAACCATTTAAAATAAATCACATATTGAGAAAATTTAATCATTAAAATGGAAAAAAATATTATTTTATTTTAAGACATCAATAATTTATCTAGCAATATTTTCCTGCAAGTATTAACCATGAATATTTAATATGTACATGTGAGCAATTTATAAACAGAAACAAAAATGAAAATGTTTAAATGGTCCTGGATGTGCTGCTATAAAGAACCAAATTGAATCATATCATCAAGCCAGTAGTAAATTCAACAGCTAGAAGCCTACTCTTTATGAAATTGCACTCCAGCTAGTAGAGTTTGTAAGTGCATTTTTGTTCAAGTGCATAGTTTTATCTATGCAAAATATTTTGCAGTTGTATCTATTTCAATTTAATTTCTTTTGCAAATATTTTGAGAGCTCTCTTCTCCCCATACAAGAGGAGAGAGAGAAATGAATAGCTCAGACTTGCAATCCAAAATAAACTGCTTCAACAAAGTTCTGTTTTACAAAAGCATACCAGAGGCCTTTTTTCCATCCCAACAGGCAATGTCATTATCTGTCTCCTTGGGCACTGCCACCAGGCAGCAATAAAAGTTTAAGTGGATGAACTAACCTGACATTTAGTTTAAAATCATTTGGAAGTACCTACACAAGGTGCTTCTCACACAAGGGATCTTCAGAGGAGCTGATCTCCAGCTGTGAGCAGTATCAGAGATGACCCCACCATCTGCCTGCCTGCTCCTGGAAAAGCTACACTGGAATAAACTCAGAACAAATCAACTGTGTTTAACTCTATCCAGCCCATTTCATGTCACAACAACAGCCACATCTAATTCTTCATTAAAATCTGCTTTCAGCACCTCTGTTACCTGAAGCTCCATCACCTCTGCCCGCCATTGCCTCCACGCTGGTCACACTCAGCTCCTCTCCTGTTCCATGCAGGAAGGACTGACCATTCCTGATGGTTCTTTACTCATAGCCTTGCCTCACTTGGCTCCAAGCTTGTACTCCTTATGTGTTCCTCCCTTCCTTCCCCTCAAGGGAACTGAAAATCTCTACCAACCCACTGTAAATTATTATTTACATATAATTCTCTGCTGCTGAATTTGATGGCAGTTTTATCATTAGACTATCATTAGGAACTCGAACAAAATCGTTATCTGAGTTTTATAGCAAATCAGTCTTTACATTCCTATAACCATAACCATAGAGCTAATGAGACAAGTTTATTTATACAACTGCACAGTCCTGATTTTCTGTTCCTTTTAGCTCATGGCCAGTCATTGTCAGTTCCTCATTCCCCGGCAATGTGGCAATGCCAGGGCACTCTCTCCAGCCAGGATCTGAGGGGTTTCATTAACTTTACTGTTCTGACAACTGGCTCACATGCTCACGCTTCACTGCCTGGATTTTAAGATGACTCCTGAAGTGCTGTCAGCAGAGAATACGGTGCCAAAAATCATTTGGCCCACAAACCCTCTCTCAGTCACCAGGAGCAGGAAGGAAGCAGTTTGCAGAGGATGGCTTCCCAAGAGATAAAGTGAGAGTTATCTATGTCATTACTCTCCGCATCACTCCTCCTGAGTGGAGGATTATGCCCTCCTTGAAACACAGCTGCAAATACCACAGGTTAGGAAAGACAAAGGATGTCTCAGCCAGTGGTGGTGGGGGACTGGCAGCTTAAGAAACAACTGTGTTGAAGCCAAGAGGATTATCTGCTGTCTTTGGGGAGAGAGAGGGTAAAGGGGAGATGTATCTGTGGTATCCTGGCAGCTGAACTTCCCACCACCTTTTCATCATGCTGGCAAGATGTGATTGGGAGCTTGTGTCTCAAATGTTCAGACAGTTCCACTAGGAGATTGCTTTTATACTGCTAGAAAGATTGAAGTTATTTCTGTGTTCCCCTGCCTTTTCTTCTGGAGTTTAATTTCATTTCTAGTTTCAGGTAAACAAGACTCGTGATCACAGGATGTGCACAAATGTGTCTGTGCCTGTCTTTTTGTGCTTCTGTTCAAGCCTTCCATCTCCTCTCTAAGTTTTGAGCACACTATTTCATTACAACAAACAACAGAGGTATCAACTGTGAGGCACAAATACGCAATGAATCAGGCTTCGTGAACTCTTCTGCTCTCAAAATGACTGATTTCTCTTTGGTTTGGGGTGCATGGTAGACAAGATTTTATTTTGCCTGTGCTGTTTTCAACTCACCTTGTCATACCCATCAAGAAAAGATGGTGCCACAGATCTTGAGAGCAGACAGGAAGAGAGAAAAGAAGCTCTCAGCTATTCTTTTTATTGAAAGCTCAGATACAGCAAAAATATCCAGAAAAACACAGTTATATATCCATTTAGAAAGTGGAAGGATCTTGGGACACATTACCAATTTATGACATGCGTCTAGATTGACTTTCTTACAAAATCTGTATTCATTCTACTAATCAACTAAAAATGCACAGTGGCCCATCTAGATTCTAGGACAGAATTTTAAATCAAAGACTGTATTAGCTGGCCAACTCATTTTGGTACTAAAGAAAACCCGAGAGACAGTGACCAGCAGTTCTTTTTTCACAAACAGAATACTTGACCTGGGAAAAATATCTATCCTTGGAAAGCTGATCACATGTAGCCATAGATTATGAGGACAGAAAAGAGCACCCGTAACAAAGTACAGACACGTTTGCATCCTTAATTCTGTGCCAACCC
The DNA here is from genome assembly GCA_013399875.1 of Gymnorhina tibicen. NCBI lineage: Eukaryota > Metazoa > Chordata > Aves > Passeriformes > Artamidae > Gymnorhina > Gymnorhina tibicen. The sequence continues at coordinate 1,310,622 of VXAZ01006886.1, forward strand.
TCAAAAACTGATTACAGAACACCTTTCAAAAAGACGGCCTCTCTTGATCCCAAAACATTATTTCTATTTCCAGACTATTAGTTTAGAAGGCAGTCCAGAGAGATGTTTAGAGACCAGAAAATAAACCACACAGTATTTTTGCAGAACATTTAAGGCAGAGGGTGCCAAATTTTCACCTGTCTCTCACAGTGAATATCACAAATCTTGATGCTGCATTTCTCATGACTTTAAAATCACAGAGGATTTTAACTTTGTCACACACAGAGGAACTTCCAAGTTTTAACACAGACTTCTACAAACATTGTCAGATATAAGCCAATAGGCTGCCCTGTTCTAGTCACTTGTAATTTTGCATCAGAGAACAAGTACTAAATAGATGAAGAAAAACCAATGTGTAAATTCATTGGAAAAATTATTTTCCCTTAAAAAAAAAAAAATTGTGATTTTACCTTGTGCAATAAACTATTTTGTCCAGCTCTGGTTAAAAAACCCAACAAACAACTATACCTCCCCATTACCATATGCATACAAATTAAGAAATTACAATTTCTCACTGTTTTGAATACAACAATTTTTCAGAGTCGATCTCGGCAGAACAGTAGGGAGACAACTAAAACAAACCATGCAACAAATGTAAGGCTGTACACAACAAATATATTGCACCACCCACTGCATTGCTTTCTGTATCTAATATTACTTTAATTGCTTTTATCCCTACTTTCTGCCTATATTTATAGCTCCAGCATATATTTTTGCCTTTCACATTTCATATATTTCTTCATTCACACTTCATCTACATATTTATAGTACTTTACTTTTCAGACTGTTCCAAAATGATCTCCCTGTCCCATGCTGTCACCTCTCCTTACAAAATGAATTTAATTTGAAATGTTACAACCCAGGAAAACTAAAACAGAAAAATCAGAATTTGTAGAAAAGATGCAGAGGTCTCTTCCCACCCTAACAATTCTGTCCTTCTATTTTACAGCTTTAAGACTGGATATTATTTTGTGACTGTATCACATAAACACTACTGAATGTTTACCTTAATTCAGGGCAAGTCTGGTTTATCAGATAATACCCACTCACAACTGCAATGGAGTTTAAGGTAAATTATCAACATGCAATTTATTGGCTTGAGAGGCTTATACATACCCTATAGCTCTTGGAAACTGGAAAAAAGAGTGTTCTATTTTTAAAGATAAAACCCAATAGACTTTCAACATTAGGCACAGTTAATCAGGTTCTGCCATCCACCTGTCAGTTGATGTAGGTCATTGCAGTTGTACTGATGTCAATGAAACTATGCTACAATGATTCAAATTAATACATCACATGTATTTTAATGTATTTATTATTGTTTAATCATAAAAATTTAAGATAGCCCCATCTCTGTAGTTTTACTGGGTTTTTAAGATTGCAACAGTAACAAAATTGAGACAAAATCAGTATAATTATTAACAAGAACTCTAAAGTTTCATCCTGGTTTTAAAGAAACTACATTACTTTTAATGTTTGAATAACTTTTGCCTAAACTAGAATTATTCTGGTTTGTTGTACCTTTCTAAGTTTTCCCCATAGTCTTCCAGTGGCGAAGCAATTCAATTCATGAAAATTTTAAATGCAATTCAAATGTATTTACAAAGCGGCATATTCACCTTCTAATAAAAAAAAGCTCTTCTTAAAATATTTTTATGGTGCAAATAAAAGAGTCTAAAACTTATCTTTGCTGCATGACAGTGACAAAGATCATGCACATACCTATAAAATGGGAGTAATCAGAATTACACTCCCTCTTACAGTGCTTTAAAACACACACGTAAAGATATTTCATTTTTTAATTTTTTCCCTGGATTTCAGGCAACTGAGAGTCCTGCTTTTCAGTATTTTCTTGTAAGTTATCATTCACTAATGTTAGGAATAAAATATTTTCCCAAAGAGAGTTAGTTCCAGCTTTGAACAAATGCAGAAATTCAGTGAAGGGAGGTGGTAAGAGCTCTTCAGCTCCCGCCTTCCCCATCTCTGGGTGTGCAGCACACACATGGATTTCCCATGGTTGTGTCCCTCTGCCCATCCCTCTCTCCACGCTGGGCTGTGTCCCCACACGATGGATTCTGGCCTCAGCACTGAACTATGGAGAGTCCTCCACGAGACACACAGAGAGCTCCCCCAACCACAACAGCCTTGAACTGACCCCCCCTGCCTCTGTCTCCCCTCCTGCTTCTGGCTTTCATTCCCTGAGTGTCTCCAGCTCTTTTGGCTTCCCCTTAGGTGAAATTCACCTTTAGGCAGAAACTCCATCCCCTTTGTCCACCTTCAAGGAAGCTTTTCCCAACCAGAAAGCTCACTGTGTGCTGCAGGATATGCCAAGACTGTATTTCTCTCCCACATGGGGTGTATCTGATCTCATCTAGAGTGAAACCCAGTTCATGGATATAATCCTTTCCCACTGCTAATAATAATCACAAAGTGCCCCTTCCCAAGAGGTCAGCATGTGAAACAGTGGCAAAATGACTGGACAGCTGCATAAAGGAGTCCATGGGGGCGTAAGGATGTCAAGACAACCTGACATGTGGAAAGCCCCTGAACGGCAGTGCCAGAACCTGGTAGTGTGTTGGAATCCCAGTTCCATACAGAAACAGCCAGGAGGGCTGTGCTAGCCATGGGCTCCTGACAGAAGAGGTCCTGCTCCGTGAGGACCAGTGTGGCAGCTGGGGAAACTTGGGAGCAGCAGCCCAGGAAGCTGCAGTAAATTAGATTCACTGAAGGCACACAGTAACACAAAGATAGAGACATAGTCCTGAACACACCATCTTTGGACATCCTGTTTGTTCACAGGTTTCTGTAAGGATTTCTGCATCCCCCATGGTCAGTTGTTCTCACGTATTCATTTAACTCATGGCACGTCTGACAGCTCAAAATCTTTTGCTGACGTTCTGCACACCACAATCAAATCAAACTTCCTTCCCAGTTTACTGCAGACAGTGTTTTGTTCTGCATGAAAGAATAACCCTTATACAATGTACTGTATGTCTACAGTATATGAGTCTAAAAATATATTTCCTTTCCTGTCTGATTTTTCTCTAGATCTTATTATTGTTATTATTATTATTAGTTTATGCCAGGGAACCTTCCTCCTACCTTAAAGTCTCTACAAAACAGGTTCTGTTGCTATTTCAGGACAGTGTCCTCAGGTAAAGGTACTGTGTGGCAGCACAGCTGCACCCCTCTCCTGAACAAGAAAAACAAGACAATTAAACCAAGAGGAAGATTTCCCTCCCCTGGCAGAGCTGTAGCCCCATGAGGGAGTCTACAACACTGTTCTGAGGGGTCTGAACGCTTCCTCTCCTCAGCCAACACACAAGAGATATTCTACAGCATAAACCAGCCTGCAAAGTTGGGATCTTGTCTGCAGTGAAGAACAGTTCCTGGATCTAGCTCTGAAAATTTAGTGTTAATTCCTTAAAATAAATTGATATAGCTGAGTAAACCTTTAGTAAATGTTACAAATGTGCCTATGATCTCTGTAAATTCCTGCTCCTCTTCTCTGTTTTTTCTCATTAATAATTTCTCCGGTTATTGCTTCTCCTTGCCTCTGTTCCCAAGCCCTCTTTTACGGACTGTTTTGTTGTTTTACAAGACTTAGCCATCGTTCCCAAGACTCAGTCCATGTTCACATCAGCTACACTAATTGGCAACAGACCTGACACATTTCTTGATTAGAAGTTAAAACACTTAGAACAAAGCTCTAAACCTTTAAAAAAGAAAAGGAAAAATGCAGTAAAGAAAATGTCCTCAATTAAATACTCTTTAAATGGAATTCTCCGGGAAGCAAAAGAAGACGGAAACCGAATTGTGAAAGACCACCCTGTTGTAATGTTATTTAAATCCCTGGGGGTTTTATTTAAGAATCTGAGTGTTCTGGACTACAGTCTTAAAGTACTTCAAGCTTTTTAAAGATACATAATATTTGTTCTATTGCCATGTAAATAGTTTCTCTCTTCAGATAACTTCAAAGCAGTACAATATTAGTTCTGTTGATAAAGATGCTGATGTTTAAATGTTTTCACAAGTTATGATGAAATCCGTATCACACGAGGTAGATTTAATTTCTTTGTTGATTTGTAACTCAAAAGTTAGCAAAGAAAAACACACGAGAAATCACGGTTTTGTAAATTTGGTATTGATACATAAATGTAGCGGTACTTTGTACTGATGCACAACACGAATGAAGGCTGGTTCTTTCTGCAGTTGAGAAACAGTAGTATTGCCTTAGGAATGCTGGCTGGATGGGCTGTCATTTTGATCATGTTATTTTCACATCTTCCAAAATTTTGTATTTTGTTATAATATAAAGTAAAACCAACTAAAGAAAAAGAATATTAAGCACTTAAATTTGGAAGTTGATTTTAGTCAGCTTATAAACATGATTTGTGGAGGGTTTTTTTTTGTGGAGTTTTTGCTTCTCAAAATATTTCAGGTTTTATTCTAAGTAGCAATAAACCTGGTGGGGTTTGGTTTATATTTTTTTATTGTTGTTGTTTGTGGGGGGCAGGGTATGGTATGACCAACAAAAAGCACCACAAGGAGAAAAAAAACTCTATTAATTGAGTCACCTAAAAAAATCTTATTTTTGATGACTTTTACATCAGGTTTCTTTAAGCTGTAAATGAGCATGAATCCTGTCTATTAACATAATAATCCCATCTGAGAATCCAGACCAAAGAGTTGGCACTTGTGGATATCCCCAGGAGCTGGCACAGGGTCCGAGCTGTGTGACCCTGGGGCAGCTACACCCCTATACACACTGTAGGACTCTGTGTGTTTGATCTGGTCTCAAATGAAGAAGTTAGTTCTTCAACTTAAATCTGATTTAAATTTGTTTCATGCATCTAAAGACAGTGTTCACTTGAGCATCTTTGCAAGCTTGGAGCCCTGTTAGATTAGTTAAATGGTTTATTTAAATATTTTCCATATATTCCAGACTGCCAAGGAGGGCAGTAGCCAGAGGCAATCCCAAGGACAAGGACTGAAGCAGTATGGGGTTTGCTGTACATGTCAGTCTGACTTTTCCTGCAAAGGCAGTGAGGTACAAATTATCTCTACTAACAAGAACTTGCAAATGCACAAGGTCAGGGCTTTGCAGAACAGCTCCGAGCATCTGCACCTGGGCAGGAGCTGTTTGGCAGCAGCACTGCCACAGCAAGGGCTTGGGCAGTGTCAGGGAAGGAGAGGAGGTAGCAGGTAACAACGCTTCTGACTCCAGGCCTTGCAGCAAAGATCCATCCCCCCAACTGCTCCCATGGAAGGTTAAGATGTTCCTTAAAGGAAAAGCAAAGACTCCTCATCACTACATGCTAAGAAACTATAAGAGAATTCCCTGCCTGGAGGACCTATGCTAATACAGATATTTTGGACCAGGACAAAAATATACCTACTTTTTTTTTTTCCAAAGTGGAAGATACCACACATGCATAAAGATGAGAAACGTGTTGAAAAGTAAATTATGTGAACAAAGAAGTCAAATTGCATGAGCAAATGCATTGAAATGAGCAGAAAATAGCTCAGTTAACACCTCTCCTTCCTGCTCTTTTAATTGCTCCACTCCCTAAAACATGTCTTCAGTACTGCAGGAAAAATAGTACTAGTTTAAACAATGCTGAAAGGACCCTCTTAGCAAGATTTTCTGAAGTAGAACGCAGAAATAAATATAGTAAAGAGGAAGCTTGTTAGACTTTAGAAAACAATTTAGCAAAGATAGGCTACAAATCAGCTTCTACCTTAGGAAAGGTATGATATTCTGACAGTTTCTGCATCAGGAAAGGTGGTATATTTTCATTAGCTCTACCTAGCAATTACAGGGTGGGTTTTTCAACAATACAATGAAATGTACTGAAAACTAGATACTTCTCTGGTAATATTCTTTAATGCACAGCTTTCTACTTTAACTTAAACCTGAATATGTTCCTCCATGTCTCAGGAAATAGAGGAACATGATTTGGATAGATCTCTAGCTCTGGCCACAAAGTGGTTATTCAACCTGTTCTCTCTGATGACCAGTGACAGGACCTGAGCAAACGGCACAAAGCTGAGTCAGGAGAGATTTTGGCTGGATATCAGAAAAAGACTCTTCCCCCAGAGGGTGGTTGGGCACTGAACAGGCTCCCCGAGAAAGTGGTCACAGCACCAAGCCTGACAGAGTCCAAGAAACATTTGGACAATGCTCTCAGGCACATGGTGTGACTCTCAGGGAAGGTCTTGTGCAGGGCCAGGCACTGGATTTTGATGATTCTTGGGGTCCCTTCCAATCGAGCATATCTGTGACTCTATAATTGTGTTTCCCGTAGACAGATAGCAGGAAAGCAGAAGTTAAAAGTCAACAAAGGGGTAACAGAGAAGCCAGATCACTGTTCAAATGTGCATTCTCTGTGCAGAACTATTCTCACTCTCAAGCTGAATGTATATTCCCATAGAGAGTGAGGGATAGAACAGTAGAGGCACTTTGACTTCTAAGATGAGGAGGCTGCCTGTTGAGTAGGGAGCAGATATTTGTGTGTTCAAAGGGACACGTTCCTGGTGTTTACTCCTCTGGTGGAGACAGCTTTGCCACAGCTACAGTTTGCCAGGAACTTGATTTGAGAGTATTTTCAGTTTTCTTTTGATAATCTGCCCCCTCAACAACAAAATGGGGGTGTGAAGAGAGGGGACTGGCCCTGTTATTTATTATTTCTACGGTCATCACACTGGAAGACCCTTCAGAGAACAGCTCTTACCTCACTCAGAGGCGCAAACAACAAAAAAAAAAGGAAATTTTCCCCAAAGCATCCAAATTTAAGTACAATTTATGCATAAAATCCCTTTTCCTTTTCCATCATCTTAATACACACTTAATTTCTCCCATCAAGGAGGACCCTTAGAGGCAGGTGCTTAGACATACCCACCACACCAGTATCCTGTGGCTGACGTCATGCACTCCTAGCAGGTCTCAGGACCACCAGATCCAGCTGGTCCCGGAACACACCACGGCATGACAGCTGGCAGTGTTAAGGAACAACCACGAGAAAATCCTAAAAAAACTACTATAAAAGCAGTGGAAATGTAGTAGAGTAGAAATGGACCAAGTCCTTTCAAAAAAACAACTATAAATCTTCCATTTATCTTTGAACCTTACCTATTTAGGTAAGTATAAGCAATAGAAGCATTTGAACACTAAGACAGAGATGCTTTCACTGGCTTTTGTTGCTCTTTTTTTCCCATTTTTATATATAAATATATATATATAAGCAATCAGGTAAAGGAGAGTCACGTCTCATAAATGCTGCTGAGTGCCAATAAGAACTGTGCTGTTTGGATGCAGTTGTCAGTTTCCTAAATCTGCAAAACTAAACCATTAACCTCAAGGGACAATCTGGTTTGGGGGCATTGCCAGCCCAGCAGAAATCATGCAATCCTGTGTCACTAGCCAGTGTTAGAGTGGTCTGGTTCAGGGTTGTTGGTGCTTTTCCCCTGCTTCTGTATCGCTGGGGGTGCAGAAGTGCAAAAATGGGAAAAAGAAATAAAGGGCAGGGAAATGGAACACTTTTTTAGAATATCAGATGTTGGTTCACATTAGATTTGAATTGGGACATGAGGGATGGGGTATGATATTTCATCCAAGCCACTGAATTTTATGTGGGGATGAAAGAACTGTTTGAAACAGAAATTATTAATATGTTTTCCTTTTTATATCTGCTCAGATTGTTAATTAGGAACTATATAATGAGGATTTTCTACTCTTGCATTAGTGAAAACTCAGTCATGATTACTTTTCCCTCACAAATTTGGAAATAAGATATTGTAGAGGACTTGGGTTTGGCTTAGGTTTGTTCAAATTGAAGTTGGTTGAACAGTTCTTACCAATTTCAACTGATATGTGTTATTATTCCTGTGTTGGACACCACAGAAGACTCTATCACTCGTAGATGAATTTTAAACACTGCTGTTTATCAACATTCCGTTCACTTAAGTGGTATATTCTCTGGTTTCTGCTTTTCAAAACCTCCATTTATAATTCTACAGTGAACTAAGGAGAATTCTTGGCCTTTGTTAGAATTGTACCAGATGGTTGATGTAAACCTGGAGATATAATCTCATTTGCCGCAAAATTCTTTAAGAGTTTTCCACGTAGATATCAGGCAAGTGGTACTAATCCTTCCAGTGCTCCTTTTGCGTGTGTCAGACAGCATCCAAACAGCAGCTCGAGGAACGTGCCAATTCACTCGAGAAGGAAAGAGGATCCCTTATGGTACAAGAGCCCGAACCAGGCAGGACAAAGGAGAAAGAGTGACCTCTCCTGGCACCGTGGAAAACCTAAAGCTGTTTCCTATCAGAAACAAAAGGGGTTGGAAGGAAGAAGCGAGTTGGATTTGAACAAGTAAAATTTTTTTTTTTTTCAAATGTAAACATTGTTCATCTCACAGGGAAATTCAAATTCTCACCTGAGTTTAGGAGTTCCATAACAATGAGCAAGCAATGAGATGACAGTTTGGTAAAGTTTAATGAGGATAATTATTAATAAAAACCAGCTAACATGCCCTGAAAAAGCTTTCTGTTGGGCTTTGTGTGATCATTTGGCCTAATTATTTTTGATGTTTTGCCCATCAAATAACGAATGTGCAGCTTGTGAAATGTCAGATATAATTAGAACAAATAAAGCTGTAGCATGAACATCCAAAAAGCCTCCAGTACCTATTAGTAAAAATCCCCTTTAGGAGCCATTTACACAGCACCAGCAGCAGCATTTCACAGGTAGAGGAGTTGGCACAGAGCTAACAGACAAATTTTGAAGTCAAACAAAAGTTCTTGAGAGATTACAGAGAAGTAATAGTTCTCTGTGCTTTGTTAATGGTATCCATTTACGGATCTTAGATAAGTGCCTTAATTTCACTGGGATTCAGTGACAAAACAGAGCCATGTCAATATGATTTTTTTATTTCTCTTATCATCTGCCATAGAGTGACACAAGTGGCACTCTGCTGAGTTAAACAATGATTTCCTGAATCACTGTTGGAGTCAGTTAAAGGTATAGAATACACGTATGCCATACAGGATATTGAATTCAGTGCTTCAGTCAGCCTTGCTCTGTGTGTTCTTCATTGCTGTGGGTTACTAAGGCTCACAGGTTGCTTAGAGGACTCCCCCCCTTCTTTCCTCTCCTCAGAAATGCTCAAGACAGCATCCCTTTCCAGTGAAGCAGAAATTATTTGCTCATTTGCACCACCACCTGACCAGCATTGCTTGTAATTAACTGATTACCCTCCTTGTGTTCCTGACATGCAACCAGTATTTGTTTGGAAGAGCACAGAAAGGCCAGGTTAAAGAAATAAGCATATTGCTGTCTTGTAACTCTGTTTTTAACCTGCAGTGGGAACATCTGGGAATTTAGATCAAACAAAATATCCAATATATTTTTGATCTAGTCAAACTCAAGTAAGGAGATATGTGAAAAACCCTATGATGTCAAAATGCTGGAGCTATTTAAGAAAATAATATACCTGAGGTTCAACCACAGAATTCTCTGTTGAATACCAGGCTCCAAGATCTAGACAAGAACATAGCAGTGAGAACTTAACAATGGAAGAAGCTGTGCAGCTTGGAATTTAATCCTTTCCATCACAAATCACAGTGTTTAAAGGTAGATTTTTGATTCAGTTCAAGAAACACCTTTTTCTTCCTTCTTCCAATGTCAGGCAAAGATACATGCACATATATTATTATGGTAAGGCAACTTTTGAAGAAGCCATGGCTGCAGTTCAACCTCCACAGCTCCAATTAGCCTCTCATCCATCCTATTTTGTTCTACAGGAAATACCTTTCATACTTATTTCACCGAGTTTTGAGTATTTCTACAGTGATCCCTCAGTGTTCAGGGGAAAACTCTCTTGCCCTGTTCAGCTTAGTCAGCAGGTTCAGAACTCTGTTGTGTCTGGCACCTCCTGTGGGTGAGCACCCTGCAGCACCCACCTTGCACTGATGTGCAGAATTTCTGAGGTGCAGAAGTTCAGCTCCTACCTGGGGTCCAAGCAGTGCAACCACAAAGCCATTCAGGACAAGATCTTTGGGCTCTTCAAGACCACCACCAGAAAAAAAGCTGCTGTTCTGGCTAGACAGGTAGTCAAAGAATATTGCCAAAAGAAGTAAGAAATCAGACTGTTTGAAACACTAATGGATGCACTCAGATTCCTGCTATTATGGGTAGGAATCTTGCGGTCAGAATTATACTGGGGACCAGTGACCTTGATTCTTAACAGAAATGGGGAAGAGAGGCCAAGAGGAAACAAGAAAAAGGGGTATGAAGGTAGAACTTTTCCATTAGAGAAAAATACTTAACACTTGCCACTGGAAAAATATTATGAAACAAAATGCCAGAAATCTTTCCAACTTTGTCCTGTCACGTCATAAAACACAGAGTAGATCACAAAGACTCTGAAGCCTTCTGTCTGCAACTGCACCCTGAACCAGCTACAATATTTTATCATATTCTCCAGTGCTGCTGGAAGTCAAAAATTGATATACCATCCAACCTAAACAAGATGCAGCAATCTGCATTCATTCAAAAATTATTTTAAAAATTATAGAAACCAGCCATAGATGACAAGAGGTACAGATTGATATTGCTGCCATCAGCAAGAACTACAGCTAAACCACAAGAAAGAAAATAAATTGTATTAAAAGCAATCAATCAACTGCAAAATCAAATAAAGCAAGCATATTACTCTCATGCTGCCAAATACAGCCTGTCAAGCAGAGAAAGTTCTAATGTAGGGGTCTGTGCTGAACCCAGCTGTGATTCCTGCGACACTGAGATCCAGGAGGGATGGGGGAAGATCATCCCTGTCATTTGCAATTGCCAGAACAAACATTAAGCCAAGAGGAATGAAGAATGTCCAATAACCAGGACTTATCCAATTTTCCCATTTCTGGAGTTTGCAGATGGTAATGCAGTGACATTCTGTTCAGCTTTGTCTCCTCTCTGTAACTAAAGGGAGCTTTTTTAAGTAGCAGTGACTGTTCAGCATTGGTTTGCACTGCCAATTTAGTCTTCTGCACCTCTTTAGTTACACAAAATCAACGTATCAATATTAAATTAATGTTCCTACATTGTTCTTACCATTCCATACTGAGTATTTGGAAATAAGCATTCAGGGGTTAAAGTCAACTGCTATTTAGCAATTGTGTAACCGCATGGGAGAGAGATTTCTCTTTAGCTCAAAATAAATGCTTCTCCCAAAAAACAATGCTAGCCCACGTTCCCATGAAAAAGTCGCTGTAGGGAATGATCTGAATGAGCCTATCCACCTTACAGAATATCCTACATTTTGAGTCCATGTCAGAGAGAAGCAGCTGCTTTCCCAAAATAGCTAAAATCATGCTCTGGCACTGCTGCCTCTTCCAAATGTTTCTGTGATTTTTGTCTGCTTTTGATCTGAGTGATGGAATAATTTTCAGTGAAGCTGTTGTAGTAAATTTCAGCCTTCCCTTGTTTGTCTTCAAAATGTGCAGTCTTTAAAACACACACACACTTTCCAATCAGATCTTTCAAAGAATGCTATTTTTTTTTTAATTTGTTTCTTTGTGGGATTTTTTTAATCCCAGCAAGGAATAAAATAGGCAACAAATGATTAGTACATTTTATCAAAGTAGGAATGAAAGAGCTACAGAAATATCTGTGATATATCATAATTCTTTTCTGAGATAATTACAAAAAAATTGCCAGGCATTCAGGTAATTTCAGGTTCCCTAAATGCATACAGATGGTTGTCTCTGAGCTACTGCACTTTGAATTTCAAGGAAAACAGCCTCTGTTTGCCCCAAACTGCTGCTCTGCTCACAGAATATATTATATACCAAATTTCAGAAGCCTCTTTCTTTGATAAAATGACACAGACAGTCCAATCCAGCAAAATTCTGCACTTAATGGCCTCTTAAGCTATTCAGTGCTTTACATAAATTGATCAGGTGTATGTGAAGTGATTCCCACAGCAAAAAGAGTCTCCCTGGCAATTGGAAAAATGTACAGCAATGAGGAACTTTTTATTTAGCAGCCAAGAAAAGACTGTTTTATCATCAGCCATATCAGTCCCTGCAGAGACTGAGAGCAAAGAAAGGTAGGCTGTCATCACATCTTTAGGCTGGGCTACAAATGAGTAACAAAACCTAGAACCAGAGTAACACTTCCCTAAATACCAATATCCCCTCAGGATTAGGAGGGCACCCATCACACACTGCAGTTGGGAAAGCAATGACCATTACCTGACCAGAAATGTGGAGTGCAGAGCTCGGCTGCTGTGCCAGCACAGTCCTAACAAGGATATTCAAAGGTGTGAAAATGCCACAGAGTCTGGGGGGAATGTTCAGGGTCACGATCCTGATGCTGGAGGGGCATTTACAGTGTTGGGTTACAGGCAGAAGTCAGTATCCTCAGTCATGAGGGGTCACCTAGTTCAGTAAGAAACTGTCCTCCACTGCAGCACTTCTCAACATTTTTCTAAGAATGAGAAGTGCTTTTGCAGACCACAGCCAGTGTGAAGACATCTGACCACTCCAGCAGTTGAGAGGAGCAGGAGGACCATGATAAAGCTTCATCAGTCAAGGTAATTGGGTCATCTGCCATGACTGACTTCCTCCCTGGATCTCTCACAAAACTGGGAGCTACTCAGGTTCAGAATCCACTTACTCTCAAAACACTAATCTATTTCATTCATGCAACACCCTGTGTATGGATACATTTTCTGTGAGAAAAAAGTTACAATCCTGCTTTTCTATGTCTCCTGTAGCAACAGGACATCACGGACCAGGCAGAGCAACCCCAGCCTTTGTGAAATTGTCTGGATTGCCAGACCATGCTCCCTCAATTCAGAAGGAATAACCCATTTCTACTGTGTGCTGCATTCTGGTGCCTCCCCCCGGTGCTAAGTTGCTTCAGTCCCTGGAAAGGGCAGGTCACATCCTGCTGCACTCCATGCCTTGTCTTCTCACCCCTAAGGCATGAATGTGAATGTTTGGTGGGTGGTAAGTGGCCAAATTCATTAGTGGTTACGAAATATGTTGTGATCCTCAGCTGGAAGGATCTGTGTAACTGCAAAATAATGTATTATTTGCTTTGGCAGTAGCATTTCTATTTTGAATCTGGCAGTGAATAATTGGCAATTGCTTGGACAAAGATAGACAGCCAAGAATAATAGTCACCAATGCCAAAAGAAAACTAGAGCAAAAGAACCGATTATTTAATCACAGAAACTATTTTCATATAATGAATAAAATATTTAAATAAAGTATATGATGGTATATGATGGAAAAGATACACATTTGAAGGCATGCATGATATGAGCTTTGGTCACAATGAAAGAGGTGTGAGGAATGACAGGTATTCCACTGTATTTGTTGAGCTGCAATCATCTCTGTTTTGCTCTGTTCATGTTGTGCTGTGCACACGCCCTCCAAACAAGGTCAGGCAACCACATATAGTGGAGGATACCCCTCACTTTCCCCAGTCCAGGTTCTCAGCTTGGTTTAGACAGATGAAACTTCACTTTAACTATCATTAATTTACATGTAAATCAGTCGTTTGTCATCTAATTTAACTTTTATGAAGAATCACTTTAAAAACTGAAATAATTCACTTGTAACTCGAATTTTTATGAAAGATTAATGCGGTTAAGAAAAAAAAGTTCAAAAGATAGACTGACTCAGAACTGTCTGCTTAAGATTATATAGAAATCCAATCAGTTACATTCTCTGCTCAGACTGAACCTGCACCAAGTTTCCCAGTAACTTCCTAAGAAGGTTTTATTTAATCAAGAACAAGTTCCATGGAGCCCCAAAGGTCACAGTTTAGAAGGATTATCTGACCTAGACTTTGTATAAAGCAGATGGCTCTGCTTTATGGCAATTAGTAAGCAGGAACTATGGTATCTGGTTATATCTTCTGATTCTCTGTTTATATGAAGTTATGTGAAACTGGAACCTCTTTGAAAGTCAAGCTGTGTGGAAACCATTTAAGACTATTTCATTTCTAATTATAGGCTTGATAAAGCCATTTTCATGCAAGAGTAGGATCAATGCAGAGACTGTCAAACTTGTGAACATCCATCCATTGGTAAGTGGTCTGACTCTTTCAAAGGCTATCACGAAGATAACCTTGACATGGGGAATCAGAATCTCACTTTAAAGAAAATGTAAACCCTATCTACAAAGTTTAAGTCAATCTTTCCCTGCACCTTCAGAGTAGCAGCAAACTTCCATATTTATTAGCAAAAACAGAGTTTGAAAATATTAATTTTTTACTCCCCTTTATTTCCCATTCATCCACAAATACAAACACTTCCCATTGCCTGAAACAGGAAACTAAACTGAACTCTTGCTGGGTTCCCACACACATGCAAGGCGGGCTGGTTTGCCAGGGCAGTCACAAACAGAAATGGGCATTTTTCTCCCCCTGACCTCTGGGCACACGTGGTCAGCTCTGCCACAAGTGGCATGAGCTGCCTCTACTCCAGAGGAGTGAAACCGTGCTGGAACGTCACCGGGCCTGAGCTGATGCTGTCCGGAATTTGCGTGGGTTCTGTTAGCCCAGGCTCAGCACGACGCTGCCATCTCGGTTCTGTGCTGGTGGAGCTGCCCAGCTCCCACACCCGAGGGTTCCAACTGCAGGGCTTGGAACACAGGGGGAAGAGCTGCACAAGTGTCTGTGGCTGATGGTGCACAAACATCCCCGACTAAACTGCCAGCGCTCTGAGCACAGCACCTTCCACTCCTCATGTCTGCTGCTCACAGCCTGCTACACACTCTGATGAACTTCAGGAATCAGTGAGACAGCAATACCACTGCTGTGCACAGTGGGAAGACTTCCTTGCAATAGGGAAAAAAAAAAAAATCTACGTTTTCATATTGCAAATCATAGTTTTTCCCTCCAGAAGAAAACAAAAACCAAAAAAGCATTAACTTCAATTTAAGTGAGAGTTATGTATGAAGTGGGAGGCTTTACAAATGAAAATTGCCTTTACTCACAGGTATAGGACATGCTTTATGTAGAATTCAGATATTTTCAAGCAATCAGTTATGTTTCAAAATCTAAAGAGACAAATATTTTTAACTCAGTCACTGATTTAAAATATGTTTTTGTACCACTGTATGCTTTAGAATTGATTGCAGAAAAGAAGGTGTAATACAGAAAGTAAATTGACTTTTATAAAAATCACATACACATCTAAAAGAGAACATGAAACACAAGTTTTAAGTCTGAAAGTGTTATGGGGAAAAGCAGCTGCAGAACTGCTACTGTCATATAGGAAAATAATTAGATTATTTTATCCCAGTGGAAACTGAAACAATGTAAAGAGAACATATTAAAAATTCAACCCTAAAAGCGTTTCCACTGGACTAGCACTGTCCAGTATGGTGAGGAGTTTGCACAGCCCTAGACAACGTGGTCTCCTCATCTAAGGATGGAGAGGTACCCAAAAAAACATCTGAGTAGCCAAGAACTGTTTTTACCACTGGTGCAGTAGAACTGCTGACATCTCTCAGACAATTGATGAGACTGGTCTAAAATTCAGAAATTTTAGAGTGAAAAAACCCTGACAAACATCACTTCACAAAACACTGGAGGTTTGTCATTCATGTTGCCTCTTGGGGCCAGGTTCTGCTACCTTCACACACCTGCAGAAATATTTTCCTGCTCGCGGAGTTTCACCCATTTTGCTGTATCTGATTCTGAGCCCACTGGGAGCTCAGTGGGAAATTCCTCTGCAAAAGCAGCAAGGAGTTTTCTATCAGGTCTTGTGAGACAAGTGCAGAACCAAGGGAACCCTTTCAACACCATCAGGCAATGTTAACTATGGACATCATTAGGATGCACATATGAAGCGTAAACACCCTGAATAGAAGGTTTCATGATACAGTGGGAGAAAGGAACCAACAACAAATGATGAGCAAAACAGGTCTGGGGCAATTTGTGGCATACATAGAATGTAAACACTTCTACAGTGTAATCAATAAGATATACTCCTAACACATATTGGAGCCAGAAGACATCTTAGAACAGTGTTGATGGAAGAAAGAAAGTAAAATGTAGTAACTCTGTGATCACAATCCATAGTAATATTAAAATGGAAGGTGCCGATTATGAATTTCACCTAAATCTCTTGCAAGATATATCAAAGTTCCAAACTAAACCTAGAAATTACATCTGATCTTCCTGTATTTCCATGTGTTCATATTTCCAGAACATCACAGGAGACTTGGGCACAGACACAACTGAAACTGGTGGAGTCTCCCCAGTTTAACGTTACCATCCACATCTGAGTCATACAAGTGAGCCAAATGGGCTCTTAACCCAACATCTTTACAAAAAAAAAACAACTTTTAAGACTACATCTTATGATCATTTAATCTACTATAGTCTTTTTCACAACTGGGAGTTGGCTAAGGGCACATGGGAAGAGGAATTATTTGGCCTAACCTATTGGTATCAACTTGTTAAAATACAGTAACTTAAACACTTCTCACCTTCTGACTAAAAGTTGAGTCAATGTGAGTCTTGCTTCGTTTTCCTCCAGATCAGCTTTCGTTTATAACTAGTTAGATTATTGGTTTCACCATTTCTTTCTCCTATGCAAGTCTCTCCTTCAGAGCTGTTTCTCCTGTATTAGCACATATAAGCTTTCCTGACATCCTGCGTGTAATGGATTCTATCACTTACTGCTGGCTTAAGGAGTTTCTTCAATTACTCTGAACAGGAGGAAAGGTGACACTTCCTTTGCACAATGTGTAGCAATGAAGTGCAAAAAAAAAAAATCAGCTCTAGCACAATATTCCCAACTATCAGAAAACAGAATCCATATTAAATAGGACACAAAAACATAGTCCTCCAATCTAAGCATGGAACTAGGCAGTGAGCAAAAAATTAAGTTTTGGGATGAGAGAAAAAGAGAAAGAAGGATATAACCTCTGGTTGGTTCAGAGGGGTGGAAGAGGCTGCAATACTGCTCTGATGTTGGGTCTAAACATCTGCAGTTCATCACCTTTGCACACAGAGTTACACACGTGCACTCTGTCCCTTGGCTTTACTCAGCCTGCCCTTCCCTGCTCTTTCTGACATTTTGAGCTCTTTAAAGAATTTTTGTCTGATTTTGAGAAGCACCTGAAGATGGAAACTTCTTTTGTAAGATCGATATGGAAGCCAGCCCTCTCTAACTGCACATCCAGTCCTACCTGGAGGTACCTAAAGAGCTTCACATGCTTATCATCTGCACCTTCTAGAACATGCAGAGTGAATACTGACTGCATGAATTGCAATCTGCCAGCACCTAAACACACGTGGCCCCTTCTTGCTGCCTGAGCACTCCCACTGCAGTCCTGGTACTCTGAGTCAGCGGTGCCAATGGTATGAAAACGATACTCAGGTGCTTAAGGGCTTACAGGCTCAGGGACAAATCTGGAAAGAGACTAAACAACTTGGAAAAGGGATTTTAGAAAAGGAGGAAGTTAAAAATGGAAATTGCAATCATGGCACAGTTCTGAGGTGAATAATTCCCTTCTCCCAGCACTGCCTTGCTGGGGGTTGGAGACAAGGCTCGTGGATGCCTTGGGCAGCAGGTGAGTTCACAACACACCTACTGCAAGCCAGCACACAACTTGATTGAGGAAGGTCCCACTGCTGAGAGTCAGAGCATCGTGACTAAAGAAGAGATGAAAATGACAACATCCTCAACAATAGAAAGAAAGAGCAATAAAAGCCAAAAGATACCAAAGGTCTCCACTCTCCTTCCAAAGTTTGCTATATGTAAGTTTACCTCATTGAAACCAAATAAATATGTATCCCTAAGATTTAAGGTGAGGACATAGATCAAGATGCTCAGCTGCTGAAAGTGAGTGGCCAACTCAGTGACAGTTCCATGACAGAGCAGGTCAGCACTTGCCTTTATACCTCCTAAAGTAAGTAAATCTGATCAATAGATCATTTATACTAAAAAAAAGCAACCAAGATTAAGTCTATTTCAAGAATAAGTTTTCATTTCTAAAAAACAGCAGACACTTTTTTTACAGGAGTCTGTTAAGAAATCGAATCATTTAAACTATGTTTTAATTTTCCTTCACAAAGACTGTGCACATGGTTTAATTATATTTCTTTGAAAAATTATGCTTTAAGGTTGGAACAGATTGGAAAATTTAAAACCATTTTAGGATAAACTGCACTTTCCATTTTACTCGGCACAGCCAGAATGGAGAGGTCTTTCAGCATATCTCTCCACATAAACATTCTTTAATTCTGATGCTAAAATTGAGCCTTTAGTAGTGTTTTCAGGTGATGTCTCTGAGTTCCGATTGCCAATGTGATAGTCTGATAGGAAAACAAACCCCCTTTCTGCTGGCATAAGCCTCTCTCCATGTAATGAAAAATAAAAGATCCAGAGTCCTTGACATAGTTTCAGTAATATTTAATTCTGGATTACTGAATCAAGTTAATAGCTTTAAACAATTTCCCTTAAACATGTTAAAACACATATGGTATTATGTTACAAAGAACAATTCATCTAAATGCTAAAGATAAGATTTTCACCCTATTAAAGCAAAATGTTCCTTAGTTTTAACTATCTTATGCAGAATAGGCACAGCTTATGTGTAAAAACAAGTGACAGATTGCTCATGATTTCTATTTTTTCCAAGCTATTTCCTTCATCTTCTCCTGAGCCAAATTTTTATTGGCTAAAATTAATGGACCCCAAAATGAACCCATCCTAGTTAGCAACAAATACTTCATGACAATTTCGAAAACAAATAAGACACTACTAACTTCCCAGCATAGTTTACGCAAAAGTGTGGATTTTCACCTTTTATTTGACAGTCATGCTCAATATCTTTTTTTTTAACCTTAGTTGTTTTATTATTGGTAGGAACTACACATTTAAACCTCTGCATGTACAGAATTCCTTCTCTGAGTTTCTGAACTGACACTAAATAAGGTGTGACATCAAACCTTACACACAATTTCTCTTTCCGTGTTGAATGCAGTCGGAAAAATGCACTCAAAGCAGAACAAGCTTTTGGGAAATGTCAGCCAAAAGACTCTCTTATATTGAGACTTCAGACACCTCTTCTCATGCCTAAAATGTGGATGCTGGTGGGTCAGGAAGCAAGAAGTCATTATTCAAACCATCCCATGCCCATTACTCATCACTCTCGGTACATGTCTAAGTGCTGCCTCCATAAGTACTTTTTTTGACACTTAGAGATGGCCCTAATCGTTTTGATGAGCACTAAGGAATTCATCTATCAAAATACACGGCAACTGAATCAACATCACCCTGTTATCTATGACAAAAGAAAGCTAAAACAATCTCTGTATGTAAGTTTTAGAAACGGAAGGGATGCCACAAAACAGAGAAGGGAAACCCTAGAAATAAAAACTGACTCTTTTCACAAGCCTTAAATCAGGTTTGAAAACTGTCATTTGTCCAATTAACACAGTTTATTTTTGTTATTCATTATCATGCACTTCTGGGCTCTGGCAAGGATCATCAAGACAAGTATCAAAATACCTTGAAAATATTGTATATACGTACTGATTGGGTACAAGACCTAAAAGAAAGAGCTCAGATTTCTCTACCCAGCTCTGTAACTTCAAAACAAGATTTTTCTACAGTGTAAGAATTCACTTGGGCACAAGAATCTCAGTCAAGATTTTCCAAGACTTTTGGTGCTTCTCCTAGCCAAAGTTAATTGTTCTGAATTTTCCCAAGTATCCATGCAACAAAAATGTAATAGTAACACTTCATGCTTTGCAAAAACAATTGCAATCAGGGTTTAACAGACAGTTCGTGGTAACTGAACAGAAAACAGAGATGAGATAATAAATTAATTGGAAATTAAATAAAATAATAATTGAAAACTGTTCCAATATTCCAGATTGATTTTATGCCTTATTAATAATTAACAACAAAGTGCTAGTAAGCATCAGTGCAAGGAGGAGCGAATGAAAACTGATTCAGAGAAAATGCCTCAAAATTACCTGTATTTCTTCCAATATGAGTTTTCTTTTACTGTCTCTTATCATAACATGGACTAAGCCAAAATTTCTGTAGACTTACTAATATCTGACAGAACATAGCCTGAGGTGATACAAGAACAGACTGCGAGGAATTCTCTGCAGCTCTATCCACACAAGAACATTTCCAAAAGGCAAACAACATTTCCCGCGTTTCAGTGAACCTCTATTCATTTTGGGGAGACGGAGAGCGAGCACAGACAATGAGACACAGCCAGTCACCACTCCCACCTCTGCTCCGCACTCTAGGACCGAGACTTGTCCTGCCAGGCACCTCTGCAAAAAGGGGGCTTCCCCACATTGCCCAGATCCAACGGGAGAAAAGGATTTCTCAGGGGCGCTCGGAAAACTTAACGAGTGACTGCACTCGTGACATTCGCTCTGCTCTGTGGTTATCAGCTGCCCGGGGTTCCAACAGCCTCTCCCGGAGCTGCGGAGGGCTCGGGAATCAGCCCCGAGCCCGGCAGGGACAGCGCCCAGCGGTGCGCGGCGCCCATTAGCGCAGCTGCTTCCTCAGCACCGCCCCGCTCTGCCCCGGGCGGGCTTCAAGTACAACATCCCTCGCAGACAGAGAGGGGAAAAACTGCAAGGACATCATCGATCTGACAACACTCCTGCTACTTGCTTAAGTTTCTTTCCACTCCATCAGCAGAATCGGTACCAGTTCTCCTTCCCAGCTTTACCCTTTGCCTTCCCAAGGAAGGCCCCTCGCTCCCTGCCTGCAGCACTGCCAGCGGTCCCGGGGATGGCAGGGACACGGGCTGGCAAACACTGATTGATGATACACTTCCTAAGGAAGCGGGAGCAAGTAATAAAGATGGCCTTAAGACATGATTTATGTGTGCTTGGCAATTCAGGTGCACACTCACACTGCAGACTAGCTAGAAACAAGGGCAGGGAGAGTGGATGCTGGTGATCTGTAAGGAAAGCTCTAGCTAAAAGCCAAGAGCTGGTTAGTCAGCTCAAATCAGAGGGAGTAGAATATGGAGCAAATGCAGCATCAGAACACAATGCAGAGATATATTTCATTTTATTTCGTGCTTGTTGGAACTAATAATGTAAAATGTTTTCAAGTAACGTGGCGAAAAAAAGCAATAAATAAAAGTGAAAAATCATTCAGAATTTAAAAAATACCACTTCTGAGAATTTTTTTGGGCAATTAACTTAGAAAACACAGGATTAAAACGTTAACGTGACTCTGAACTCACCAACAAGATAAAAAAGGCCAAAGTCTTTATCTTTCTGCCATAAAGGGAGAATGAACCTGAACTTGGACTCAGACAAAGGTAAATTCTGCAAAGACTCAGGTAATGAAATAGTAAGGCACCATATGTCACTCCTTGATTGAGGTGTGGCATCTTATAGGCCCCTGTGAAACACAACCTCAAAAGCAGAGGTTCTACACTTGGTTTCCTGTTTGGTTTTCTAGGTAAAATCATTTCAGAATGGGATTAAGAGCTCCAGCTGATCTAAGTGTTAGGGTTTTTTTGAGTAACCAAGCAGTCCCAGAAAATATGCCAATTTTTTAATAAGAGACTTGCCACCAAGGAAATCTGGTCAAGTGCTGAAAAAAACTTTTCCTATTTATTTATTCCCATTCTGAACACACTCATTTGCTGAATTTCCTTGGCCCTTGCAGCAAAGAAGTTTTCCCAGCAACAATAGAATTATAATGATTAATCAGTGTTCAACAACACTTGCAAATAATCTTGTTATTTGTAAAAATGAGATTTTTGCCCCAGATGTGGTTCTTGAACCATTTCCACAATGCTGCCCAAAAGGAGATTTGCACTGTCTATGTGAGGTGTGCGGTCAGAAGAGCTTGAACCTCAGAAATGGCAAACCCGAAAAATGTTCACAGCTACTAATTCCGAGGGAGAACTGGTGAATAATGACTAAACCAGACAAAATGGCAAGCAACTCATGGAGCAGGAAGTTGTGTCAAAGACATTGTTGAATTATGCGTGCAGTGAAGTGTCATCTTCATTTCAGTAACTTTTGCAAATCATGAGACTGGAGAATACCTGAGCCTTTAATTCTCCCTTATAGAACAAAGAAAAAATGGAACAAGCCTGAATTTCCACATCACAGATGATATTTTCAAAAAGACTAAAACTAACAGGATTTTTGCTTGTTTTGTTTTGATGTTTTTTTACTGGCAATTAGAGACTCTAGAGCCCGGAAAACAGCACTGCCCAATCCCACATTTTAACATATTGTACATAAACATATTTAGGGACATGAGGAAGCAGGCACAAAACTGTTTTTACCAACACTATTTATTTATACCCATTTATAACATATTCTTTGCTCTTCTCCACCAGGCTGGGGTTCAAAATCACTGATCTCTTTTTCAGTTTGGCTTGTCTATCCAAACCAACAGGAATTTTTTTAAAAAATGGAAAGAAATCCACTAGGGGAATGAAGTCACTTCAGCCACTGCACAGATACAACTCCTCTTTTTCCCCAGCAGCACATGAACCTGAATGGTAACATTATCTAGACCTCTTTGGATATGAGATTTTCAGAGCCCCCAGGAAGCCAAATCATAGTAACCGTAGCAAGACACCATCTACACAAAACCTCAGAAATGTGGGCCAAAAATATCTCTGCTCATCATTCTTTTTACATCTAAAATATGACTGGATCACTAGAAGGGTTTGTGCAGAATGCACATTCAGTGTCCAGTGGACAAGGTTCTACCCAGCAACAAAACATCCAATCAACACCTCCCCCATCTGAGGGACAAACAAAAGTCTGATGTTTTTATATGGAAATACAAAATAGGCTACATGTTAGATTTGTTTTTGTATAACTCCCGGGTTACTGTGTGGTCCAATATGAAATCCTTATTCCTGTGAAATAACTGCTTTCTGATCTCTCTCCAGAAAGAAACCCAGAGAAACATTTTCATGGCTAGAAGGAATTACCAAAAGATTTCATCACGCCTTAGTTTATGCACATACGTAAGACAAAGGATCACTTAAATCAACCCTTCCATTCATCTAAATTTTATTGTGCCCAGCAGAAATGGTATTTTTCCTGTCTGAAAATGGTGTCACACAAACTGTTTAGCTTTGGCTTAATTGAGAAAACACAACCCATTTTTTAACTACATTTTGATATAACCCATATGCCTAAACATTCTTGTTTGCTTTCAGTTTTTCAGTGTAAGAGCTTTTAGCATTTCTCTGTTCTCAGCTGCGTATGATCCAGCCAAAGCCAGTCAATCACATCTCCTGATGTGGCTGCATATCCAAGGCAGTGGTTCTTTACTTAGTTACAGTCTGAGTGCTACCCCAGACAACATATATTTATGTCAATATTTTACTTGCATTTCCTCTTTCTTCACAAAAATTTTTACCTGTATAATTCCTTTACTTTAGGTGGAGTTACTCCTGGGTTTTATTGTGACATAGTCAGACGAGAATCAGGCCTAACGCCTTTACAATTAGCTGGAAGACTGTGCTAAACCCACTTGGGAAGAGTTTCAATGAAAGTGCAATAAATGCATGACTTATCATGTTGGGATAAGCACTGTATTTTGAAGGAAACAGTATAATGGTATCTCATGAGAGCAGTTCTTAGTAATTGCAAGTTTTGTGTGGCTTGGATTTATTAAAGTTCTGAATCTATTGCCAGTTGTTGCCATATGTAGCCTATAATTTGTGAAGCACAAGACTGTACATTTCCCAAAGACGTTCCCTCTAATCATTTGCAAATTTAACAACTTTAGCACGAAGAAATGCTTCCTAATCAGGACCAGCAACCTGGTCACTGACAAAAGCACAATACAGACAAGAAATTATAAAAACATAAGTGCAGCTATTTATAAAAACAATAATACTGATCAAGGAGATTTAGTTAGATTTTTCAACTGTTCCACACCCCTCTGTGTTCTGGATTTTTGGATGCAGTCTGAGTGTTCTGCTTGGACAGAGGAAATGCTCCCTAACACCGCAGTGGTCACCAGCAATGGGAGGAACAGCTCTCAGGGAGGGCAGTAATAGCTGCCCACATCTCAGCAACACCACCGTGAGACATTCCAACACCAGGGCAGGAAATAAACACCTGCTGCGATGCAATTCAGAAACACTTCATGGAGCGGAAAATTATTGTAGGGGCGATGGGGCAATAGTTCACCAACAGCAAGCACACTCCCAGGTAGCGTTAATGCCGGGAAATTCCTCCTTCCTACAGGGATACCCACAATGTTGACAGGCTGCTGCATGAAGCCCACAAAGCCTCAGGCACAGTTCTAGGAATAAGCTGAGTGAAGCTGCACACAGAGAAGGCCACACCTTTCTGGTCTGGCCACATTCACTGTTTGAAAAGACCAGAATAGACTGTTTCAGTCGGAAGAGACCTATGACAATCCTCTGTCCAGTTGTCCAACCAGTTCAGGGCTGGCCAAGATAGAGCCTTTTAGTGAGAGCATTGTCCAAATGCCTCTTAAACACTGACAGGCTTGGGGCACCCACCACCTCTCCAGGAAGCCTTTTCCAGAGTTTGACCACTCTGGCAGTGAAGAAATGCTTCCTTAATGTCAAGTGTAAATCTCCCCAGTGCAGCTTTGAACCATTCCCATATCCCACTGGATACCTGGGAGAATTGTTTTGTACCATGTAGCTGACATCACCTCTTTGCTCTCAGTTGTCTGAAGAATGCAAAATAAAGGACAGATTCATTTCTTAACTGCTCTTTCCAACACAAGAGATTACAATGATTAGTGATGAGGGTTGTGGTGCACAAACTGCTCCTGCCTGGCTCTGATGGAGAGCTCCCACCCACAGCAGTCCTACAAGGGGCTCTGAAAAGATGAAGGATCGAGTTTTGCAGCATAGACTGCACACAACCTTTACAAGATCTAAGTCAGTCTACCACCAAATCTTTCATGATATAAAATTTAACTGAAATGACTGAAATTTAACCCATTGCATTTGGTCTTTTTCAATTAAACTTTTTTTTTTTTACATTGACAGTAATCTTTTGTTACAGCACAGGGACTTCAATACTAGAATTAATATTTCATAGCAAGAGATGTTAGGAAAAAAAAGTGAATTAAGTCTTCTCCTTCATAAGAAAGCAGCTCTTTCCCCTAGTTTCTTTTAAAGAATTTTTAACACAGGAGATTTCATTACAGGACAGTGAAAGAAAATGTAGATGAAATGCAGTCCTTCAGGGTTTTCAGAGCATTTATGAGATCATGTAGCCACCTCTGCCATGTGTGTCTCTGACAACATTTCTCTTAAGTGTCCTTCACCACTCTTCAGACAAGGTTACTTAATAAGACACCTCCTAATGCTGCTCAGCAGGTTAAAGGTTTTATCCTATTGGCTTACATGACTCAGCTCTGAGATCGCTCTGAGCTTTCATGGCCTGGTAGTAACCTCAGTTTTGTTACAGGGCTACGGTTTACAGTCTCAGAAATATTACTGCGCCCCAGGTTCTGGCCTCTTTTAGAGTTCTTTCTAAAGACAAGAATGTTTGTGTCCAGATTATGCATAAACCTCAGCAATAACACAAAATTTCTTTCTTAAAAAAAAAGTTTAGGAAAACTATTCTCAGTAGATGGAAAATATTATCCTTTTAAAGGGAGCAGTTTCTCAGCCTCCTGCACTGTAAACACCCATTGAAAGGAAAGCATTTATTTTGCAGAGAAATTACTCAAAACACTTAATGTCAAGCCTCCTCAGTGCCCAAAGTCAAAACAGCACAAACATAACCAATAACAAATTCAACTAACACCATTTATGGTGAATAATTAAAGAAGAAATAATACCTCTAGAACTTATTGCAAATAGATTAAATTCCCATTACTCTAAACAGCATGTCAACAACAGTGCCACTGGAGAACCCAGGGAAAAGACCCTGGGAATCCCAAGTGGGAGTGACAGCAACACACCGCAAACCCCGCAGGCAGTGGAGCCTCACACGTGATTTACATGAGCTCTGCCCTGCCTTCACTGTGAGCAGGACTCAGCAGCCCCAGCTATTCCAGGGGGAAGCCCCAGAATGCCAATTCCACACAATCATATATTATTAATAGACACACGTAACACTGCAAAAAGATGGCAACGCACTACACGGGTGTAATATTTACGATCAAGCTTCAAATCCTTTACTCCCCCAAAATTGTTTCTGCCTCAATATATATAGTCTAGCATGCTCTCCACTACATCAGGTGGGTTCCTTCTCTGATTCTGCATTATTATGAACTCCTACATCATGTCACAGAGCAAATTGAAAAATGTCTTTGTTTTGCTAGGAGGTATGTGAAGCATTTCTACACATGAGCAGTAAATACTTCATCCACATTTTCTACATGCATTTATGGTATGTACCCACAAGCATATCTATTTCTTGGTGAGCTTGCAAAATTATAAAATAAAAAACGTTTCTTTGAAGGGAAATTTGCATTTCCTTTGTAGTAAGCAAAAATACATACGTTGATCCAGTAATATCGTTAGGGAAAAAAGTGAAACTGTAACACCAAATATGCTTAATCTGTGTCAAGGGGGAAATTAAAAGAGGCAGAAAAGTCCAGATTGCTCTGAACAAGGGCATGTTCGATCTGCGTGTAAAAGGAGCACTTTACAGCCTTCACACCACGAGTTCACCTTGATGGACAGGACATTTAGACTTGGAGTTGGACCTGAAGGAATTTAGTTAACTAAATGCATCCTCTTGCCTCAGAGACGAAAGCCACTTCTCCCACCACGTGATCTCCTTCGGTCCTTCTTGTGCTGCTGGCACACTTTTCAATACTTCTGTATGTCAGAGAGGCGAATTTGCATTCATGGGACAAGTTGGGGAAAAAGCATCAGTCTTCTAATTTAAATAAATGGATAAATAAATAAACAGCACCATAAAATTCACCTACACAGTTGTGGAGTGGTCAGCCTGCTTTTGTAACCCACCCCAGAAGCTACTTTGACAAGCATTAGAACATTTTTCACATATTCTAGACACCCCGACACACTGTACTTCAAAAGTCACTGAGGCTTTCATTGCTGTGCCTTCTGAAGCTCTCTACTTAGATTCTGAACAGCAAGTCTGAGGAAAAATACAGGTAAAAGTCCAAAGTCCTGGCAATTACCTGACATCAACTTTCTTTGTGCCAATCACTGCTTTTTGGCTAATTTTAATATTTACCTTTGACTTCAGCTCTAACAGCAGCATCTAGAAAATTATCATGGGCCTTACTGTAGTTGGTAGAGTAGAAACAGCCATTTCCTCAGGAAGTTTAGGATCTTCAGAGCCAAAAGAAGCAAAATCAGACATGATTATCTGTCATGTTCACGGCTTTGAATGCTAAGGATCTGAGTTCCAGTCCTGTTCTAACCTTACTCACAAGACCAGCCTACCTCTCCCTGTTTAGAAAACCAGAAGACTTTCTTATTGGCACTTAAGCCTTAAATTCAGTGCTAAATTAAATATTACCAATAATTATACTACTTTGTAGTAACTGATTTGCAAAAACTGGTGTTATACTTAATCAAAACAGGGAAATCAGCAATTCTTTTTTTGCTAATACACACAGACAAATATTTTTCCAGAAAAATCATAATCTATGCTTAGAACAAGTATCCTAGTATGTGTATAGCACTATTTTATGCTCTTAGTGCAACAGCAAGTTAAGCAGCAGCTCCAGATTGTCACTGACCAATTTTTCCTAACTTAGCAAAGAAGGAACAAAAGTGGCTAAGTCCAATCTTAAGCCTACAGTGTTTTATGCTGGCATCAGTTCCACAAAGCTGTGGAAATAGCTAAGGGTGCACAAAATCTTCTGTCCTTGAACTACAGTTGTCACTATAATGATTCTGGCAGAGTAACAGAACGCAATTGTTGACTCGTTCCAGTACTGCTCTATTGACTTCAGGCTCCATAATGCAAGAAAAAACTGGTCTCTACTGGTGGTTTTGTCTATCACAATATGTTGCCCAACTGACTCGCACAGAGTGGTGGTTTTGTTGCTCTTGCTGAGATGTTTTAGTGGAGATTCCAAGAACAAGTGAATTCTCACAGAATTTCAGTAGTGTTTTTCTATACCCAGGTTCTCTATAAATATTACCCTAAGTATTGCCAATAAAACAGTATTTCTGAAATACTCTTAGAACAATGATTTTTTTTTTTCCCCACACAAATTAGATATGTGGCATTCCAGATACTTGAAACATACATGTGGTTTTATTATTATTTCATATGCAGCAGTGAAAAAGTAAAATTGTGAGAAGCTAATCAAATATATGACATTTACTACTCATCATCACTTCTCTGAGATTCTGCTTTTGGTGAAGGCTACAAGGATCAGGTTCTACAATAAAATGAAGGGACATCAGTCTTCCAGGAAAATAATCCATAAAATATCAAAGAATTGCATGACAAGGGAGTGTTTCATTGATGTATGTCCCTCTCTGGGATGGGTTTGCAGCCTTGTGGACAGAGATTGCATTGTTTAGATAACTACACCCAGCAGTTGCCTTCCAAGCCCTCCTCACACTGACCCTGACCTGCAGCCAGCAGTCCAAAAACACATCTCCAGAAACTGCATGTTCAGGGCATTCAGCATTGCTCTTCTTATCCACAGGGTCAGAGGTCTGTTTCTCCTATTTGGGGGCAACCAGCATATTGTGGTGATAATACATAGTAAAGCTTGCTTAATTAAAAGATGTAATGGAGAAAGAGAGAGATGTCAAATAAAAGAGAGCAGCAGCATCACAGCTGGGCTGTGGCTGCTGGGTTACAGCACTGCCTCTTCCCCCAGGATGAGAGAGCTCTCCCACTGCGGGACAAAAAGGCTTTTGCAAGCAATTGTTCATCTTGATCAGGTCCAAGGATCCTTTCTTACCTTCCCCTCCTGCCTATTTTTTTCCTTATATGAATTCCTTCTTAACAAATACTCACATGAATGCATTGCCTAAAAATTCAATGATTTGCCTGCCAAGTGGAGGAAATAAATTTTTGAAACTATATTCATCTTTTGCATATCACTTAAAAGAATTTCTCATGTACTCCTTTTTATTCCTGTTTTAAATGGCTCAACAGGGGAGCAGAACCATGACTCAACGGGGGACAAGCACATCACAAATACTGGAAAAAACAGGCTCCACAGATTTTAACATCTTTATATATGCCACACGTGGTTTGTTTAAAAAAATTAAAATTCTTTTTTTGAGAAACTTCATATCTCGTCTCAAATTGTATTACTAAAGTCTAGAAAACTTTTTTTTCAAAGGGAGTAGTTAAAAAAAATGAGTCACCTACCCCACATTAAAAGTGGATAAATAATTCTTTTACAAGCAGCTAGTTGCCAAATTTATAATACAGAACTACAAACTTTAGTTTTATTACTGAAAATTCCATCCAACTCAAATATGGACTAATTTAAAGAGGAAATTTATCTTTACACTTTCTTATGCAGAAGATAAGGCAGAAGTTTTGAAGGTCCTTTACAGACATGTAATGTGTGGTAT
The DNA here is from genome assembly GCA_013399875.1 of Gymnorhina tibicen. NCBI lineage: Eukaryota > Metazoa > Chordata > Aves > Passeriformes > Artamidae > Gymnorhina > Gymnorhina tibicen. Next base: position 1,340,184 of record VXAZ01006886.1, read on the forward strand.
TCAAAACAACAAATCTATGTATTCTTTTATGATATAAACTATCACATGTTCTCTCACTGTGCCCAGAGAATTCGATCCTTTTACTTACTCAGGTATGGGATTTTCATTTATGTTTTGACTCCAGAAATTTTCAGTGTAACCCCCTTTGGACTTAAGAAGACAGGAACCATCAACAGCCAATGCAGACAGAGCTGTCTGCAGGGTTGGGGATGTCAGGCCCCAAAAATCAACCAGAAAGAACACCCAGATCTTTTTTCAACCTTTGAAAGTTTTAGCTTTCAAATTGCACTCAGTTTAATTGATCCTTCTGCCTGGCCCCATACCTGGATGGAGCTATGCCAGAGGAGCTGCTACTGTGGCAGCCAAGCAACAACATCCTGCCTGCTTACAGTAAAACAGAACATTCTTACATTTCTTCTGCTCCAGTTGTGAGGACATCAAGGTCTAATTGCAAAACCATCCCAGCTGAGGTGATTTTTTTCATTGACTCCAGAGGCCTTTAACTCAAACCCTAATCAATTAATTCAAACCACACACATGACCCCTGCCCTCCAGGAAACTGAACTCTTTAAGATAATGTCAAAAAAAACCCCAAACAAACCAAACCCCAAAAAACTCAAAACCAAAACAAAACATAAACGAAGAAACAAGCAACCAACAAAATACAAGAAAAGACCACAATCCAATCCAACCCTGAAATAACAATTCCAGTGCTTGAATTTGGAATTTGGACTGTTACTCCCAATAGAAGATCACTTTCAGCACAAGCTATGATGTAATATAGTCTACTGCCCTGGGATTTTTGTTGCAGTTCCTCTGGGAGGAGATATCAAACTTGACTGACATTTTCTGTTCTGTTGGATTACCTAATGATAATGAATTTAGCGTAGAAAGATTCAATTTAAACATTCAGGATGCTGATGAAGCTAAATCAAACAAGCTACACAAACAGAGAGTCATTTTATTTAACTCTCACCCAGCCCAGAGCACACCCCAGTGGTTCATGAAGTCTGTTATTTATTGATCATGGAGAATAACCAAAACCAGTCATTTTCAGTTTTACCTCTTATAAAACTTAAACATGAGACTCCTAAATTGTGTGGGTCCAAGTCAGTCTAAGCATTTTTCAGGGGAAAAGACATCTGCCAAATTCAGTCACTCTACACAGAGGTTTTAAGTCAGTGCACTTAGCTGAAGAAACGACACTTTTAATAGCTTAAATCCAAAAGCACTCAGAACTTCCAATCATACAAAAAACACATGTAGAACACACAAAAATGCCTTCATCTGACTTCATCTGAAAATAAAACTAACACCAAAACTCCCTTTGTAACTTCCTATCACAATAAGCTTCCTAGCCAGCTATACTTAAGGAAAGTGCCCTAGCATCATTCAATGAATTCAGCACACGTGGAAATAATACCAGATAACAGATACAACAGGAGCATATAAAGTATTCCCCTTCAGATATTGCTGCATTTCAGCAAACAGTATGTGAAATTATAACGAAGGACAAGCACTGGAAGATCACAAAAGCTTTTGTTTTAGTGAAAGACTGTAATCTACACAGGTCGAGTTGTCGTGCATATGTATATACCTATTTGGTCAGCTTTACCAGCTTTGAATCTTCACAATTCAAGCACCCCACAGGTCAGGTGAGCAGCAGTTTGCTCTGGCTGGCTTGGTGCCCCATCAGACAAACACCCAACCTGTCACCAGGGAGCCACTCTAATGCAAAACCACAAGTTACAGGAGCTTAAAGTTATACTGAGAAACATTCCGTTTGGTAGATCTGTTCAAGCCTGGTATTTTACTGAACCAATGTGAGCCTGCTTCTGGAACAAAGGCCAGTCAGTACTACATTTTATAAATTAAAGACTTTGTCACAATCGTCATTATAACAGTAAGGCAAAAAATAGGCACTTCCTATATATTTTAGGTCTTCAGTTCCTCCACTCAGGTCTTCAGCTGAGTGCTGAAATCAGTGTTAGTGACCTCTGACCAACACTGACTTATCCCAGTTGAAAATCTGGCTCACAAAGTCACGTCTGAAAAAGACTTTGAGGATCTTTTCTGAGAAAGAGATTCATTGTTCTTGCTCTGGAACATAGAAAAGCTATCTCATTTCCAAGAACAGCAGCCTCCAGCCTCAAACACATTAACTGGGAAATTCCTGCCCACACAGTTGTGGTAAGTGCATGCACCTGGGATGTTGTCATTTTGGGTGGATGATGCATTCATCTGATTATGTAATATGCAGATCAGCAGATTTTTGAAAAGTAAAAACCTATCATGCTCTTCTGTGCAGTAACTTCAATAAATAGAAAGAAATTACAAAAAAGGAGTAAATAAGAAGCTGGCAAAAGGAACAGAGCATCTCACAGTAGAAGACACAGAGCTCCACCACTTTTTTAGTTCATCTAAGAGACAGAGATGACAAAAAGAGTGCAGAAAATCCTGGCCTTATGAGTTCTTTAATCCAGTAGAAAGTCATAATGGGAAAACAAATGGTTGAAAGCAGAAGCCAGACAAATTCAGTATTAAAATTTACACAAATTAACAGTTGCAGTGGGAAATTAGAAGAAGAAACTATCAATAAATCCTCCACCATTTGATGTTTTCTACTATGACTGGATGTCTTTTGAGATGTACATTTCAGACAAAATTTATATTGTAGGTCGTAATAAAATAAAACCAACCAGCGTGCAACACAATGTTCTTCTAGAGCCTTAAAATCACCTCTAAAAATCTATTAACTGCACTGGCCAAGCAGACAGAAAGGCCTCAGAGTACACACAAACACAATGTTTGCATGGTGGGGCAAAGCTGGAAAGACTGGCCTACGGACAGAGATACGTCTCAGACTTGAAGCTGCTCAGAAACCAGAAAATACCATAAAGGAAATCCACAAAATCCCAACAACTATTTATACAGCTAGCTCTTGACTTACTCATTCCCCAGAAGTGCTTTTCACAAAATGAGTTATCTGAAATCAGGTTAGAAATCCAATAATTCTGAGTTCAGTTTATTAATTAGAAGCACCAAGAGGAGCAGCTACTAGCAGGACTACTGCTGGGCAGGAAGGAGCACAGCTCAAAACACCTCTCCTGTACTGCTGCAGGCTAGCTTTACTGGGCTGTCTTTGGCCTGTTAAATAATAAACGTCGTAAAAAGGTACAGTTTCACGTATCTTCCGTCAGAGCCATCAGCTCAACCTATTTATCACCCAAAGTGCCTTCATTCCTTAATTTAATGCTTACTCAACCACTCTGACAATAGCTGGAAGAGAGCATCCATTTGAAAGAACAAATTCAAACTGTACTGCATTCCAAAATGAAACTTATTCTGCCCTCAAACATCCATCTTATTTTATCTTAATAAAACATCCATCTCTATTTATCTTAGACATATTATTATTAATGTCTAATCTGAATTAATTTTAAGGGAAAGAGGTTACAAATGAGGTTAACTGTGATAAGGCCAATCAATCATTTGACGTTGTGGTAACGCAATCCCGTTAAGAAATAAAACATCCCCCTTTATGTTTTTGTTCCTCTCTTCTTTTCTTTAAACGTGGGAACCTTGGTGCCACGTTCTACCTTGATTTCTCTGCCCCACAGTGTTACAGCTCTCACTGTGGGGATTCTCTGCAGTGGGCTCAGGGTGGGGGTAGAGTAGGGGGTTTGAAGGCTGAACGTGCCGCTCTGTAAATGAAGATGAAGTGCAAATGGTGTAAAATAGCAACCTCTACCTCTTCACTGTTTCAGATTAAAAGAGATGGAGGTATCTCCCACATCAGCAGAGCCTCTGTCACCAGCTCGCCACTGAAAACAGCACATACAGATGGGCAAGGGAGAAAAAGAAGAGGGAAGTCATTTAGAGGGGATGAAGGCTCATCTCCTGACATATCCTCAAGCCTGGGGAGGGAACACCATTTCCTTTCCAGTGAAGTCTGCCTGTGACACTCAGCACTCTAGAGAGTGCACAGATCTGCAGGTCAGCACTACCTGGACAAGAGGGCAAATTCTGCTAGTAAACCAATTTAACTGGCTGCACTGGACAGCTGCAAACAAATCATTGTCCTAAAACAGCCCAAAAAATCAACAAAAAAGCCAACGGACCCAAAATCAAAGTCCATACCAACAGATGCTGCCAGTCACACTTTAATCATTATTAACAGGAAATTAAGAATTAGGAATTGAGAATCAACTGGGAAAAAAAGGTTAAGCCTTTTTATGCATTTTCACTTTATAATAATAATTTCGGTAGCAACAGTAAAAGTTATCATAAGGGTGAAGATTATTCAGCTGCTCAGGTACAAAGATCTGTCTGACAAGGAGCAGCTTTAAAGGCAGAGAATGTCGTGATGTCCAAGTCCTGAATAATGTTACCTGTATTTTTAGTAACTCCTCACTCATCCTTTTATGTCACAGAATATCACTCATCCTTCTGTATCACAGAATATGCGAAATATTTGAGGACATTCTGGAAGATAATCAGTGCCCAGGTGTGGAGTGGGGTAGGCAGAAAAAAAACCCAGCAGAGAGCAAGAAGGAAGGAAGGAAGCCAGTTTTGTTCAGACTAAGCTGGATCACACAGCCATGCACACACTACGGGCACACAATCTTTGGCTCTGTTTTACTCAAGAGGCGGCACCAGCCCTTATCCTCTCTGGTTTGATCCCAATTATATGACCTCTGCCATATAGGAACTTTCCTTTTTTCCCTAATAAATTAAAGGTATAAGGTGAAACTAATCAATGGAACCATAAAGCCATATGGTACTGTGGTCCTGGATGATAAGTTTATACTCTGAGAATCTGCAAATTAGCTGTGAAAATAAAAAAAGCATTTAAAAATAGATCAAGCAGAGATAAAAGCCTTGGAGCACATTGTAAAAATTACAGATCCCCAGACCCATTAAAGTGAGCTAAAAGCAAATGACAATATGACTGGCTAGCAACTTTATCAAATTCAGTAAAAAGTCCATTTCTTTCTATCCAAACAAAGGTCTGCGATCATGAGCACCCCACAATGTCATATGTTATCTAGAAAGCCATACTGTGTCACCAGCTGATAAACATCATCAGGAGTCCAGTTTCCCTCTCAAGGGAAACTTCTGGGACTATCTCTGGTTCATGACTGGGTCAGGTCACTAAAAGTTTTCACTGACCTGAACCTGATCCAAACCAAAGAACTGAAATTCCTGACCTGCTCACCCCGAGGAACAACTCTAATGAAAAACTGGTACGGAATCATACGGTAGAGCAAGAGCATGACTGGAGAGCAGCATCTGTCTGAGACAACTTCAGAAGAGCACCTGTCTCTTTTTATCAGGAGGTTCCCTATATTACCATGGTATGGACTTGAACTGAGTCTTGTTGTAGGGAAGCTATTCTGCTCATTTTATTGAGTTAGTCTAGTAAAAGAATGTGAAACTAAACTGCATTTTCTGGACATTCATGGTAATCTGTTTGTGAAAGCTCACTTCCTTAGTGTTCCTCCTTGAAGTCAGTTCTTAAAGCAACCTGAAACCACTTACAACAACAGTGTTATTATTTTTCATTAAAATAGAGAGTGATCAAACTAAATCTCTGGCAAATTTTAGCTCTCTGTAATATAAATTTCCTGAGGCAGTCCTACAATTTGGCATGCTGGCTGCTTCAACAGCTCTGTATTGTCAGTAAGGACTTACTGAAACGCGCTTTAATCTCACAGAGACTTAAAGTAGACACTGCACCAAAATGAGCAAAGAGTAGTCGGTTTAAAAAACAGCACAGGAAAGGTGACTCCGGCTGAAATGACACTGGAGCACCCACGAATAATTTTGTCCTTGTCATAGTGAAGACGCTTCAAATATTGATTACGAGCAACCTTTCTGTGGGTTTAGTCCCAAACTGGGAGACAAGTAGGTGGGGAGCGCAGGGAGGGAAGAGGTTTTTGTTTGCTTGTTTAAATTCTGATTCATAAATACATAGCTCAAGACTATAAAGAACAAGAAATTACAGAATTAATCTCTGCTGGTAGCCTGTGGCACACCTCTGCTCCTGCAACAACATGCACCAATTTGCAGAGCAAGAACATTTCTAAAGCAATTAAGAACATGCCTGTGTGGCAAAGCACAGCGGCGTGCAAAGAGCTGGGCAGCTCTGAGCAGGCAAGCAGCACACTGGGCACAGCTGAGGGCAGACAAGGAAGTGCTGGACAGATCAAACCACCTCAGCTGAAGAAGTCTCTTTCTGCTGTCCAGGAGGCAGCACACAGCACATGCCAGCCTGAGCCTGAGGTGCAACACCTGGCCGATGCTCATCACAAAAACACCGTTTGGAAATCACAATTCTGTCCTCCTCCCTGCAGCTTCAAGGCATCTCCCCATTTCATCATGAGTTGCAGCCAGCTACTGAATATTAGATAAATCACTGATGACCTGCATAACTAGACAAAATCAGGAGCTGTACAACAGAGGCTGGACCAGGTGACCCATGGTGGCCTCTTTCAACCTGACACACTCTGTGGTCCTGTGCTCCACCTCGTTGCTGAGCTTGATGCAAAACTGTAAAATTACTAATGCAACACAAATGTAACATGACATTAATGTATGAAATAGATAATATTCATAATGTGGCTTTACACAAAATACAGTATTCAATGTTACACACAGTGTTTTCTCTTCTTTTTAAAATGCATTCTCTCCCTGTGACACACAGTAGGGAAGGCAGGGAGCAGCCACTCCCGGGAGGTTTATTCAAACACTTGCTTGGTGCCAGCGTGCAGGACTCCCACTGCTTTACAAATACAACTTCAGCTGTGCAACAGTAAGAAATATCATCTTGCATCAGCAAGATCTGTTGAAATTTGTCATTCTCTGCTTTTATCAATCCTTTGTGATGTGATCTCCAGTTAAATTTGAGCTTTTCCTGTTAAATATTGCTCCTCTTTCAGTTTAGAAGTTTGTCTGTGTTCCTTAATTGGCCATATTTAAGCTTCTTCCCAGGAACTGTTCAAATAACTGATTAGAACTGGCTTTCAAGTAGCTTGAGAATGTGTATTTATGACTCTGTGATCATTAGACTCATTTTCTTAGGTCTGCCATACCAGGAACAGTGAAACTAAACCTCTAGGATGTTTGGCACCAATAATTTGTTAACAATTTAACATAGCTTTCCTCAGGGAAAGTTCAAAAAGGTACTTGTAGAAGTAGTACTTTTACTTAGTGCAAAGGCCTGCGAGCAGCCTCAAATTTGGCATGGCTACTTAGCACATGCTACACACATAAGTATAAAACAATACATAAAGCTCCCTCCCTCATTACTTGTATTAAAATACTTTTACTGGCTCTTCAACATATGCAGTCCTCAAAAATTCATCATTTTCAGATGAATCTGACTGCCACTTTCATTTCCAGCAGCAGGTCAGTGTTAATTTACTCCTGGTTTCATCCATCATTCATGACCAGAACCATATTATTACTCATGAAGTGAATGCATTCTGGTGTTTATTTCACTGAAAGTCTTAAGAGCAGCCCACCTACTTATAGCACATATAATTTCTGGGGAATGGTTTCAGATTTGGAGTCACACAAACAGCACCTCAAAAGGTGTCACTACAAAGAGCACCGTGCAGGTTGTACTTATTTCCATGGCACTCTCATCCTGGGATTTTGGAGGGCTTTGGAAGGGATGAGCAAGTGAAGGCTGAGTGAGGCCTACATTTTAGGCTACAAAAGCAGAGAGGAAACTACAACAAAAAGAACAACACTTGCCATAAAGAAGACTAGGAAAGAATTATTTTTCCCGTGTCCTATAGAGGAAAAAAAAACCACAGCAGAATTTTCCTCAGTCTAATTTGTTAGGGCAGATTTTTGAAGAAGAAAATTGGATAACACAGTGTCAAGACTTGGCAAATGAAAGGAAAAGGACAGTTATAGCCATAATAGAAGCGAAAGCAATGGAATGGAGAAAGGAAAATAAAATTCTGACAGTGTCAATCTTTTTTTTTTAGTAGTTAGCAAGTAATTATTAAAACTGTAAACTCAAGAATGTCAAGGGTTTAAGGCTTTGTGGAACGAATAAAGAAATTTGGGTTCTCATCCTGGCTCTGACCTTCACTTATCCTGTGCTTTAACTCTTCCTGTGAAGAGTTTTACAATGGTAGCACTGTGCTGTGGGTTGTGCTGCTTGAGAAAGCCATCCAACCTTTCAGGAAAGGGAGATAAAATAATTTAAATGGAAAAAAAGCAACACAAATATTGTGAGACTACAGGAGGGGAAGGATCCAGCCAATCTAAAACAAACTAAAAATAAACAACAACAAAAAAAGCAAACAACCCAAAAAAAGCCCATAGCTGTCTATTGTTGCTTCTTGCCACCAACTTATATTGACATAGATTTGTAACACACTGCCTTGGGAAACAGTTCTCAAGACTATCTCTGCTTCTTCTGACAAACAGATTTAGAGAGTTTGCATTTACTGCTTTAACTGTAATAGTCAGGAAAACAGTGACTGACTTTATAAAGCAAAACTTTGATTTAATATGGTTTTAATTATGTTTTTAAAAATGTATACAAAGAGGCAGAATAAAATAACTGCTATCGGTTTCAATTCTTGTTGCATTTGATACAACCGATGGGTATGGCTCTCAATGAAAGAATACCAGTTGAATGAAAATAGTCCTTGAATTAAAATTCTTCTAGAAAAATGTGTACCATTATAGAATTCAGCTCCTCCATCAAGAAGATGATGAATGACACCCTGAATAACAAAATCAAGTATGTTTATTTGGCCACTTAGTTCAGCAGACACATGACAAATTCTGCTTATCCTCACTGGAAAATACTGCCAATATTTTAAATCCCAGATTCTTTCTGCCAAAATATCCTCTGCTTTATAAAACATGACTGCAATAATTAGAAAAACATCTGTGGTGATCTCTTCAGACTGAGGGAGTCTTCCCCTGAATTCACTGACTTGACTGGCTGCTGATTATTACGTTAAGAGTAGTTAAATAAACTTTGATTTAAAATACCACTCTCATTCAAGTGGTCTAACAGCACTGGACTGAGGTTCAGCAGTGAAGAACAATGATCTTTAAATTCAAGTTTAAGGTTTGATGCCAATTACCTCTTAAGCTGTTTTTTTTTGTTATAAGCACTAAAACAAAATGTTTAAGGAAAAATAGTTTTACCTTCTAGTCCTTAATCTTGGAATTCACCACAGACAGGCAAGATACTGGGTAACACTGCAGCACAGTAGGCAGATATTAAAATCCTGATGAGGCCACTTACTTAATCCCTTTATTTTTAATGAATAGCAATTAAAAGATCATGAGATCACATCATGAATACCTGCTCATAATCCCTCCTGAAGCAGAAGGAATCAGACTTAAGATTTACTTGGAAGGTTCACATTTCAGGATAAAATGCATGAGTATTAATCATCTAAAAGTTTATTTACAATACATCAAGATACCACCTCCCTTTTCCTTCGGAGAGACAGGGAAATATCTCACCTCTGCCCAGTTCCAGTTGTATAACTCACTTGTGGAAAGATACAAAGTCATTTGTACTCAAACCTGACCTGCCTCATGATTTCTCCAATGCACATCTTTCTCTTCTAAAGCCCAAATCCACAACTGAACTCAGAAACAATTACTAAGGAATTAACAGGACAGTTTTACCCTTGCTACCCAAACTCCTTCTCTAGAAATCTTAGCTCTTACACTCCTCATCAAAAGCTATGGAAAACCTGGCAAACAAGCTGCCAGCTACCACCACACCCCAGTATGCAGATACACCAAGTTTTTCCATCCCAGAACTTTTCCTCGAACAGTTCAGCACATCACTAATTGAAAGTAAATAAAGGTTTTAATGATTCACGCCTGTATAAACCTTTTCCAATTCAAAAGCTAGAAGTCTCTTAAGGATAAAAAACACTTGCATAAAATCACTGCAGCAGAGCACAATCAATCCCTCTATCTCCATTTGTTTGCTTTAGCACTTTACAAGGTTCCCTCAATTCTCAGGTCCAGATCAATCATTTGTTAAAGAAAGAAATGAACAGGCGCGGGTGCCTCAGCAGAATACTGATAAGAAACAGTGTCAGCTCATTTTAACTGAGGACGAGAGCCAACTTAGAGATTTTATTTTTTTTTCCTCTTCTCATCCCTGGTAGAAGACTTCAGAAAATCAACCACCAAGGTGAACAGGACAGAAAAAAGAAAAAAAGATGTTTCCTAGCAACTCCTTTGTGCTTCTTATGTGGCTTTTATTGAATATTTCTGCTTTGAGTGGATTTGTTGGATTGTCATATGTCATAGAGTGACAATATATTTTTCTTTTAATCTATTTTCAGTATTATTGGTTGAATATTTATTCATGACAACACCATTGTAAACCTTCTGATTTAGCTTAACTAGGTCGAGGAATGTGTGAAGGAGGTACAAGTTCATCACAAGCAAAGGACTAAAGTAAAAAAATTATTAAGAAAGAGCAACTTACTTGGATTACAGTTACTTTTAGTGCTGAGACTAAAGTACAAGAATAGCTTGAGTTACGAGAGCTGTAAATAAGCACAGGTCTTTCATCACTATAGTAAGGGGAGAAAATGCTATTGCTGTGATGAAATATATTAATTCCTTTCATTTACATTAATTTCCTTTATGCCAATAACCTCACTTTGACATCTGCACCCAGTAACGCCCCAGTGCCATCAGTGACTCTCCAGCATTCACAAAACACCACCTTCAGCCACATTTACAGATCAGCTACAAAAAACACGCAAAAGGAAACAGCACTACAAATACAGTTGGGAGCCTGATGATGGGGTCAAACACTATCTGACTGGTACTGTGTGAAAGGGGGTTTTACTCTGCAATTGATAAAGGGAATTATCTAGGAAATGGTGTAATACACACTGAAAGTCACTGAAATTACATCCAGGGGCAATGCTTAAACAGAAGCTTTACTGGTATCACTTTACTCTCTCTGGCACACATTGCTTAATGCCTTATCTCCATTCACTCCTTGCCGCTACAATTTATTGCCCCAGTCAAAGGTAACAAAATACTTTGGCTTTCCACTGGAATCTATTTATTTCTCCAGACTTTCCCTGTGAAGATACACGGAAGTTTCACTGGAGCACTGATTAATATGCACTAATTCTCTCCCACATTACAAAGACAAGTCATATGCATTTGGAGGAAGATGTGCTATTTTCAGACCTGCCAAGTGACTGACTGTGATTCTACTCGAAGACACAGGAGTGACATAAGAAATATGACTTCTACCAGTTAACAAATTCCCCCAGGTCCTGGTTTCCCAGCAAGTGTTCTTTTTCTGATCGTAGGGGCTGGTAGTTTAACCTTCCCTGAAAAAACAGCCAGAGAAAATAGGCAGGGGATATCATACAGAGACAAGTTCCTTGCCTACTTCTACCAACATTCTTATTCCTGTCTCTACAGCAGTGAGGGCTAACAGAGTGCTGCTATCCAAGAGCTGCCTCTCTGAGCCTCATCTCTGTAAAGTGACATCTGTGCTTTACAGAAACATCTTTACTTTTGCTCAGTCTTCTCCCAGCCAGACTCTGTGCAGCAGATCACACACAGAAGTGACTCAGCCACGCTCCGGTTCTCTGCCCTCAGATCGCGAACAGGCCCTGGCTCAGCTTTTCATCATCCATGAGGAACACTCCAGGAACTGCCCTATATACAATGCATGCCTGCAGAGTACCTTGTAAATGTCTGACATGCTGAATACTACTTAATTGGTGTTCATTAATTAAGTAGCCTAATGCTTCACTCGAGGTATTAGATTAGAGTGTTATTAAGAGATTCTTCCTATATTAACTGAATTTAGCTTCATTTTCTATCAGGATGTAGCAGCTGCAGGAAAAAGACAGCCTCAGACCACTTTAAACTCTTTCCCATAGCCTGACCTTCCTTTTCTTTCTTCCGCCTTTCTTTTTCCACTCTCATTCCATTTTTCTGACAGCTCTGTGACACTTTCTTACAATTATTTTTTCTAAAAGTATTAAAAGTGTTAAATTGTAAATGTGGGGGAAAAATTAATTAAAAATTATACTTTGTTCTATGCACACACACAAGAGTCACTACCTGTACATCAAAAGTGTGTGACAAATGGAAAGGGAGCTGGCTCTGGGACCTCAGCATGAGCAATAAACAGCTGCAAGGGCTTTCCACCTCACTGAGCTCCCGGTGCTGAAGCTAATACCTCCTGGCTGAGTTATGGGCACAAGTAGATTTACTTGCCACAGGTGGGCTGAATTTGTGTCTCATCCAAAGAAAACCGAGAGCCAACCCCTGCACTAGAAGGCACAGCTTCTGAGCCGTGACAGCATTCCTTGGGAGTTAAGGTTTCTGCCCCTTTGAATTTAAGGCTGAATGACACATTTTCCAAATCTCTGTTCATCGTAACTACACCTGTGCTTTGCCAGCAGTGCATGACACAGATTTACAGAATTCCCACAAATGTGAGGTTTTGATTATTCATAGCTTTTTTCCTGCTTCCTCAAACTGAAGCACAGGGAATCCAAACTTCTGTGCAGAAAACAAACACATAAACCCGGTGTATTTCAAGTGCAGCTAGCAGTTTAGCAGTTTTCAAATAAAAATTTTTAAAAAATAAAAACAAAAAAAAAGGCAAAATTCAAGAAGGTTTGAAGGAGTGACAGAAACATTTTCATCACTGAAATTTTGAGGCTGGGGCAAGAGGTTAGACTGAACATATCAGAAGTACGTAGGTACATTATATAAGTATGTATAAACACACATATATAGTGGACTTTTCTGTGATATCAGTGTATTCACAGATTTACATTTTAGCTCATTCATGAGTAAGTTCTGGCCACCAATGACTAATGGAAGGAGATAAATTCACTTTGCATCTGGAGCATTGTTCTGTAGCGGAAGCTGGCATCTTCATGCACTGGGAGCTTTCAGAAGCAGCTTCAGTGCATCAAAGCCTCTGCAGCCTTTTTTGTCCAAAAACGTGGTTTCTTTGTCGAAATGAAGATGAGTGGATCTTTAGCACAGATGTTTGCTTATGCAAACAGAAACTAAGGCATTATCCAGCCACCTGCTTTTGTTAGATACATGGACATGTAGGCCCAAAAACCTGTATGAGCTCTGAACCCTCTGTCTTTCAAAAATGTTGTTCTATCCCACACTGACTACGTGTCCTGAAGGTCACAGTCTCAAAGCCAGGAAACAAGGACAGCTTTCCATGATTGAATGTTCTTCAGCCAGCTTTACAAGCAGTGCATTTGTGCCTCAGTGCAGCTTTACTGGACATTATCCAGACAAGTCAGTTCTTTCTCCAAGGTTATAGGTAATAACAAGGAACTACCTATAAATCAGCCAAACAAGCTTTAAGAAATTTAAAGCAAACAAATTGATGAGTTGTGTCAGCATTGATCTTATTGGTTCAGGTAATACCCTTTTCCCAAACTCCTTACTTCCTGTCATGAGAAAAGCCCTGTATATTCAGTGTAAAAAAACCAGGGCTGCTATGCTGCCCTTTCCTTTTCCATGTCCATAGAGGTTTATAAGATTAATGAGGAAAAAAAAAAAAAAAAAAAATCAGTAGAGCAAGTAAATTAGACAACATGAGTGAGTCAAACACATTCAGTGCATTCCTCTCTTACTAGAGCCACTGAAAATCTGGCAGCTGACTTCCACAGCCAAATTATTATGAAGTAAAAAAAAACCTTTATCCTGGTAATGGACATTAATTGATAGGATAGCTAATTTAGTGGAAATTATTGGCCTATAAAGGTGTGCAGAGAAGCAAGACCAATGCTTAGCCTAGCTAAAGAGGAGTAGCAGTGTTGGGGTTTTTTCTTACTCTTCCTAGTTTGGGACAGTGTTCACACTCGCCTATTTAGGAATTATCATCTTTGCTTGTAACCTACACTCTACTGACAGAGATAAGCTTAATTCTCCTTATTTTTTCCATTTCATTATTCCCTTAGAATTTCATTCACTATAAACATTTTTTTATTTAGCTTAAAGAAACAGTACAACTATTAAGTTACATTTATCAGATTTCCAAGCAAAGACAGTCTTGATACTCAAATCTAGAAGAGTGCAGTTGAAATGGGAAACATGAATTTAGCTTATTAAAGAGTATACACATTTTGTGACAGGACAGAGAGGGACAAGACACACAGCCTTAACAGAAGAACAACAGTTGCTCACTCCTTGAAACAGTGGCCCGACAAATAATAACAAAGCTACAAAGCTTAAAACCACCAGCGGAGGTCAGGGAACTTAGAAACCCAAGGCTTTCCTTAGTCTTCACTCAAAACTTCCCTTTCATGGATATTCTCACCATTTCTCCTCCATATCTCTGCTCCTGTCAGTAGCCAGTTTATGTGTTCAGCAATAAGAAGAGCTCTGTTAATTGTCCTCCGGTGCCTGCCTGTTCAGCACTGCTGCCCCTTGATTGGTGCCGCCCGGTGTTGTACCCTCGGCGCAATTAGCCAGTCTGCTAATTTCACTTTCCTCTGAGGAATGTGTTTTATGGAGGAGAATCACTGGCTCTTACAACACAAGATGTGGCAGCTTTGCTGCATCCCAAACCAGCATCACCACCTGCTCCACCAGTGCTGTGCAGCTCAGTGTGAAGGGATATTAAGAGCTGGTACAAAGTGCTGCCAAAGCAATTTGGACTGAGCCCAGTTTTCAGGCCTTAAAATTTCCTGCAAATCTGTCCTCTTTCTGAAAACCTGAAAGTTCAAATTTTGGTCTGCTCTAGTTTCTGCTTTGCTGCAGAGAACTGCATGTGCTGCTTGGAAACTTGGCTCCAGAGACCCAGAAGGGGATGTGGACCACAGCACCAGATATGGTGAGAGAACTGCCCAGGTTCCCGCTTCAGCCATGGACTCAAGTTCTGGACACCCTGAGCTATTAACAGAGAAGAGGGATTAGTTGCACCTTCCTGTTCTTTACTCTATCACCACCCTGTTCATAACGTGTCTGGAAGATACTTTCTCCAAGAAGACATCAAATACACAGAACACCAACACTGTGGAAAACCCCACTTTTCAGTGTCTTCTCCAGCATTCAGGCCCAGGACATCAGACTACTCAGCCCAAGACTTCTTCTGTTCAGGAGGAGTTTTTCCCGCTTATTCTTTAAACCACAAACCTCACGAGCCCCTGGACAATCTTCTGGAGCCTCTGCAGTACTGTAACTGGAAATTACACCTCAAAAAAACAGCTCTGGGAGTCACAAGTGTCAAGTCTTGATGTGGAAGCATTAGCTCATTAACACACCACTGTATTGAACCACTACCAGTGACTGCAGCAATAACCAATTGCACTACTTTCGGTTGCAACTCCAAACTGACTGGAATTGCTGCCTTTCCTTTAACCTGGTTATTTACTTAAAATGGACTGACTTTTCCATATGTTTCATTTAAATTCTCTGAGCTAACCTCAGCATCTTGGACAATCAAGCCTTCACTTGAATCATACATTCAAATTCATATTCTGAAAATAACAACAGTGCATCAGAACAGCCATTAATGCTGCACATTTGGTAGATACCTACCCCCCTCCTTTCTCTCCACCCATTGCATACAAACACACACACTCCATAAAAGCACAGAGCTAGAAAAAGAAATATCTTTTACTCTTGATTAAACCAGACAATGAGTAACCGAGGCGGGTAAAAGTCTTGACATATTGTAGCAGAGACTGAAATAATTAAGCAATCTACCCCACTGAAAAAAGAGACACCATCGAGTTGCCACAGTGTGGCAGCTGCAGGGCAATGACACCCTACGCACCAGCTCTTCCAACGAGCCAGGCTCAAACTCTTCTGAAAAATGCATAGAGCACTCAGTCGGGTATTGTAGCTAATAAAAGACAAGTTACACTCAAAACCAATACATTTCTGATGTATTTTTGGATAAGTTGTCTAATTGATTTTTTTCTTTTACAGGACAACCCCATGAAGTTTGGGGTGATTTCCTGCTTCTTATCACAACTGCTTTGCAATGTAAACCCAGTTTGAAATTTTGCAAGGAAATGTCTGCTCCTAACCCGGTGTTTCCCCTCAGAAAGTGCCAATTCATCAAAACTGAAGCAAGCAGAAACATAGTGATTGAAAATAGATAACACACAGTCCTTGCATTGATATTGCAACAGATTAAAGCCTCTAGTCCAGCCAAATTACATGCATGTGAGAAAGTAACTTAAATTCAATTTTTCCTACTTCAAATGTGTAAAACAAGAACTACTGACTGCTTCATTAACAGGTTCCTGAACTATGCTAATGAGTGTAACTACATGAAAGATTTAGGTAAATGTTAAAAATCAGCCATGTATTTTAACACACTGCATTATGGATTTCAGAGTGAATCAAACATTCCCCTGAGACAGGAAAGGGACACATTCCTTGCTTACTACACTCCTTGTTAACACTTTAATATACTGAGTACAACTTAACACTTAGATCTAGAGCTCTCAGACCAATATTAACACACTGTTCCGGAACACAAAAAAATATTGCCAGTAACAAGCCAGGAAATCGAGTCCTTCATCAGTAATGCCTCCACACAGAAAAAATTCCCAGTCTTTTAACTGAAATATTTTATGACTTCAGTTAATACAGATCCATTTGAAATACCAAAATACAAGACAGTGTTTAAATGAGCATCTTTAGAAGGATAAGTCTCTGCAATGAATAAGGCCACATGCAGACCCCCACAAAAAATAAACTGCTGTAACTGTCACGCACAGCAAATGAAGTGAACTCACAGACCTGCTCTACACATCACCCCAAAACAGAGATCAACAGCACAACTGCTGAAACCATACTCTTCCCAGTACAAGTTTAGGAGATCTCCAAGCATAAGGAATAACTCAGAGAAGAAATAAAAACACACAAAGAGAAAGAGAAACAAATAATCTGAGTTTCTAAGAACATGACCTTAGCCAGCCCTGCAACAGAATCCCAGAAGCACCAACAGCTTGATTCAAATTCCACTGGAGTCAATGGAGAAGCTCCCTTTAACCTCAGTAGTCTCTAATTTAGACTTGTACTGAATTTTCTGCTCCCCAAGGTTTGTGTCATTCCTAAGCACTAATTTTGAGAACACTTGTCCAAGACCCACAAGCTACACAAGTTAAATAAAAAGTGCAATTCTAAGACAATAGGAATTCATGCTCAGGGTTTCACGAGTCATCTCCTTGTGTGAATTCTCACATAACACAAGCCACATCTAGAAAAGTCTGAAGAAGCCCTCACACAATTTCAAACTCCTTCCAACCATGTTTTTCAGCTGATGCCACTGTATTTTGCAAAAAGTGATTCAAAGTGCCCAGGCACAGACATTTGCATACACCACCTCAGGCAACAGCAGCTGGTGAGCATTTCAGTCACACTGCTGATTTCTATTTAAAAAATCTGACAGCAAAGGGGTTTGTTATACATTTATTTAATCAATCAATAGTGGGCATTCAGATACTGAAGCTGTCAAACAGAAGACATAAATAGAAGTGTAACTGCACTTCATTATAAGGTCTCATCAGACTTATTGATGCTATTTGAATGAGTGAATGCACTTCCCTCAGTATCCTGGTAACAGCAGCTCAAAAACATATCCTTTAATTTGAGATAAGCTTTTCCCACACAGGAAGCATTTCACCTTGGAAGAAGGTAATGAACTTAAAAATAGATTCTGCCGTACTGTTTAAAGAAAAGTACAGTAAGCTCTTAGGTGTTTACAGCATTTTAAAGTGTGGATGCTATTCCAGTTACAGTATCTCCATCACAATGGGAGACTGTCACCCTGAAAGCTTTGTCTGGGACTGCACACTGTGCTCAGTAGATCCAATAAAACTACACAGAGACAGCGATACATTTTGAGGATTTAGCAACAACTCGGGAAAAAATATCTGAAGTGGTCTGGAACTTTCCACACATAACGCGGTTTTAATACTTCCTTCCAACCCAAATTAAAAATAGCTAAATTATTTTTAATCATCATGCAGTATTTTATTTAATAAATTGATGTAAACACCAAATTAAATTCTCTGCCAATGAATTAAATTGAAACAAATGAAAATGCTTTGATGAAGGAAAGTTGGATAAGTCATGCAGGACAAATATTTAGACTGAAGAATTAAAAGCGAGCAATAGATTTTGGTGTGCTATTAAAGGTTTAATTAATTGTCTAGTCAAGAAGTATACAATACTAAAACCATATGTAATTCTGAAAAAAATTAAGGAAAAGTGTAAAAGTCAGTAACATTTTCATTAAAAAGAAATCCTTCCCATATAAACATTATTAAACATTTACAACTAAAGAATTAAACATTTACAACTAAACCTCACAACACAGCATTTCCATCTCCACTGGTGATCCTGATACAAGTGTTGAAAATCTTGTCTTACTCCCTATATGAAGAAAAAAACCCTGAAAAACTAAAAAACTAATGTAAACCTTGAGTGCTGCATATCACATATCTAACTCAGATAAGAATTTGACTTTAAAAGCCGTGGGAAACGTCTCATTTTGGAGATAATTGTTATCAAATGGGACTTGCTTGTCCTTGAGAGCTGGCACAAGTTGAGCTTATCAAATGCTCCGGCAGGAGATGGTGGCTCCTACCTCCATGCACAGTCTCTGGAGTTCATTTCTTCAGAAATGAGAATGCCAGAGTTATCATATGTCACAAACCCATTGGCCCGTCACATCAGCTCACAGAGGCAAAGTTACAGGATAGAAGCAGCCTCCTAGATCACACTGACAACTTCTGTAATGACCAGGAAGGGTCTTTAAAATGCCAGGGTTTCTGGTGCTCAATAAACACAGCTCCTTAATACCCACTATCTGTTGATATCGATCAAAAAGTTGATTAGAGACAAATACTGTTACCATAAGATTAAGGGTGATGTAAATAAAAATAAAAGTAAGAAGTCCTTCATATTTTTTGTATTTTTACTTCTGAATTTTTTTTTGCTGGATTTCTTCACCAGTGGTTTAAAATCCCCATATGTTAACATTCTTGAGCAGGGACAACATCTACTAAGAAAGCTGCATTTATCAAACTAATGGCAGACCATTTTCAAGTTTAATGCATATCTATCTATGCTTGTTAAAATAATTACCTGGTCTTCTTACCACTTAATTGATCATTTACTCCTCAACAGGGATAGTAAGAGTTATGGGAGCCAAAGTTAACAAAAAGAGTCTCGGAAGATAAACCCTCTTTTTTCAGGCCTTAAGCTGCTCTCTGAGCAAAATAGATCAGAACACCACCATTAAGGGAACAAATTTTGCCACCTCTATTTATTGAGAGATTTCTTCTATGTTGTTCTTCAGCAGCAATTACCCACATCATAGAGTGATTCAGTAAGACAACTTCCAGCGGTTTTTGTACTAAACACCTTTTGTTTAGCACAATTATTCTGCTGTGGCCACAAGCAAAACGTTAGACTTAGTCCAAAGTGATGCACAAAAAAAAAATGAAGAAGCTGAACTACCAGCTTTGCTTTTTCATCCTTTGTAGCTTCATTTCTGACCTCTGTTGACTGGAGAGAAAATCCATGTTAGAAGGAAGTGAATGAAGGGATGAACTGGCACAAATATAATCCAAAGGCAGCAGCCTCTTGCTCTCCTCAGGAAGAGGAGAGGGCACAGCCAGAAGGAGAGATGTGCTGCTGAGGTATGTGTGGCTCTTCAGATCAGCTGTAAGCTTCGGGATGTTGCCAGGAGCTGCATCTCAACACTCGAGATGAGTGACAGAAAAACAATATCTGGATAGGGCTAAGCCAAGAAAGACTTTTAAGCTGTGCATGCACACCTGAGATGCTCACCAGGTTGGTCTCATGCTCCTCTGCCCAAACACCCACACAGGGGGAAGAAGAAACCATCATTTAACTCATGCTAATTCTTCCTAATTTTTCTGTCTCTTGAGTATAGTCAATCCACCCTCTGTTTCAGAGGAAAGTCATCATAAAGCAAGTACAATTTAGCACAGAGAAGTATATATGTTGCATTTTGGGTTTGTTTTTTGGGGTTTTTTTTTAATTCTTTTCAGTGTTTTTCCAAAAAGAAGGGGCAGCACTAGTCCCTTCAGTAGCTATTGCAAATGATCCATAATAGCCATGAACTGCTAAAAATGTAATCGGCTCAAAAAACTACCAGGCTTAGCAAGACCTGAATTTGGGCAGTTGGCCTTGGCTGTCCACAGTTCACAGATAATTCTTTCTGTGCTCACAGGCTTTGTAACACAAAACTGTGCAGCTGATCTTTAATCCTCATTTCTGACTTCCACATATCCTCCATATCCTCATCTTCTATATATCTTCATCCATCCTCTACTAGCAAACTAGCTGCCTGTAAAAGATCTGCCTCTTGATGAAAAACAGCCTAAGTCACACTCTTGTTCTCAGCATTTTATTTCAGGATACAGAATACTCAAAAAAAAAAAAAAAAAAGCTTTTATGACTACCACATCTGGGGCATGGGAGGAAACCAACAGTAATACTGGGAAATTCCATTTCCTTTGGAATAAAACTCCTATCTTCCAGCTGAATCAGCTACTGTAAATGAGGCACTCCTCCACTTAGGTTCTCTGGCAGGTTCCTGTACCCACTGAAATATATGCAGATTATGAACTTTTCTTTGAACCAAACGTCCTGGGATGGAAATTCGTCACTTCACTTACGTGTTAGAAACTTAGAAACGTGTTCAAAGGGAAACATCACCTGTTCCTAGCAGATGGTAAATCAGCATTGAAAAGGATCACCTGTACTGGAAACCCCATTCTCTAGTTCTACCACCAAGAGGTAAATCAGCAACGTACGTCACAGTGAAGCCTGTCTGATTTAGCACTACTACTCCAGGATCACAACTGTAGTGCACACTACTGCTTGTCCATTCTCTTACACTGGTGCCCATTCAAACTTCCAAGAAGTGTGCCAAGCCTGCAGCACGGCAAAAGGAGCTTGGCTGCAAGCTACTGCATTTACACGTATTAATGACTCTTGCTGAGGAACTTCAGTACCTGATACACTAACCCACTTCAGGATTTCCTTAGAAACACCTGTAGTTATTTTTCTCGTCAGCTTTTTTTCCTTTGTTCTTTTGAGGAAACCTCCAGAATCAAAATTGAGATTGATGCAATTGCTGCTCTCATGCTTAATCTTCATCTGTAATGCCATCTGACAGTCATGTGTGCAACAAAAATGGAAAGTAACCATGAACGATGTAAACATCGGCTATCTTTAATGAGGTCTTAATATGTGAAGCTTGTACTTGTCTTTGAGTCAGAGACCATATCCTTCTTCTACCAATCTCCAGCCCACAGTGAGTTACAATACTATGAATTTTTTTCATTGCTATCAAAGCTGCAATAAAGAAGGAAAGATGCTTCCACACTTAAGACACTTTTACTTTATTAAAAGCCTTTCTAATGGGAATAACACTCACACAGTCACTCTTGCAGTAGCTGCATTACCCTTATTTTCACCACTCCAAGTACAAAATGAGATTATGAAGGGGGTTCAAGAGCTGGATTTAAATCCAATTCTGCAGCTTCTGAACGTGTGTTAATGTAATATTGTGGGATTTGGAGGTACAGACCTCAATATCTTAATCTACGGCTTTTTCAAACATCTGGGTCATTGGCAATGTCACTGGTTTTATGGTGCTTTTATTCTATGAGCAGCAAAGGGATAATCAAAAATATAATCCCTGACCAGTTAGTTGCCTGCAAGTCACCAAAAATACACTTACAGCAACGAATCTGTCTTTCTGTGGAAGGCCTTGGTACAGCAGCTTGTATTAACCATTTCAAAATCAGGGATGCTCCTTGTTGAAAGCAGAAGCTGATGTTTTCAAGCCTATCTGAATGACTTTGTAAGAACAAGGACTAGAGATCAAAAACAGAAACCAGCCTCAAACTACCACAATAAACACCTGCCAAGACTGAATTCTGTAAAAGCAGAGAATTCTTAAAGAATCCAGTATGATTGCACATCTGATTCAGGCACTGAAATGCCTGATGGCGTTGCCAAGATGGAGCAGCCACAGCTGAAACCCCAGCTGTGGCTATAAAACAGCCTTGTGCTTGCCACCTGTGGGCTCCCTGCCAACTGCACATCTCCCAGGTATAAACCCTGCACTTGGGTTCACTCTACAGAGCATCCAAACAGTGAGCAGGCAGCAGGAACAGAGCTTTCCGCTTAGGGAGGTTCTTCTCCTGCCTTGCTTTGATAACATCCTTTTAACAAAGGATACTTCTGCTTTATTTTTGGGGGGAGAGGGGTTTTCCTACCTGATTAGGAAGATTATCAGCAGTATCATTGGGTTCTACATCCAGAGACAGGCACAGAGTGGGAAAAGCACATCAGTTCAATTATAACTGAGTTGCAGGACTAACTATAAGATGAATCACTCAGCCACTGCAGACCTGAGTGTTTGTGCAAATTCTTCTAAAAGAAGCAAGCTCACTATACCAATGCAAGAAAAGCTGAACTTCTTAATGTCAGCTAAACCACAAAACCCTGATGGATTTCTACAAACACACAAAAATCCCTCATTGACCTATCTCAAAAGCACACCAAGTATGTTCCAAAGAGTAAACAAGTACTTCTGGTTCCTTCCTCCCTTTTTGCTGCACCTGGTTTTCTTCCTCTATTCTACTCCAGAGCCTGGTAAAGAACAGTCAGGCAGCCTTCACTGTTCATGTAATTATCATCTTTTCCCTCACTCTCCATCCCTGTCTTTGCTCCACCACCACCACTTTTGGAGAAGGTGCTCTCAGCTGCTCTCTGAGCCCTAACCACTTCTATTAACTATTTCAAGACTCCATAGAAGTGGAAAGAACAGGCTATAAACAACAAAAGCTCCACCAGGGACATACAGCTATGCCGTGGCTCTGTGGTTGAGCAGTGATGGACAACACCAGGGGCTCAACCTGCTCCTGCTCTGTACAGGAACAGGTAACAGAGAAAGCAACAGCAACAGACACATTGTCATCTCTGTTTCAATCCATTCTGTTTTCCATCTTCCACTTCAGGGTCTTGGCAAAGGATGCCTCACTGAGCACATTATTCAAAGAAACATCGAGTACACTGCCATATAAATAGTGCTATCATGTTTTATGCTCCTATCTCCATTTCATGATTTTATATCAGCCTAGACTCTGTGGTTTTTATGGTCCCTATGGTACAATGAGGTGCCTATAGAAATGTTCATGTCTTTCCCACGTGAAGTTAAAACTGACTCAATACCATATTTGTACAAACTGTACTTTCTGATATGCGTTCTTTTGCATTAGTCCATATTATATCTCACCGCCAAAGATTCCACTGTGGATTTTATTTTTAACATTCCCAGTGAAACCAAGGTAGAGGCAGTCCCTTAGAATTCATACTGTGTAAGGGCTTTACACTACTATGGTTTTCAGGGCCCCATATCTCTGTGCCGTCTCTTCAGACTGAAATAGTATTAGCAGTTACAATTGACATAGTTGTCCCTTCTAATATTCTTTAGTGAGACAATATTATCAAAATAGCACTAATCTAAAATCTGAAACATACCAACAGGTAGAATTTTATGCAAATCTCTGCATTGCCATAGTCTCTTTCAAAATCCAGATGAGATAACATGTTAGAAGTGCTCTGAGTGCCCAAAATAATAGAAATCAAAGGACAAAATTATTACTAGAAAGAGGGAAACAAACTAAACCCCACTCTTTCAGTTTGGTCTAATAAGAAACATGAAAATTAACTACAACAGAGTGATACATAAAAACTATGAAATTATTCAAGTGGTCCTATAGCAACATCATTAGTACAGCCCCAATACAGCAGGTTGTTTGTTAATTGTTACTCCCATCGTTTATCACCTTCTTAACACTGCAGATAACAATGAACTGCTTGGATTTGGAGAATGTGATTCCATACCTACAGAATTAAAGTGGTTTGGCAACAACTTCCTGAATGGTTTTTGTCTTCTTTTCCTTTGGTTTATGGCAAAGGTCATCAAAACCATTGATGCTAAAATTTCTGCACAGATCACTTTTCCTCCCATTAAAAATTTCAAATTTAAGCCACATGCACCCTTTCCTTTCAGGAAGCAGGAATGAGAGGGCTGGAAATTAAAATCTCAATATTCCATTTATCTCATTTTAACCTTAATAACAAGGCTTAGGCATAATATAATCTCTCCTGTCTACCTTTGATTGGCTTCATATGATACAAACCAAACAGAACTCACTAAAATATCTCTTGCCAATTCAATAGGCCCCTTGTTGCCTACTAACTGAGCATATTGTTGCAGCTAAATACTTAAATAAGAAATCATTCAGTATTTGAACAATCTGAAGATATCAATCCAGAAAGAAATCCCATAATGACAGGTAACTTTTTTTTTTGAGGGAGAGATTGATTGCACTTCTTTTCAAATTGTTAGCGTTTTATCAAGAACTGTTTTAACAATGGGCTTGCAAAGCCTGGACCACAACCTGAAATGCATTGCAGCCTTTACTTTCTTAGGAGAAAATCCTTGAAGTTTTACCTTTTGCAAAGTTGGTCTAGAGAAACTTTCCAGTGTGTGCTTCACTGTCTCACAGTCATTGCTAATGAACCATTCTGTTTCACCTCAATTTCTACAAAAGAGCTATTCAGGAGACAAAGAACACTGTACCTCCTGTTGGCATGCCTTGAAAGTTTGGTTCTTTTTTATCTTCAGAGAAAAATAAAGTTATTTAGTCACTATACTTTATCAGAGAATAATTATGGATATTAGCTGTTCCTTCCACTTCTGGAGGACATTAAGGGAAACACACCTTCCCCAGCTGACCACTGTGGTCATCAGCAAGGCACCAAGTGAAAGCAGAAGCTTACCTTCCTAAAGGCACTAAAGTAAATGGAAAATTAAAGTTAACATTAAATGCACTGCACGTTAGGGAAAATTAAAAGCCTGCCTGATTCTCCTTTTCAAAGAATCACAGAAGTTGAAAGGACCTCTGGAGAGCATTCATTTTCACCAGCTCCTGTGCTCAGATCATGGAATGCTAAGGGCTTGGTATGGACCTTAAAGTTCATTTTGTACCATGGGCGGGGACACCTTCCACTATCCCAGGTTACTCAAGGCCTTATCCAGCCTGGCCTTAGACACTTCCAGGGTTGGGGCATCCACAACTTCGCTGGGCAACCTGTGCCAGTGTCTCACCACCCTCACAGTAAAGAATTTCTTCCTGCAGCTTATTTCCCCATAGCCTACCAGTGCTGACTGCTGAGCACTGACCCCTCAGCCCCATTCAGCCCCACATCCTCCCAGCTGTCTCTATTGTCTTTCTCTAATGTCCAAATACAGAAGATTACAACCCTGCACTCATTTTCTCTCAAAGTGAACAAATTTAATTTCCTTCATGCATAACCCAGCACTCACATATGAATGAAATATCTCTATGAAGAGCCAGAGACTTCAGTTTAGACTGCTTATGTCCACCCACCAGCAGAAATGATGAGAAGTACAACTTGTACATCTATACTCTGTCACACAGATCTTTTTATCTCTAGACATCTCTGTATTGTAATTTTCATCTCCAGAACCCTGCTTATCAGCCTGCCCAATATTTCAAATAAAAGATTTCTTGTATTAAAGTCATGCAAAGTTGGAAAAAAACCCCACATGACGTGGTGGGGGGAGTTATCCCAACAGGTCTCTTTTGTGTAGCACAATGCAAGTGTAACTCTGGAATGCCTCCCACCTACTCCATCACGGGTTTGAGTGGCAGCTGCTCCAGTAAAACAATAGCAGCTATGCAGATGCTGATGCCAGACAATGGCTTGACACACTGAACCACAGTTCAGCACAGTTACATTGTGCTCACAATCTGATTGAAGTGATAATATTGGAGTGACAGTAGGAATGCTTTTATCTGCTTTTCTTACAGCATTTCTACATAACTTTACATTACCCAAGTTAAAACTGGCTGACCATCGTATAGCGTTGTAATAAAACAAAGGAGGGTTTGCACCATGGCTTTCCTTGCACTCTAAATCTCTTTAATGTAGATTTTCAAACCCCCTCACCCAAGTGGGCCTCTATTTTCAAACTGATGCTTAAATGCCTTTTATTACTTAGTTTTCTGAGACCCCAGAAGGCAGCACTACTTTCAGATCATGGACTTGACTGGGCAGAAAATACATGCATTTAGAGAAAAGAAACCTAGCAAGACCTGTTGCACCTCTGGGTAATATCCCCCTCTAAATCTCAGTGCTATCAGTAATTGAGTCTCTTAAGACTAAAACTTTAAAGACATCCGTCTGTATGTATGTATATATATATTTATTGCTCCAAGTAGCAAAGAAATTACACATCCACTATATGAACAATCAGCATTCAACAGCAAGAGAGCACTAAATACTAGAAAAACTTGTAAATATGGAGGTTTATATACAATGTTCTTGTTGAATTTAGATCTTCTGATTAGAGTTATCTGTTTATGTTTTCATAGAAAAGCTAATCTGGAATATTGAGTTACTCAAGTCTCAAATGCCACTTAATAATTATAATTATGATGAAAAATCAGCCAAAGATACAGTGGTTTGACTTTCCTGAAGAACCCTGTATTTTGGTGGAAAGAGTCTTTTTTTTCTTCTAATTTTTCAAATTCAATAAATTTTTTGTGGGGGGTGGGGGGCTGGTGGGTTTTTTTTGTTTTTCCATGTCTTGTTTTTTCCTTCATTTTGCTTTAAGGTCAAATAATTAGCTCTTTCTCTGGCCTTGAAAGTTGATTTTTTTTTTTTTTTAATGTAACAGTTCTATTCTGCCTACTTAGTAACAACAGGGCTTTGAATTTATGACCTTCAAAAAGCCTGGCACAAATTAAACCACAAAGCTTTCCCTGATAAAGGTAATTAAAGAGAGGGACCTATATGCTCAAAGGAATTGAGATCCTAAGATACTACCATAACTAAAGGAATTTTAAAAATAGGTAAGAGTTAGCAATTCTGAGCCTACTTATCCTTTTAATCACTGATGAAGAGAAAAGAAATGAAGTCATTTACCTGATTATTGACATCAGTCAGTGCTAGAATTACGACCCAGGTCTCCTGAAATGCCTTCCAAACACACTGTATTTCAATACTACTTTTCCCTCTCCATCTCTAAGAAAACATATATAGATTAAGAAAGTTGAAGAAACTTGCAGCCACGTTCTGTTTGATACATAAAGATCCCAGGAAGGATCAACTGTGGTGTACATAATATGACATTGTACAAGACTGCACCAAGATTTTTAAAGCTTGAGCTAGCAGGGAGGCACAGCTTGGCTAGGTCCTGTTAGAGCTACTATGACCTAACTATTATAACAATAAAAATCTAAGCCTCGAACATAACTTCTGGTTGCCTCAGACCTCCCAGGTTCATTTCCCATCAGATCTGGCCACAGGTTCTACTTATTTAGTATTTACTGAAAAATTTACCTGGGTTTGGTGCTGAAAAAAAATTGCAGAAAGGAGATCATGGCAAGGAAGGGTTAGTTATTGATGCTATTTTTCATTCTTACTTGTTAGGGAAAAAAAAAAATACCAGAATTATTGCTAGGAACTTTTAAGGGTACATATTGTAAAAGAATAAGGCAAGCAAGCAGCTGCGAAGTGCTTGCTTTACAGGCTTGTAAAAATATTGCCAGTATTTCGATGACCTGGAAAACAAAACTTTTACTGATATGGACATTGCTAACAGCAGCAAAGCCAGCACTGCTATCTGGGTTTGTAAAAAGCAAGCTGATACCACACCAGGCTCTGTTCCCCACACCACAAGACTGAACCCCACATGTAATGTCTTTTCACATACATTTGGAATGCACCATATGGCAAAAGCAGCTCAGTTGTGGAGCTGGACTGCCCTTTTATTCTCCTTCTCTCACACAAACACATTTTTCTCTTCTTTTTCCCTGTTATTTGTGGAAAGACATTACAATCCTCACACTACTGCATTCTTCACAGCAAGAATCTTGTCTGCTTGCAAACGTCAACTGGTCTGTTAGCACAAAGAGAAAAAATGCAATACCATCTGACTGGTTAAATAAATAAATGCCTTTCCCACAATTCTAAGTCATTCATTCCATGTGAAACTGCAGAGACCATCCTTCTGCTTGATTTATGATACTCTGTTAGCCACAGAATTACTTAGTAAAATCAGTTTGGCTTGATGTAAAATTCTGTCTCTTCACCAGGAGAAAAAAAATAATGTAAGCCCCACAAAAAGAAGACATTAATTTAGGAATAGTTGAGCTATCAATGACTTATCAAAATAAAGCTAGAGACATAAATCAATTCTACCGCCCGGACAAAGATAAATCAATAAAGCTCAGAAAGACATTATTGATTCCGTAGCCATCACTCAAAGGCTCTTCATTTGATTCCTCAGCCATCTGTTTAATTGAAATGATAATTCTGATAACTTCTGGTGGGCCCTCTGCATGCTGACTTTGATACAATGTTATTCAATCAAATACAGACGGCTATGACCTCCTGTCAGTGAGAACCCTAAATGTGTTATCCACATGGATTAGCTTGGATAGATACATTTTGTTTTAAACAAGATGCTTTTGTCTAAACATTTTCTTACGTGACCCTGAGCAGGCAAGTCTTTTGTTCAAACCATCCTCTAGTTTCAGCTAATTTTGTCCCTTCAATTTACCACTAGCTGGAGTAAACTAAACAGTTAAAAAGAGTGTTTGGCATTCATCCTTCAAACATCCTTCCCATCTTAATTTCTGCACAGGGAATCATTTGCTTGTACCTTCTCCTTGGGTTGTACCTATTCAGCATAAAGACAGAAGCAGAGAAGCTGTAAAAAGTGTCTTCAGTACAGACGTTTTGATGTTTTTATGGATTTATTACTCAAAAATCTAACAGAATGAAAAATACTATTCGTCCGAAGCTAAGATAGTGGTTGATTAATTATATAAACCTAAGGAAAAGCACTACACAAAACCATGCAGTGACTCTATGGCGAGAATCTACAACCAATATTAAATTATTTCCTCACTTTAGAGAGGATCCTTGTCAAGTACTAAAATAAAGACTGCAGTTCTTTTCTATGGCAACATACAAGGGAGTTATTTCCTGGTTTGCTCAAAAAGCAAAGCAAAGCTCCTGGTGCACTATAGAATGTTACTCCTCCATCATTAAGCAAAATGCAATGTACTGCACTGCAGGAAGAAAGCAGCAACATATTGTACACCCCTCTTCTGGTGCTATAATTAGACAGCAGAACAAAAATGCACATCAGAATCTGAGGACAGCGACTGAAAATTGTTAAGCTGTCAAGTGCATTTGGCACACGCTTTCCCCACCACAGTTAACTTCCTCCTAAACTAGAAGAGCTTCATCACATAAAATAATATGCACCATAATTAAGACAGAAAGGTCAAAATTTGCAATTCTGCTACTTTGTTTTTATCATACTGTAAGAACAATAAAAATCAGGGCTGCACTGGCCTGAAACCAAAGAAAATAAGTATCTAATAAATCTAAAGGAGTGAACTTCATAATACTTATGTTACTTTCCCTATTGGAACCATGCTACACTCACGTATTACACCAGCACTGGAAACTACAGAATGATGCAGAGCAACACTAAGTTCTAGATTAATGGAATATATATGAACAGAGTATTTGATAATGTAGATGGTACCTTATTTCCAAATAAAGGATCTAAGCTAAGTAAAACTTTAGTATTAAATTAAGTATTGAATGTCCAACTACAAACTGCTCTGTACCACAAAATTGTACCCTGGCACCATCCTTCTAAAAGGGCTGGAACTTGTGCTTTCCATATTATGAGGCAGCAGAACTAAGGGGGGAAAGTTTTTCAAATACAGATATTTGCTTGAAGAAATAACTTCTGAGTATGAGGAAGACACAGTGGTGAGCTCTGGAAGCAGCTGCCTGCCCTTCACCAGGAGGACTCATCGCAGACAGCACTTAGCTCTGCCTTCAACGGGTCAGTGCCTGCTTGAGCAGGCTTGGAGAGAACATCCTGGAATTCCCCCGTGCTTCAGATTCTCCATGAAGCATGCAAGCACCTGCTGTCTGTCAAACAATGAATTCCTTGTATCTGAAACTGAGCAACCCAGAAAACTGTGAAGCAGAAAGCTGTACGGAGCAAGGGGAATTGTGGATCACTCCAGAGGGCAAGAGAACCTTTTTGACCAAAAGTCAACTTCAGACTTTTATTTGGTTGCAGGCTTGTCATTCCTGCTCAGGAGGAAGTTATGGTGAAATTACAGCCCTGCCTTCTCCCAAATCATTGCTATGGACAATATATTCCTTCCAGGAAACACAAAGGAAAGAATCTATGTGAACCTTGGGACTTCCATCAGAGCAGTAAGCTAGCTCCAAGATAATGAGCTCTTTACACAATTTCTCCCTTTTCCATACCCATCAAAAAGTCAGAAGGTACCAAACTTTCACAATATTCTTCAGAAGAGGACTGAAAGAGAACTTCTTTCCTGCAGGAAAAGGGCTCTAGCCTATCGGCAGGAGTTTTAGCCTGCACTGGAGCCAGCTATTAGATACTGTTGAACTAATCTTACTTTCTTATGACACTGTCCACTGCAGAGCCCCATGTCAGCACAAATGGGAAATTACACTTTCTGCAATGATCCTACATTTTAACAGCATTTCCTGGTAGCAGCAAATATAGTTAGAGGAGAATTTGCTTAGAGAAGCAGGGACCTAAAAAACCTGCACACTTCTTCACCCCCATTTTCAGTGCCTGTAATTGAAGTAACAACATTTCAGTGTATAATGCTGGCCCAGCACACTAATAAATTTTGTAGCTGCAGGGTAGATGATAACTTAGCACCATAGCACAAACTATTTGCAATACAGATACTTCCCATTAACATCAATTAATATGCTATTTACAACAAGCAATACACTTTACTTATAGAATGAAATAAACTAAACCAAGTCATGTAAGGAGGCATTTTTTTAACAAAGAAAATATCCCTGAGGAGGTTTTAATTTCAATCCTAATTTATGTGTCTATCACGATGAAAAAACTTGAAAGAAGTTATTTTTCCATATATGAAGCCTATCAGCTGTCTGTTACTGACAGTTTATGATTTTTAATACTGCTATAGTTCATCAGGGAATAAAATGTCTCAAAGATGGGAAGCGGACAGAGAACACTATATAATCAGTATTCTAAGTAAGTACCATTGTGTTAAATAGCCTTCTCACTCTCTTTGGTATAGAAAATTGAATTTGAAAAGCAAATACAGAGGCAGAGAGTAGCAAAAAATTGTTCTGCCTAGAATGCAGAATACAATCATATCCAATTAAAGTCAATAAATATCATTTGCTGGTGGAAGCCTAGGAAAGAACAATTTGTACAACAAATATTTTGATAAATAATTTTTCATATAAATTTACCTTTTTCTTTAGCTATTGATTACCATTACAGAGCAGGGAATATTGACATGTGCATGAAACCATAACGAGCTAAAATCAAGTTTCAGATAGAGTATCTCTGCTTTGTCTCCGTGCTCAGAATTAAACAGAAATGCTCAAGTTCTGCAATAGATTCTGTAACTGGCTCTACCACAGAGCTGTCAAGGTTGACTAACCATCCAAGACATCATTCTCCTGTAATCTCCCTGAGAAGCTGTGACAGTGCAGAGATGCCAGTCCATGAAGGGGATTTACCTCCCAGCCAGGTTCTGCTGATTACTGGGCTTCTGGGCCACCCTGGCTTCGCATACAAGAAAACAAAATCAGACTAGAAACTTTAAATCACACCAGCTCATTGGCAGAGATTGAGGGATCAAGTTTGCTTACTGTCAAAGTCCTGAGCTTTATTTCAGTTTTCCCATTTGCACCAGTGCCTGGGGGCTGTTCATCCTCCCAGGATGAAGGGCCTTACAATTCAAAATTAAGATCATAATGTATCATTTAAGGTTATATTCTTTGTACACACAATCCAGATTCTCTGCCAATTTCTGGGGGAAAGAGAGCATCTTTTCATTTGAGATTAAGAGCAAATTCACTATAAAGTACTTTGAGACTCCTAAACTAAAAACGAGTAAATTGATGCAAATTTCGAGAATAAAAAAAAACCAAAACACTACTGATATGCCGAGAAAAAAAATCTCATAAAAAATAATTCTTATGTCTGTTTTATAAAAATCTTGAACAAGCATTATGAAAATTCACCAAGAATGTTGTGTCAAAGCAAAGTAGTATTCTAACTGAGGAAAAAAAACCCCTCGCTTTCTAATTCACGTGACCAGATGAACAGCTAAAATTGGAAGCACCAAGCTAGTCTTTATAGACTACAGAAAAACTAAAAACAAATTTAAAAAGAAAAAAACAAACACACATAAAAAACAGAGGAAAGAAAACAGAAGGCATCACAGAGAAGTGGTGACTGTTAGAGGAGCACACCACTATGCTGTTTAAGGAAAACGTGGTCAAAGCATGGTTTACAGAAAACATTCTGATTCTCTCAGTCTGACCCTTTCTATGAAGAATAATAGTCTCCAGCCCTACACATGGGTCCTTCTGCTCTTTCCAGCTCTTCTGTCCAGCTGGCCTGGTGAAGCAATTAGTAAAGGACTTTTGGCACCCTTTTGGAAAGGGTACTACACCACAACAGAGGCCTGAAATTAATTTCGGGGATGAACTAAAGCACAACACATTCTCATCCTACACCTCTCCCTGAGAAATCTCCTGCCCCAACAATCATTTTGGCTGAGCCAGGTAATATTCCTCCCGGATTGTCCATGCTGGTTTTACAGCACCAGAGGAAGCTGAGGTGTTACACTGCTAACGGAGCTGGAAATTATAGAAACACAGAATGGTTTGGGTTGGAAGGGACCTTTAAAGGACAGGCACTACAACCCCCCTGCAATGAGCAGGGACATCTTCAGCTAGGTCAGGCTGCTCAGAAATAAGTGACCCATTTCTGCTTGAAGACACAGATTCTGAAGTCCCACCTCTATCACACAAGAATTGCTCTGCAGACTTGTGCTGTGTTTCTAAGCAGACCCAGAGACACCTGCATCTATCCCTCCAGCTGCCTGATGAGTCTATGTAGCAGGTCACAACATTTAAATAAATGCTTGGTGGTTTGATCCACACTTCACAGTGAACTTTCAGAGATGTAGTAACCAAGGGATAACCTCAGGCATTCACAAACCCTTGTATAGTTTACCATTCTGCTTAAATTAAATATTCATTTATTCAAGTCTTAAGCTTTAGGAAAGTTCTTATTAACAAGAGCAAACAATGCAAGTTCAAAATTGTACTGAGAAGTACTGATAAGATGGGGGCATTTTAAGCCCTGTGTCCCATTTAAATACAACCATTTCGTGACCAAACTCTGGAGTTTACGTTTGTCTTGGAGAATAGGTTCAGCATTACACCTAGGTAAGGCAAACATCTGCCAGTACAAAAATATAAGTTTTCAGGAACACATTCATTTCACTGATGTGTATGGAACTATAGTTCTGTAAGAATGGTTGGATTCCAGGCTGATATAATTACAGGATGGGGGGGAATATCTCATAGCTGTAAAAAAAAAAAAAAAGTTGTTAATTTCCAAGTTTTCCTCTCTAATTCAGAAAACATGGATAATGTTGTACACCTTAGGTGATCAGACACACCACATCCTACAGCAAAAGGCAAATGAGGAATTGCTGTGGGCTTAATACCCTGCACTGGCACACAGAGCTTGGCTCAGTTCCTGCAATACAACAGACCCCTGACAAATTACTGAATCTCACAGCAGGAGAGTAATTGGGGAATTGGCTGGCTAGAAAACAATTCCATTGGTGGGGGAGGCAGGGGATATAGTCACAATTTCACCCTTCTTTTGCTCCATCAAGACAGAACTGAGTTCATTGCAAACTTGTGCAAAGGCCAGAAAGACACACCCGTGTGCCCCCTCAACAGCCCGAGGCTTTGGCACTCGGGCTCAAGTGGAAGATGGAAGTTTAAGTAATGTCTGATTTGAGCCTTGAAACTTGAGCTTAGCTTATGTCACATCTTAATTACCGAATTCTGGGTTCTTCTGACCCTCCCTTTCCCAACACCAGCATCCCACCTTGATACTGGGACACAGTTTTGTTTCAAAAAAGCACTGAGAAAACACCAGGGGAAACCTTCTGTAACCAGTCACTGTGCCTTTGCCTGGTGTCTCTCCAAGGGCCCTCAGATGCCACAAGAGTACAAACAGGAAAAATGCCCAACTTCTTGGTAACATTTAAAACAAACTTAATTCTGAGGAACACTGTAAATATAGACAGAGCAGCTGTAATTAGGATGAGCCTATGTAGGATTTTCCAACTGAACAAGTCAAATCCTTTGGCTCTTGTACAAATTACATAGAATTTAATGAGAGCTATGCTGAGCCACAATTATCAGAAGGTACAAAACGTGACACAAGAAGGCTGCTACATGATTTTTAAGCCTCAGCATCTGAGAATTCTCAAAAACATAAGGCTTCCCACTGAGTTCTTTTACAACTGTTTATTCAACAGCAACAGTCTTTTGGGATTCAAAAACTGGTTTCAGGACTGGGTTTTAAATTTTTGGCCCCTTTACAAGATTATTTCCCGTAATGGCGCTTCATCTCCGCGAATCACAGCTTTTAGTGAGGAAATCAAAATCAAACTCAGAGTTTTTGTCTAGCTCTTTGTCAAATACTGAATAAAGTCCTCTTGGTCCACATACTTGGGATTATGCTGTCCTTACCCGTAAGTAGACAGAAGTTAACCAAACCATGCTTCCTAAAGATCTCCAGACCCCTTCAGAGAGAGCCCTGACATAAAACAGGGCAGTCACAGACAGTAGAAGGGACACTGGCTTTAAAACTCAGTGCCTCCTGAGGGAACATACAGGATCCTAAGTACTCAGATTTTCAATTAGTAGCTGCCCAATATCAAGTACGCTTATTGTAAGCAGTGAATAAGCAGCTACACTAATCAAATTTATCTTATGCCTTAATATTATTTCAAGGCCAAGCCTAGCAAAGGACATAAAAAACTTGATTTTTTTTCATACCCGTGTGACAGATCCTCCTTGGAATGTAATGTCCTGGAAGTAGAAGACTGCACAGAAGGCTGGTGTGTGGTTTATTTGCGGGGTAGTTTAGGGTTTGGGGGTTTTAATTCTTTCAGAAAATTTGTAAGGTATGCAGTATTGAACATGCTGGAAAGCCCACATTTTATAGGGAAATAATCTCTTTTTTTTCTTGGAAAAGAAAAATGGAAAGTTGGTTCATCCTTTTGAAGAAGCCTCATACCCTTACAAGTGAAGAGTTTACGCTTGGAGAAACCCAAACAATTCCCAGAAAACAAAAGCTGAATGTGTACATGTGACACTGCCTCAGCTGTTCTAACATTTCCTTTATTTCCATAATTACACACCATTTTTCAAATAACACAACATGATCTGTGCCTTTCTACAACCTTAGATAAGAGTATAGTGTCTACTGCTGGGTACTCTGCTGCTTATTCGAGACAAACAGAGTTCATTAGAGCTGTTTAAACAAAAAGAACAGAGGGATCAGCTTTTACCTACAGCTTAAAACAAAAAGGGTGAAAATTTGCAGCCTTTTGTCACCTACCTAATCTTGAAGCCAAGTTAACTCTGCATTTTAAATGAAGGTGGCTGTGCTGCTAGCTGAAAAAAAATTTCACTGTGACTGTTAATTAAATTATTAAAATAAATACCTTAAAGAAAAATGATCTTATCATACAAAGAATTTAACTCATTAAAAATATTCTGGACTATTATTATAATGTAAATTATATAAAAATACAGGATCTGGAAAAAATTACAAGGTGCGGCATCTTAATTTCTATAAAATGGATATCATGTTATATCCTCTATTGTTTAAATTTTGCCTAGCCTTAATGTTTGACACTGTAATATGCAATTTAACATTTTCACAGCAAGTGAAATTTGTGGAATTTTCCTTTTCTTGATTTGAGGCAAGGCCTGACACCTGTGTACTGGAAGGCTCCTGGGGAGCTGGCACAGGACTGCACTGCTGAGGACATCCTAGGGAGAATTCAGACAGAACAGAGAGGCTGTGCCAGGCAGGGATGTCTGGCAGGGCTGCCCGTAATTCCATGAACGTTATGATCTCCACCACCCCCCCAACACCTTTTGCCTGCAGCCCTGGCTATGAAACAAAGGCTCTGAAGCGAATGGTAGCTGTGATTCTTTCCATTTCCCATTCCAGGAACGCTCAGCTGAAGAATTAAAGAGCCTTAATCCCAGCACAAGCCATTTCACCTCAGCATCCCTGGGCTTCTGCAAGGCCAGCTCCTTCTGTCCCTTTCTCCCTCCCCTTGTTTCTAATGCTCCACAACTGCTGCTCCCCTCATTCCTGCCAGAAGAGTTCACAGTCGCCTTCCCCCAGCTCAACCCCACCTTCGGTTTTTTTCCACAAAACCCTGACCAAGACCAGAGCCTTCAGGGGCATCTGCCCACCTCTCTGGAAGGACAGGACAGAAGGAAATATGCCATGTATAACAAATTTACTTTTCATAACTGCCCTTTGTTATTCTCGTTTCAACACATTGGCAATTGATATATGTGAAATATTTAAATCAAGATGTTTATGGAAACAAATACAAAAACAAAATCCTTCCATAACACAGAAATCAGTGCGAGATGAATTTCTGCAAATAAACTTAGCATGTGGCCTCCTCACATTACAACATCTGGAAAAAAACTCTTTTCTAAGCTCTTCTGAATTTCCTGATCTTTATTAAATATCCCCCTTCCTCCCACCATGCCCCCCTCCCAAGTCCTTAAAAATTCTATTTGCTGAATTTTCCTTTTCTTTGGTCTGACACATTAGTCAAGGTGGATTATAGATTACTTTATTCCCTTCTTTTTTAAGAGACTTTCCTGCTGGCACTTGACTGCTGTAATAATGTTGATGGTCTTAAAGCTTTAAGCCTTTAGAAAATACTGTAAAAAGAAACATCAACTTTCAAAAAGTTGTATTTACTGAAAAAAAAAAAAGGGGGGAAGGGACTATCTGAAGGGCTAAACTGAATGCTGAGACACAACCCTCTGAGAAGCTACAAAGCTGGTGTCAATCAAACAAGAGAAGGCAGAACAGAAAAGAATCCATCTAGAATATTAATGAAAATGTATCTACTACAATAAGAAAATATGGCAACCACAATTATCGCCCAGCTCTGGAAGGAACAAGTTTTCTCCTGCTCGCACTCTCCTGAGGATTAAGGTGCTGATGGGCGCGTCTGTGAAGTGCAGTCACTGCTGCAACCCTGCTAAAGCGGGCAATGCCTTTCCCTCGGATTTGCAGTTATTAGCACTCAGCAGTGAATGGCCCAGGTGCTTAATCTTTGCCTTTCCTTAGGTCTGTGTGATGTGACAAGAAGGAATGTTATCATAATTTAAAGACAACAAGGATTATGTGAATGAGAGTTGTGTAAAGGGCCTTGAGAAACCTCTTTATAATGAAAAAACCTCCAAAGGCTCCTAAAATCTGCTACACCTATAGAGCCATCTCTCAAAATGGTAAGATATGGCACCCTGTACTTACAAAGAGATTTAGATGAGTTATAAGGAACAGAAAAAATTACATTGATTATCCTTCAGTTTATATGTTATGAAGGATGATTTTGTGTGTCGGTCCAAGAGCTTTAGCCAGTTGTTAGACACAGTGAAATCCAAGTCTTTAGTTCTCACTCTTTATAGAGTATTAAACTCTGTTAAAAATACACAGATATTGATTAGAAATTCATTCTAAATGCTTCAAACCACTCATTGTCATGTGACAGTCAATTGAATTAGGCTCAGTTTTGAGTTCATTTTTGCTGTTTTACCCTGGAACAATATTATTGCCAATGGTGTTGGCTCTGGTCTTCAATTTGGGAAACCAGTCACTTGCAGAACCACACACTGGGATAACTTGCAAAAGTATTCTCGGCTTCTGAATTGGTGATGCCCCTCATTTTCACTGAGGGCCCTCAAAAGTACATATCCGAACCAGTAAAAAGTAACTCAGTGTTCTCAACTCCACAAAATCAGGCAATTTCCCCCCAGAATAAACACTGGAGCCTAAAGCACACTCTTGCTAAGTTTGGCAATTTTTGGAACATGAAAAATTCCAGAGAACAGGGAAGAAAATAGAAGGAGAG
This sequence comes from Gymnorhina tibicen, assembly GCA_013399875.1. NCBI lineage: Eukaryota > Metazoa > Chordata > Aves > Passeriformes > Artamidae > Gymnorhina > Gymnorhina tibicen. Next base: position 1,378,373 of record VXAZ01006886.1, read on the forward strand.
GAAGAAAGCAACCAAAAAAGTTTGGAAGGCAAACCAATGGAGAATGAACAAATAATTTGATGCAGGCTGACATGATCCCTCAGCAAAATAATGGAAAAGCTTTTAATAGATACATATCAAAAATAAGTAAAGGTTAATAATAGCAGCCAACACAGCTTTATAGCCCCCTTCCTTGGTCAGACTTGCCTATTCTTCATGAGAACATAATACAGACAATAACTTAAATATATGTAAAGAAATGGTAGCTACCCCAAAGTGCTTCTCAACTTTCAGATAAAATTAGTGGTGCATGTAACGGTAATTTCTACTAAACTTACAATAAAATCAAATTCACTTATTTTGGAGAGCATGTTGGGGATTAGGGGGAGGTTAGCCTAACAAAGAAAAAAAACAACTAATTAGTAATCCACCATCCCATAAGAGCATTTAGTTAGTTAAATCTGAGTCCTCCACTAACCCAACTGAACAATTCTCCCACTGTCATACACTCAGTAGTCTTGACTCAATTCTTTCCTTTCCCAGTCAAAATTTGTCAACTTTGTCTTGTTACTGGGAGGTCTTTCAGTAGTGTCTATGAGTCCATTTTCATTTTTTAATGTAAGGACTTTCTTTTCACATTTTACCATGCTGAGGTTGATCTATGACTGATGAAAAAGAAAGTCTTGAAATTTCAGTGAATTTTTTTTTTAATTCTGTTTAAAAGGCATCACTCCATGTCAAGTATGTGTGTAACACAGTATTCCAATGTCTCCCATATGGTTTCATAATTAGCCTACTCTACCAGAATGAGCAAAATATATTGCAGGTTTTCAGCTGCTTAAGAATCTGCTGTCATCAGAAGTTAGGCTAACCTCTGAATATCTCCATTTTGCTGGCCAATGGTGCTTATAAATTAAAATTGAAGCTGTATTTAGGATCTGATGAGACTTTTGACTATTTAGTTCTTCCACTGAGGGTTTTATTTTCTAAGTTTCCTTTACTCTTTTCAGCACATCATTCAGAGATTAACTGAGGAAATTTGGTAAAAGGCATCAGCTTTCTCCAGTGTCTAAATTCTATATGGCTGCTGCTTTGTATGAACCTCCACAGGACATACTTACAACTTGCAAAGATACAGGTCCAGCAGTCCTGTGAACTCACCACAGGGTGAGTCCTTTCAAGAAAATATTATGTCCACTCCTGCATTAATTTAATAAACACGACACTAAAAAAAAATAAGACGACTTTACCTCACAGTGAGAAACTTGACAAATTCTGTGTATCTCATTAATCAGGAGATACTGAAAAGCATTCAACAACAGGGGAAAAATTCTGATACCAGATGGTTCTTGAAGCACAAAATCTAGGAAAAAATGAAAGCTGAGAGATGGAGACAAGTTTCCCCAGAATTAAGGCGTTTCTTTTCAAATTAGCAGTTGAGAAAACTAGGCATTGGAATAATTTTCCTGGTGATGAGGGGGAATCTTTCCTAATTCAAGTCTGTACAAAGAGAAAGGAGCAGCCTGGAAGATGCTCCTCTGTTACACTCAGTCACCACAACCCCATCACCTACTTCTGCTTACCCCTTAAATAAAACGGATGTCTAGTGATGATTTTATACAATGCTACTCTCCATCACCTTTGAGGTGGAACTTTGAGACCCAAGATTTACAGATGGCTCTAAAATACTGAGACACAAACAGTTTGACAGCCAGGCTAAGGTTACAGGTAGGTCCTGTTACAAGCTTCTTAACCAAAGTTCAGTCTTTATGGAGAAGAAAAATAAAAAACACCAAATAAACCTTTTTTTTTCCTTTTCTTTTCCTCTTCTGAATTACTACAAATTGATTTGGGGCCCAGATCAGAATTATTATTGCTCTAATGCCTTTGAATCTGCGCAGAATTCATTTAAAATATTTCAAATGGACACTGGCATAGCTGGGTTAAAGAGGGCAGAAGAACAGAACCTGATTTTGGCAAGTTCCCCTTGCTCTCAGGATGATGAAACAATCCTCTGAATGACAGATATGTGCACATGCATCAGTATTCCCCTGCAACAGGTCAGGTTCTTCAGTTGCTGCTGTTACCTTCACCTTTATTCCCAATCCACATAAAATTACTTTGGAATACATAAAAATCCAGATGAAAGCAATGTTCCTGGTTTTTCACATCAGGGGTAGAACTAACCCTTTTGTAAAACTTTCTCTTGTAATCAGGATTTGACTATTCTTTTTCATAGTATCAGCCAGAAGAAGATTTTCCTAATGTCACTGTAACAGACTTATGCTTCTGTCAAGATTTCCACTGTAGAAGCAATCACTGGAGTTTACATCTCAGCTCTTTTCCAGTCACACAGGGTTACAGCTGAAATAAAACTTGTCAGCCCACATGCATGTTCTGGGTGTAAAAAGGGGGAAAAAAACAAAAAGAGGGGTGGGGGAGAAAAAGAAACTGGTGGGGATCGAATTAACTGATAAAAATATTTTCTTGCTGTAGAACCCTGAAAAGCATTTTCAGGTAGTTGCAGTTATATGAGTCATGACAAAACTCCAGTGTTTAGCAGTTCTCAAAGTTCAACACAGATGTCTCTTTTGCAGTTAAAAACTAACAAACATTAAACAGCAACAGGTCCGAAACCAACCTCTGGGTTCTGACATTCCTGACGTGCACATGTGTGTGACTGTGGCTCAAATCCTGCAGCCAGAACCTGCCAGACCACCACAACCTGAACAGGTCAAATCTGGAAGCAAGAATCCAAATATTTGACAATGTGGGAAAAACAAATCTAAGATCGTTGCTAGAATAAATGTTTGTCTTTATAGAGATATGCAGCAGAACACCCTTATCATTAAATCTGTTATTCTATCACACAACAAATTTACCCTCATTGAGAATTCTTTTGATACTAGGAATTGTTCTATATGGAAACAATTAAGCTACTAGCTGGAGTAATTTAAGGCAGTCCTGAGACTAATCTCTGCAGCATCAAGGGCTACAAGACTGTTCTTGCTCAAAAGTACATTAAGTCTATTTGACATATTTGAAAGATTAGCCTACAAACTACTTTTATATACACCAAGAATCTCCAAGAAGAAAAGAGTTAATTATTTGTGCCCAACTCACTATACTGATAACTGTGTTTTATTAGTAGTAATAGACCACAATCATTTGTGACCTGTCCAAACAGCTTTTTAACTAAAAGGAGGATTGTTAGATGGGACACAAAGCTGCTCTATTGACTTCTGACTCTTTGCTTTCGTCTTACAGCTTCCAGAAGTCTATAGAAACAGCATGGAATGAACCAGGGAAAAGACCACTGTAATGAGTACCATATTTAATTTATTTTTTCCTCCAGTATTTAAGCAGATAAATTATGAGAGTTCTCACAGACAAGAAGGCATTTTACCCATAAAAGCATCAAAATTGCTCATATTTTATGTAGAAAACGGAGCTCAGCATGAGTTAAAATATAATTTGGAATTAGTCAAGCCTGTTACTGACTTTAAAAATTGCCTAAATAATTAGATGCCATCTAGTGAGTAAATAATGGATTAAAAGTACTGCTCGTTTCCACCTTTTATGAAAGCACAATTATGACGGATCCACTTCTATCAGCTTCCTCACTCTCACCTTTAACACTCAAATATTTATTCTGCCAGCTCACATTTTCAGCAGCACAGCTCTCTTCAGCCTGCCTCTGATGCTCAGAATGAAGCTCATTCTCAGAGAAGGCAGCAATGAGGAGCTCAAACTGAGCCATGTTTGTGCTTAAAGGGTCAGATGAACTCCTGGGCCTGTAAATGTCTTGGCATCTCCAGATACAAGTGAACTTTAGTCCAAAAATAACATCCTTCCCTGAGCATTTGGACACTAATCTGTGAAGTCAAGTTGCCATCTCCTAAATAAATACATTGGCAATCCAAAGCTACCAAGAGAAAGAAGAGAAGAAAAACATTTCAGCCTTGAAGAGAGAGCTGGGCTCTAATTGCCACCCAGCTATTAAGTGATCTTGGTGCCAGATCTTATGGTATCCATATGTTTTCCTACTGTCAAGACACTACAGTAATGCCAAACTTCTTTTCAAAAAGTGCTTTGAGAACTACTGATGAAAAAGGCAACATAAAAGCAAAATGTTTATTATTATTACAATTATTTGAAAGTAAATATGGTCTCTTAAGATATATTTGTTCCCGTTCAGGAATTTTAAATTCTTGCTGTCTACTGCCAAATCTATGCCACCTGGGTTTTGTTTATTAAGGAAGAGTAGATATAAGAGGATTTAAAATAAGACATTTTCCACAATAAATGACAGGCACAGTATAGTGCCTGATTTATAGAGAACCTAAATTTCTGACACTTCTAGGAAACATTAGAGAGGCTTGGCACAAGAAGGGACTACTTTGAAAAAAGAGAAGCTGTTGGTCAGAGAACAGTGCTGGAAGTCATCCTCACAGCTCTCTTTCTACTGAAGTCTTGCTGCAGCAGAACACGCTCCCCCAAAACACCAACACCTCACTGGAGTGCTGGGAAATCTTCCCAAGGCTCCAAAGAGGCAGCCAGAACTACACTTGTACGAGTTAAGCAGTGAGTGCTTTTTAATGGGAAGATTAACCCTCTTGGACAAATTATTAACACCACCTCAACACAAGAACCTCTTTACAAAACCTTCTGCCTCTCCTAGGGAGCTGCCTAAACCAGCCACTGAATCTGGGGGCCTAAATCAAGATGGGGGGCCTGGTTTAACAAATGCATTCAAAACATCCAAAACGAAGATTATTTTGCAGTATTTCTTTATAGATTTTGATCTTGTGTGAAGATTTCTGCAAGAAACAAATCTGGTTTAAATGTATGCCACCCCTCAGGTTCTTTGCTTTCACTGATCTGCTGTGGCTTAACACAGGTTGGTTTGGGAGCCTAGCTCCAATCACCCTTGCTTTACAGAAAACTAGAAAAAAGTATAATAAAGTCAAAAGAGCCATCTAGATTTAAAATTACTAACATAATCCAGACAGTTTGTTTATTTCTGTAAGATCAAAGAAGATGAGATGAACACAATTCCAGCATGGAAATACAGAGAAAGCCTGAAAGGAAATAAAGAAGCAGCAAAGAAACTGATGATTCCCAACTTCAAGAAATAAGATGTAAGGAAGGACAGGAAAAAAAAAAACCAAAAGTTGAAGTGAAGAAAACTAACAGTTCTGTTCAACAATACTTTGTGAAATAACCAGAGATTTTAGCATAGCTGGATCGTTTAGACAGCAAATCTATTGTTCAGTGCTAAGTTCAGGGTCATTAAATCCCCAAACCGAACGTGACTATTATAGCAGCAGATGCATTTCAATTAACTCATTCATTTCTCTTCCTGAACTATTGTTCACAGGCAAGTGAAGATGTTGGTATCCTCCCAGCACACCTCTGTTTCATGCAGTTAGAAAAGTGGCTGAATTATTCATAGATGATCCTCAGAATTCTCACGGCTACAAAACCTCCTTATTCTCTAAGTTACAATTTCTTAGAATAAATCAAAAAGCATAGCCATTAATTCTAAGTCTTCTTAAACCACATAAGCATATAGAGTAATGAACTTGAAAATTTTAATTCAATCATCTCAGCAGGAAAATAATCTTAATTCCAAATGAGATTCCAAAAGGTATTTCATTCATTTTCACAAGTATTTTCCTGCTAAGGGAAGAGACTGTGTTCCTGGAGAATTTTCATCTAAATGCCCCCCCTCCTACCTTCTCCTCATAGATTAATAGTCATTACAAGGAACAAAAAACTGGGGCATTCAGCAAAACAGCAGCTAATGCTGCCCAGACAAAGCGAGGCCACGTATAATTTAACAGAATGGGAACGGAGATAATGCCCAATAAAAATGACTATTCCACTCCAAGTCAGATCTTAAGGTTTGCATTATGCAAAGAAACTCAGTCGAAACAAGAACACGGTGGCCCCACGAACACGGTAGGCTGTGAGCCCGCTCTGCCCAGCTCTTGGCAAGGTCTCTGTGCACAGGAGTGAGTGATGCTACCCCGGCCGTCCCACACCCGAGGACAGTCCCCTACCAACAAGTTGTAAAGAATGAGTCAGTCTCTCCTTACAAAACACTCAAGTCAAAGGGAACTGAAATGGAAACATCTCCACAAGACTTCTGCTGTAAGGACCTAGATCAGTGCTTTACACAGAACACAAAAATTTCTATAGGTTTTACATCCAAAAAAAAAGCAAAATCATGTTAAAATGGTCCCACACTCAAGATGTTCCAGAGGTTTATGTATTCCTTTGGGATTGGTAAAATGTTAACAGTTTGAAAGGGAAGAACACACAGGGTGTGATGTCCTCAGGGATCAGTGCTTATAACCACGTAACAGGAAACATCTTGCTTATGCACAAAGACTGCAGTGGTGAATTAAGTTTATTTTTTACTTATTTTAGAGTAAAATCTTCAGCTGTGCCTCAGCCAAGTCTTGCATGTATGCTTCTGTCTTGGAAGGAGGAGGGAGAACAAGAAAAGAAGCAAGCAAGCACAGAGATGAGAGTCAGGCAACAAAATACGCCTACCTGCATTTTTGTACTGATGCCAGTTTTTCAAGGGTTAATCTTCACAGCTCACAGGATAACTCCTCATTTGTGTGGTCTGAATAACTCTCTAGCTACCTCATTAATTGCAGTCAACCCATGGTGACAAAAGACATGGGATCAGAAACTGCATTTGTAAAACAGATTATCACGTAGAAAATTTTGGGTGAAAATGCCAAATAAATGCCCTTATAATTGTTGCAGGCAACTACTTTTAATTCTTTGTACCGTTATGTGAATCCCTTATCTCTGTAATGACAGTGGCTACCCATAGCTTTTGCATCTCCAGCTTTCTCCAAAAGACACCCCAAACCTTTCAAAATCAGTTCAAAATTAAATGTGATTGTGGACACACCTGGTGATCCATGACAGGATGATATAAAAGTGGGGAGTCTCCACGTCAGCTTCCACATTCTATACAATGGGCTTTCTTAGTGGGTGATTCTTTCATGTCCTGCTAAGACTGCGCAGCCACCAGAAGAACTTGGGCTGGAAAGATGGCTGCAGGCTCACCTTCCTGCTGCACTGCCCTGTGAAGAGGGCCCAGCACACTAAGAGAACTTTCCTCTATAATTCTCCCACACAAAAGGCTTAAAAGTCATCTCATCCCCCTTAACAGGATAGCCTTCCATAAGAGCATACAGGCACATGCAAATTTGTGGCTGAAGGAAAAATACTCCTACTGCTTCTCATCTCTAACAAAAGTCCTAAGCTGATATTTTCCAGGCAAAGCTATAGATAGCCCATATGTCCTTTGGCCCTTGGCATAACAGCTTACAGCAGTGAAATTGGCTGTTTCACAGTCCCACTGGCAGTACAAAGGTAGGTGACGCATTTCATAGGTGGCACTTTGTCCCTCACACTCATCTTCCATCATTCCTCTCGTGCCTAAAGGCAGAGCTACAGCTCTCCTACCCATCACTCGTGTATGTGTCCCATCTCTTCAGAACACTTGTGTTTCCATTAAACTTCAAGGAACTTAGCAAGTCTTTGAACTCTTCCCACTGCTTTTCCACCCCTTCAGCAGAGCAGAAAAAACATATTGTGTTCCACAAGTTATAAACAGATTCATAAGAGAACTCCTGACTTGATGTGGTAGAAGTGCTCAGACTTAGTAGCATTTTTGTCTTGCAGAAGAAACACGCCCTTCCCTAAGCTCCCTCAGTGAGACTGTGCCTAATGTACAATCATTTTTCAGGAAAAAAAATTGAGTGTTTTCATTTAAAATGTTGCCTTATGGCTCTTAGCAGCTCGCTTAACTTCCGAATTGCAAACACATCACTTCTTTCACAGGAGAAGCTTCCCAGAGCTGTTTTGTGATGACTTTTGTGAGCAATCAGCAGCACAACATGCCGCTGTAAATCCAGGGCTGGAACTTTGAGTCCATCTAAAATTACAAATAAAACAGAACTCGAGGATACAAGCAATAACAAAATCTACAGACACGATTACCACCTGTTTCCAGTTTGTGGGACAGACAGAGGATACAGAACCCAGCATGAACATAGAGCACAGCTATGGCTGTCTCTATCCCATAGCTGTGCTCTCATCCCATGCTAAAGCTTTACTTATATCCACAGAAATTAAAAAACAAGTCTGTGTTCCATATGGTTAAAAGGTCTCCATACCTAAGGATTTAACCAAGTTACGGCATAATCTACTATTGTATTTCAGCTGAGGAGAAACAATACTATCACTGTAGCAGAAAAAACACCTTCCTGCAACCTGAAAACATGCATTCCAAAGCTGGTGTTGCACTCCAAGACACGGGGAGGAGAGCAGATGCAACAGTGGAAATGAACACATTCATGAAGTTTCTGCTGCTTTCTGTAGGAAAAGCTGGAACACCAACCACAAGTACTTCATGAATTTTCTCCTACTGAAAGGACTTGTTTTCTTGTTGTTGAGTTTGGGTTGGAATGGGTGGGTTCCCGTGGAGTTTTTTCAGAAAGCAGTATTCTCATGGTTGTTTCATATTCAGTTTTCTGGGTAATAATCTAATAAAAACGTGCTGAATATCTGGTTAAAATAGTACACTCAGCCATCTGCAAACACAGATCATTGCTGAAAAAGTCCTGGTGCACATTCATATATTATTAATGGCACCAACAAACATCAGAGTTCCCATTTCTCCAACGATTAGAGGCAGACCTTGACTGTGGATGTGGAGGGTTTTTTTCTCTGAAGAAAAGTACAGGGTTTTTTCTGAACAACATCAAATGAAAAGAAAACTAAAGAGATGAAGTGTTGAAATCTACAGAGTAGTAATTCTAGCTTTAGTCACTGACTTGTGACTCGCAATCACAGCAGTTATTGGGAACAAAGCCATATTTTTTGATTCAAATGTTTTCCAATTATGCTGTAGCTACATTGACCCCTGTAGAAAGGGACGTGTGAGCACATGGGAAAGAAGAGCCACAGTCCTTGAGACAGCTGCCATATAAATCAGAATGACTTTTGAAAGGCAGTATGAATGCATATAAAACTGACACTCGTGAAAATGAGAGCACATTCTTATTAGAGAGGAAACACTAGCACAGAGAAAAAGACAAAAATCACAGGAAAAAAAATCAGTACAATTTTTTGCATTGGTCTAAGGCTTTAATTGAGGAGCTGGAGTAGACTTTAATTACCTTCTTTGCCGTAATCTTTTTTTGCTTTTGGTACCTGTTTCTTTTCTAAGCTCTAAATAAGAACAAAGGACCTTGAATAGCAGAGAATTCCCACCCATTTAAGAGCAGTTCCATCCACTTCTGGAAAATGAAGCGATTTGCAAAGTTAACAGAAAGGTGACTAATGCTAAACACCTAAGAGCTCAGTGCCTCAGGGAGCTGTCCATCTGTAATTGCTACCAAAACACATTCCTCCATGGGCAAGGGCATGAGAAACAGCAGCAAGTCCCTTCCAGTTAAGTAATATACGATAAGAGAATAGCTATATTTTAAAAAAAAAGTTAAATTTTATTAAAATGCACATTCTTACTTTGTTTTATACGGCTTAGATTGTTAAAAGCGTTGCTCAGAAATAAATGCTGTGGCTTGCATTTGTAGAATCTCTAAACAGGCAGATTCTCTAAAGCAGAATTACTTGATTTTCTTAAAGTAACTAAGAATCGGGTTTCAGAGACATTATGGGTAGACCCTAATGCCTAATGACAGCAATTGATGTCTTGAAGGGGTTCAAAAACACTTACATTAGATATCTACAGTCAGGAGTGTGAAACACTGGACTTCTAAAAAGCCTGTTTGTGTGCTTTTTTCAGATGACTGCATATTTTGAAAATCTGTCCCCAGATTACTAAAACTCCAGGTCCATCTAGAAACAAATGGAGCATGATTCTCAGGAAGCTAAGCAACATTTTCATTCAATTTTTAAACCAAGGCTTGAACCATTAAAGTTATTCATGCTCTTCCAATCTTGTAGGCATTCATGCACTATTTCTTTGTGGGCCTGCTTCTACAGTGCAAGAATTTTGAAGTGCAAGCATTCTTTCATATCTAAGCATTTAAAATTTCATACAGGACTGAAAAACTGAAAATCTGCATTTAAACACATTAAGTGGAGTATTTCTTTTCAAACTCAACTCAAAAAACCTAAACATCTTTCAGTAAGTGTTATTTAGCCCCTTTTACTAGAGGGTCAAGTATAAACCTGGAACAGTTCACTGATGTAGACTAATTTTGCATCTACAACTGTATTACAGCATACTTTGCTGACTAAATTGTAATAATAAATTGCAATAAGCTGTTCCTTTCAGATACTGACAATCTCAAATGTGAGTTAGCTGAAATCTCACTACACATTTGCATTCACCTTCTGCATTTTCGTTTTTTTAAAGTGGATGTTAAACAGAAACACATAATTTGTATTTCACATCATTCAAAATGCAGAAGGGAGGAAAGGAAGGAAGAAAACACATGAATTGTTCTACCTTTGGATAATGACTTTGGAAACACTGAAATCCTCAATGTGTAAATACTTCTGATACTCAATTTGGTCTATAGGAGGACAGCTAAGAGGCACCACACTTCCCAGTAAATTCCCCATATCACTGGGACTCTCAGTTTGCTGATCTCTAAGAAAGGTTGTTCTTGGCTGTGTTGCTGCCACAAGGCTACACATCATCGTGTTAAGCTCTTTAATACGATTTCTGGCAACAGGACTCCAGGAGATCAATAGTGCTGCTTCCTAGGCTCTAAACCTGCTTTTAGTGATTTACTGTACCATCAATGGCCAATAAACCAAAATGCTGACGTGTCATCTCTTCCACACGAGATTTGTCTCTCTGTTTTCCTTTCACCCCGTTGAGGAAAAAGCTTTATGAATGGAAAACATGCATTGTAAGTAATTCAACCTGTCAATCTCAAAGCAGATAAGGAACACGAACGACATATTCCATATGAACTGTATGCCCCTTACATTAAGAACTTCAGACCCTAACAGGCATGGGTATAACTCAACATCCCACCACCCATCCCCTCAGTCCCACCTTCTGACTGGGTGGTCACCATAGGCCATATCATTCTGTGTGTACAAGTATAAGAAACAAAAAAACCTGAATAATACAAAAAAGTACATACACTACATTGTCTTGGAATTCAGTCTCACATCTGCATTTGTACCGTAGCATAGAAATAGAAACATGATAATTTTTTATATTAATTTTAGGAAGTGAAAAACATCAAGATGTAATTTGTAGAAAAATGAAAGTGTTCTTTCTATGCAGTCATACATTCCCAAATTATTTTAGCAGAATTCAGATGAGAGAATATAAAGCCTCTGTGACATGAAAACACTTTTGGGACATAAAGATCCCTGCAGGATCTAACCTAATCAGCTAACCCGGCAAGAGTCTGACAAACAGGTTGGCTTTTAAGAAGCAGTGATGGGAAGTGTAGAAAAAAGTCTTTTTCTACCATTCCTGTTCTGCCTGCCACGCTATTCTGCAGAGCGGGGTGTGACAAGCAAGTCTGATGACACTTTACACTGCAGCACTTAAACTCAGGGAAGACCATCATTCAGAACCCCTGTACAACCTGTTTGTTCTTTATGAGTATTTATCCAATCGTAGGCGAGTAGCTTTCAACGATGCTGTAAGAACACGCTCACCTCTTCTAATGAGGATGCACTTTGCTCCGCCAAGGGTCAGCTGTAGAGCTTGTTTTGGTGCCTCTGGCAGCCGCCCAGTATTAACAATCTTTCAGCGTGTCTTATTTGGGTTATCACAAAATCACTTTGGAAAAGGTTTATGTATGACAAAAACAAACAAGCAAGCAAGCAAAAAGTCCTGGCGGGAAAATATCCCTGCAGAACCATGAATGGGTATAATGGAATCACTCCATGAACACAAAGTAGATGAGGCCTGTGTTTCTCATATTGTTTTCATAAGGCCAGGGTTTTGCTTGGATAAATGACACAAGGAGGGAGGGGAAACAGGATATCACACTGAAAGACAATAAAAGTAACCCCAATGTCCTGACTGTACCTGCAGCTGCTGGAGGATTTCACTCAGTCAGAGAAGCTGAGATAATGTGGTGTATCTTGGATGAGCCTGCAGCAGTTTGCTTCGCTTCTACTAAAAATTATTTTTCATCCCTACAGCACATTTCTGCCTTTCCTTTCTGCCTCTGCAGGCTCTTCTGTAGAGAGTGCAAGAAATAAGGAATACTCCCCCAAGTTTTCTGGAACTGGGGAAGTTACTTATTCTGTAAGCAGGGATAAGTTAAACACTTTCTCTTAATCTTAAACAAAAACTAAGGATTGAATTTTTCCACAATGGTAAACCCTGGCTTTATTCTGCTCCCACTGGAGAAGTTTATTTCATTGTATTTACACAAGGCTCAGTATAAATAAATACCTTTAAAATCCAGCCCCCTGATTAGTATAGACATGAAAAGAAATGTGGAAAATGGAAGTAATCTACGGAAGCAATACATGTGAATCAATAATGCCAACCAGTATTTATGGATCTCATTACCTCAACATGTGCTTTTTAGGATCATTTTAAATTACTATTAAAAATAGCCATAGGTACATTTAAAATTAATATTTTAGAGTTCAAATGGTCTGCATTTGCCAGTGCAGATATGCATTTGTTATATAGCTCTATTAACTAAAGGAACAAAAGGTATTGCAGAATATAATAGCATTCTGCGGAAGAAGAGATTTCTACAGGAAAATGATTCAATTATTCTAAATCAATTATTACAGGAACAGCTTCATAGCTCTATATCAATCTCCTTATGTGTTTCTAATTCTTTTGTCTGCTACCTGTGGATATTTAATTGGAATTAACACAGAAAAATATATCCCACTAGGAGCAAGATCCAAATAGTTTGAATCATTTTTCTTGCTCTAACTTCTTTCTGTGAGACACACATGAGGGACAAGTCAAAGCCATCACTTTGTGCAAGCAGCAGCAGTCAGCAACAAGTTTTAAACATAGCTCCAGGCTCCTCTGTGTGGGACAGCTGGATTGGCCATGAACATCATCACCCTGTGGAAGAAACCCATACTAAGCATAGCACCAAAGCTCTGTGTCCAACAAATCTGACAGCCATTATTTGATCAAGAGTCTTCAAAAAGAATAGCAAAGCCCTTTCCAAAAGGAAAGCAAATTGTTCAACCCTGTCAGCAAGAGAAGTAAGGGCATTTTTCTTTAGCAGAAGAGATGCAGACCATACGATTAAGAGACATAAGGGACACCTCAGACATCAGAGTATTTCTGCCTCTGAAGCCAGCTTTGCAGGTTCCTGTCAGACTCACCAGCCACGGGGACATAACATGTTAATACAAAGTCTGTACTGAGAAAAACGAGATCCTACTGTATCTGACAAGCATCTGCTAACAGACCACAAGAAGAGCACAACAGTGAGCACTTCCTCTTTCTTTTATCAGAAGAGATTTTCTCCATGCCTCTCCCAGACTCTCCACTTCTCTGGAAGCATCAAAGGAGTTATGAAATGAATTACAGAGACAGCTGCTTCTTGGCTGAGAATATACCAAGGTCCTGCTGTACCTACCGGCCACATACAGCATGCGGGATGGGGAAAAGAAAAAGGAAGGAAAAAGGCTTCATACCGCACCAACTCATTCACTTCCATTTCTCTAAAGAGATCAAATTTTATTCCTGTTGGTCCTTCTGTCAAATCTCAAGGGGTGGAAAAAAAGGCCTTGATACACCTCTAGTAGGCCTTATGATGAAGAGGCTCCATGAAATCCCTCCCAGATTTAGGGCATCCCCAGAGAGCTGTGCAGCAGCAGTTACAAGTGGTTAAGAAAAGAAACAGGGAAAGAAAAAGGGAAAAGAAGCACTAAGGAGACAAAGGAGCAGTTGAAACAAAGATTGTTAATCATTTGCACACTATGCTGGAAAATCTCAATCTTACTCCGATGTCATGAGGTAAGAACAAAAATAAAAAAGGAACATGTTAGGTTGCCTCATTACATGACTGGTAACACTGAAAAAAGCTTGTGAGGAGGGAGAGAACTAGACACCAACATGTCTCAGTCAAGCTGTGTCAATGCAAAAAATATTAGAAATGGGTAGTTGCCTCTAACAGAGCATTTTTAGTGGTCTCATTTGCCTTCTAAAGGGGCAGCTGACACTTAAAAACCAGCACCACCAATGGAATCAACAGGGTTGCAATGAGAGAGACAGGCTTTGGATGGAGATGATGATAAAGGAGAGACTGGCATTTCTAATATCAATAGAGCCTTGATATTTTCCAGCCTGCAGCCCCCAGTGCCGTGGTGAGCTGAACACTGAGCTACTGCCACATGTACTGCTGACTGATGGTTACATCCAGTACACACACTTCCAGCCCATTTATTTTAATTTATGCTACAACACTTATTCTCAGAAAAACAAACTTAACAACTTCATTCGCACCACACTGAAGGAACGCAAACTTCCATGAATCTCAAAGATACCGTGCTGGTGATCATATTAATGAAGTTATGAAATATTTCATTAGCACATCTTGGAGTATGAATAATTTCTCGCAGAATTTCACTTGGCAGCCTCCTTCTCCCATGTGGCCCATCAAGATAGTGCATTATCTTTTAACTTCTAGAAAATGGGACTTGCAAAAGATGATTGAAAGGCCAGAGCTGTTTATTCTAGAGGAGAGGGTAAAGGGGCTGTGTGACGATAACCTCCAAGTGCACAAAGGGCTGGTGAACAGAAGGGAATGTGCTGCTTCCCATGTGTTTTGTGTATGAAACAGTAAGGAAAAGGATTAGACATAAGGCAAAGATTTCTAAACTCAAGGACAGAACAGCACATTCCTTCAGAAGTTTATGGTGTCTCCGTCATGGGTAATCTTTAAGGATAGCTTAGACAAACAACTGAAGCAGTGCACAGTTCAGTGGGAGCCTCCTTGGACTGCACTGTTTCTTAAGTTCCCATCTTTTCATCAATATTCCTGTAGAATTCATACAACTTTGTCACATATGGCAAGAAATAGCACTAAGCAATTTATATTTAGTTGATTAGATAGCATGAAGAAGTTGGAAATGCAAGAAGCAGAGAAATGCAGTCTTGTAAAGATACAGAACCCCTCTGTGCCAGCAGGAAGTTCAGGGACTTCATTTCTATGTACACAAATCCATTCTTCAATGGGTATGACTGCAGTGTTGTTCTCCCCTTCTAGGCCATCACTAAAACAGGAATTGCAGTCATTTCTCTTTCAGACTAGTTGCACTTCCCATGCATATCACACATTCATCACCAGCTTGTCCACCAGCTTATCACGGCCTGATTCAGGCAGTAGACAAAAACCCTTCGGTGTTACTCTGCTGATACCCAGAGCACAGCACTGCACAGGATGGTGATAGTACAACCTCATTTCCTTTAAAGTATCTGTTACTGCAGAGTTGCAAAACTCTTAGGTATGTGCCCATAACCACAGTCCTTATTTCCCTTTTGAACCAGTCTAGGTTTGCATTAATTCTCCTAAATAAAGGTCATTTAACAAGAGGGGGGAAGAGAGAAGAATCTATATGTAAATTACAGTATTTCTAAGAAAACTTTCTTCTCTTCAGCTCAAGAATGAGTGGAAAAATCAAGTCAGTTCCAGCCCACATCTTTATTTGACCCTACAGTCTTGTTTAACCTGAGTTATTGGAAAGAAATCCAAATTAGAGCATAAAGGCTAACCAGGGATATGTTTATGACCTCACAACTAAACTGTACAAATAATTGAAATTGGCACCACATATCCTACCCCTTGGAAGCAGAAAAATTATCTTTAAACTCTTTGGAGTCCATAATAAAGTCAAATACCAGAAGCCAGCAGCATCCAATGGGACAGACAGGCATCATCCTGCCTGTGTCCTTTCTTCTCTCCTCTGGCTATGAAGTTTTAATGTGTAACCTCCATTTAATCATCACCTTTGTCTCCTCTGCATAAGGGAATGTCAAGAACAGTTTTTATTACTGCAAATTTATTTCCCTCTTGATAAGCTCTCAGCCAAGAGGCAAATCAACAATCTGAGTTTGATTTCCCTTCTTCACACCAGACTAATAGTACTATAACTACAGCCAGGTCCACACCTCTATTAAAATTAAATCTAGCCCTGTGCCCAATAAGTGCCTCCAGCAGGACAAAATAAATCTAAGTAACTATGAGTAATGAAATTATGCTGCAAAAAAATTGAAAATGCCTGTCAGTCCACAAGAACAAGTGGTCTCTCTTTTGAACCCAATTCATGTACAGTCTATAGCCACAAGGATTTTTTTTGGCTCCCCTTCAAAACTACTTCAGCAGCAAAACATACTATAGTATTTCTGCACCCAGGAAAGCATTTTAAGTCTTTTTTAACCTTCAAACCACAGTTCAGAGATGTTATCTGACCTAACTCATTTCCTACAACTTGGCAAGTTTGAGATGCCCTATGCACTGAGCCCAACAAACACTCAGAGCTGCCGTGGCACCCATCCATCCACCCTCCCTGGTATCAAAAGCAGCACCCCCTTGTATGGGCAGAGGAGAATCCTGACCACATCCACTCTGCTCTTACTGACTGCTGGTTAACAGTCAGGAATAGCTCAGCTGCACAGGGAAACTGCTACAAGTAAGAGGAAAAATACTGAGCTTTCTAACATCATCCAGCGGGTCCTGAATCAAATGTAATCTTTTCCACTGCTGCAAAGGAGTTGATGTGAAATAACTCAAATGTCTCCTATAATTGCAAATGTTATTCTAACTGGAAAATTCACCATAAAGTCACTCATGACTTTATGTCAATGCCATTGTAATAATTTTTGTTACAGTGCTCATGTAAACATATACAGAGAGAAAACTTAGCACCTTTGCTTACATTTAAAATGTGCCTTACTAGTAAGTTTCCACCTCAAGATGTGGAATGTTCATTTTCCTGGAAAACATGAGGTTAATCCAGCTCTAGAACAGAACACAAAAGAAGAGGAGAAAGCAGAAGAGGAAAACAGCTCTCTGTGACATGCAACTACATGGTGTGAATAAGTGAGATCTGGGTTACTTAAAACAGCACAGCACTGCCACTTTGACGCATTCACAAATCATGAGCCAGATCCCTAGGAATTCCAAACATGGCTTAAGAACCATGAATTTTACAAAATTAAAATAGTGTGGATTTCCTGTTATTTCCCTATGTGTACTTAAGCCATCGGGATCACATTTCAAGCTACATTTCCCTTATGGTACTCTTAGCTAAAGAAGATTTCTCCTTTATTTTACTTTCACACTGAAAGCAAGATGCTTCTGCACTCACTCTCAGGGCTGGCACCACGGCACAGATGTGTTTGAGAAGTGGAGGCTTGGGAGAAGACACCTCTGCTTAGGCTTTGACCATGTGACTCACCTCTGCTAGTTGCAAAAAACCAAAATAAAAAATGAAAGAGAAGATTTGAGGGAATAAATCCTTACAGGAATAATCAAGCTTCTTGTTCCTCTGCCTTTGTGTTTCAGCATAAGGTTTAAATTGTGTGAAATTACTATGGGTAGAACTGGTGAAATAAACAACTATGCCAGAGGTAGCAACAGAGGTTTTGTAGAGCCCCCAGATGACTGGTGTTACCAGCTAAGTCCTAGAAAATTCACTCTACCTTGTATCATAATAGGTTTCCTGGGAAGGAGGTTACAAAGACCCCCAGAGGAAACACCACATGCATCTGCTCTGCTGATACCTCTTTGTTCCAAGTGCTCACACACAAGTAGTTTAATGGCAAAGAAGAGGTTAAGAAACAGCATAACTGAAGTCCCAAAATTATTTCCATGAAACTCAATTTTTCTTAGTAAGAAAATAAACTCTTAATCAAAACCAGCATGCTTGTGCTTTTAATTATATCCCCTAACTGTGAGAAGAGCAATTTAGCATCATACAATACAATATTAGACTGACCTTCAGAATCAAAATTATATTAAAATGTTATCAATTTTCAAAGACTAATTAAGGAGCACAGAGAAGGTGCTCCTTAGGTGTGTAAATAAATCTTCTTGCCTCTCAAAGCAGGCCAGTGACTCCCAAGGTGCACAGACTTTATCCCCTCACTCACCTCTGAGTCTCTGCATTTGTCCCCTGCCCTTGCCTTAGCCCTGCCTGCTTCACTGCCACTGATGGGTGCCAGTCTGAGCTCCAGCAGGCTCCTTCACTCACCACTTCCAGCTGCTCACAGCCTTTCCTCCTCTCTCCAGCAACAGTTCCACAGAAGCCCATACAGGCAGCCCTTCTCCTCCTGTCCCAGAGCAGCAGACACAGAATACCCACAGAAAACCCACAGAAAATCAGCTGTGAGCCGCCAAGCCCCACATACTCCTTGTCACTTTTATCAGTGCATGTCACAGATGGAATGACAGCACAAAGCTGATGGGAAGTGGACACCTGGTTCACAGCAGCTCTGCTGGTTCCTTAGGGACAGGGAGCCATGTCAGCCTGCCTGTTTCACTTAGGACAATGAACTTTGGGGTACTTAGTGGTCATAAGCATGGGACAAAAGTGCCTTATTGCCATAAAGGAAGGAAGTGGTATTGTCCCTTTGTTATAGGGGACAATCCAGTGCATAAGAGCTAAATCCAAGAGCCTACACATTTCATGTGCCTAAATCCAAGAGCCTACACATATCATGGGCCTAAAGCTCACCAGTGACCCTTGAAGTTGTACAAGAACCAGCCTGAATCAGACTCAGCGCTGATACTTGCATCAGGAGCTCCAACCCGCTTCTGAATCTGTTTCTAACGTCTCCCAAATAATGACATCAGCTGTGTGGGACATCACTTATGCTTTTCTCAACATCTTGAAATCTCATTTCTATAATGAAATTATCAGGAAATGACATGTCTACTGAGATAGTGCCTTCTTCATCAGCAAAGTGCTGATCAGAATTTTTAATTGATTAAATACTTGCAGTTGACTACTGTACTACAATCCAGGCTTCAGAGATGATACTTGGTTAAAATCAGACATATTCTATATATTTTCAAAATACAACCAGGTATAATGTATGCCGTGGTGCTGACAACTCAAAAGAAACAAATGCAGAACTAAGTAAAGGCTAGAACAGACAGGTAGCTAAAATATTTTGTGATCGAGAACATGGTTGGATTTCTCTGGGGCAGTTCCATCCCCTGGAGTCATTATCATATATAGACATTCTTGTAACATTGAGTGCCTGATGTTTTCATATTCTGTGAGGACTTTATTTAACTGACATCTACAAAAATAAACTATATTACCACCAACCTGGATACCTGGCTTTGATTTCTGTCTTTCTTTTTCCCAGACCTGTTACAAGAGACTCTGAGGTATCAACAGGCATGATGAGATGGCACAGCTCACTGAAAGTACCTCTTGAAGAGGTGATGGCATTTCTGCTGTTGCTGTGCCAGACCACACCGAATTAAACCCATCATTCCTTCAAAGCTGTACCCCAAGGAGCAGGCACCTCGCCACTCCAGCAGATGGGCCAGGACTGCACACAGCCAAGAGACATTGCTATGTGGATTAAATGTTTGTTGAGGGCAAGGTTCCCAACTTGAGATAATGAATTAGCTATCAAGGATGCTCTGTCCATATGCAAAAGGTATCAAGTAGGCCTGTAACAGCTTAGCTTTTAAAACAAAATCTCAAGGCATCTATGAGAAGCAACGAGCCCCAAGTCCATCATGGCAACGCCTTGTGAAGACACATTTCTAACATCCTCATTTCCCTTAAGCTGCCAGAAGCCAGGTATATTTGAGGAACATGGAAAAAGTCCAAAAGCCAGACCCACTTAGTCCAGAGAACAGTAACATAAAAGCACTCAGTGAATAAATTCAGAGTCACCTGAAGAAATAAAGATCTTTTTTTTTCCTCAAGAGATTTATTTTCACTTTATCTAAGTAGAATTGAGCAAAACTCCTTCCTTTCATCAGTGATTTCAGCCTATTTGCACAAGACATTCTAAAGCAGGCAGATATAATTACACAAACAAAATGTGAGGAGCCCATTTCAAGGAAAATGCAATTCTCCCATATACTTATTGGAAGTTAGGGTTACACACTGCTGGCCTGACTTTGCACCCAGACAAAATCAACTGCTTTAACCCATGTAAACTGCTCCACAAAGAAAGGAAGTCTGACACTTCCCCATTTCTCATCTTAACTTTTTTTTTTGCTTTACAAAGGACTTCAGGTGATTATTTTCCTCTTCCTTCAATTTCCATTTGTTTAATTCCTCATTCTGTCACTTTGATTGTGGCAACTGTGCTGGGTTTAGAGAGGCTAAATGCAAGACTCATGAGACCATTCCTCTTGTACGGAGTTGATGTCTGCATACCTGAATACTCTCCAGCTACTGAATTGTTCAAAGGATTTGTGACAGCAGGTATGGTTCTGTGTGTGCCTAGAAGCATTAGGACAAAACCCCCAGTATATTATTTACAAATAAAGCATCCATGTTTTTCCTCAGAATTATCAGGATTCTTCTAATGGAAGTGCTGAGGTTGACTAAATTAGTACAATTTATTAAATGGCAGTGCTACAAACATGAAAGCTCTCCAGGCACTACATTTAGGCTCAACAAGCATCAGACTGCGATTAGCAAAAGTCGCCAAACCTCATCACAGTGGAAACATTGATTGTACCCCATTCCAGATGTTATTAATGTTTTCTGGAGGCCTGCTGCTGCCAGGCAAGCCAAAGCTATTCTCTGCAGTGGCTCAATCAGCTGATATGATATGGCTGCAGATGTTCCAAAACAGCTGTTGTTTTAAAAAGAACTAACTTTGTGAAAACTACAGATGTCTTTCACCTTACTTTTAAACAGCTCTTGACTACAGAGTCCACTGTGTGTTCTTGTGATTAGTGACCAGCTATGCATAGGAAATTACTCACCCCAAAAGAATAAAAGCTGATTGCAGCCAGCAAAACAAATTTTAGGTAGTCCCAAAATTTACCCATTCAGCCTATTCCATTCTTAGATATAATAGCAAAAGGGATGGCCAAGAAACCAGAAAATACATTTGCTGAACCTTTGGAATCACAATAAAGACCTCAAGGCAGCTCTCTTTACTGCATGATTACTGACTGAAATTTGTGCTCAGACTTCACTGCTCCTTTCTACAAAACACCCTATAGCTTTCAGCTGACAGGGCTGGAACCCCTTGTTTGGGCTTGAGAACACGCAAGGCTGACCTGCTTAGCATGGTCTCCAAAGCCTCCAATTCCTTTGGTTGCCCTGAACATGTCGGGATCAGACTTTCCAACCAGAATCTGCAGTCTGACAGGGTTTATGACCAGAAACTCTGATCAGACTGTCCTGCCTGCCCTGTATCACTAGATGTGGAGGAAATAATGGAACAACCCACATGTGGAAAACATTACTTGCCTTATTAAAAATAAAATAAAATAAAGAGAACACACATCAGAGTTACATCTTTGGCTAGTAGAAACTAATGTAATTCCATTAACTGGGTATTTTACCCTCCAAGAGATCTATCTCTGAAAACTTGCACCAAATAACACCTCAGCACAGACAGTGACGGTGCTCACAGATGCCTGTCACTATCTTTCAATAAGAAGGCAGCAAAAAGCAGAAAAGCTGACAGCATTGAGGAACTGAATCTAAAGGAGACTGAATGAGGGTTTTTTTTCTTTAAACAATGAAAAAAGACTGAGTTCTAACTTCAAAAAAAAAAATCTTTTTATTGATAGAAGTTGGAAGATGGGATTTAGCCTGAACTGTATCCCTACCCTGGCACTCTATGGGATAGTGCAATTTGCCTAGGTGCTTTCAGGCGTGTGATTTAAGAATCCAAGTTAGGCACCCTGCTTCACTGTGCACTCAAGGGGGAAAGGGTCCTGGAGACCAAGTCAGAACAGCTGAATTATTACCCCTGAAGTGATAGGGGTTCTGGAGACTTCCTTTGCTTTGGCCAACATTCTGAGAGTACAGCTTCCCTGTGTAAGGAGCAAACACCTGCCCTTCCCTCTGCCTCTTATTTTAAGACTCTTGAAGAAAGAAAAACTGACTGGCTGCACCAAGCACCCTGCTACTTTCTGAGGAGCCTCACATGGGCTGCTGATGTGAGGATATTGGAAAGTAACTCACAGCAATTAGCAAGGGCTCAAAGAATACCTCTACCTGTCTCTACTGCAGCTTTTGCCAAGCCTCATCTGGTATGGTATTTGCCCATCTTTTGAAGATGTGCTCTGATATCAATAGCAGAGAGAAAACACAAAATGTTATCACTAATCACTATTTTTTTCTTATAGGCAGTAATTTGAGAAAAGCTGCTAACATGCAATCAATTAAACACAATTTTTAGACTTTAGTTTAATTCATGAAAGATAACACGATCCAGGAAGGAAGAACTCAGACCACAAGTCATTATCTACAACAGGTGGAAGAAAAGGTGCCAAGATACCCTCTTGCCTCAGGCAGAACAGACAGGCAGATTTCCTCACCACTTTGGCAGAGCACAATAGAAAACAGAGACATAAAATGAATTTGAGTTTCTTTGTAAGGTTAAAGGCACAAAAATTCATGAACACAGCATTTTAAGCATCAGAGTTTGGCTGAAAGGCTCCCAGTAATTAAGATTGCTGGCCATCCCATTGGTTCAGAGCATATTTCAGAGCTATAATCCATTTTAGACTTAGTACACTTTTCCCAATCCTTTTGGTCATGTTGATCAGGCAGAAGAGGTTTGAATTCTGGCAATATTTTCCTCCCAATGAAGCAATGAAAACACAGCAGAATTCATGTTGGACATCAGCCAGAGAAATTACCAGGATGAGGTACTAGTGTTTTGTGAAATGAAGACAAGAGGCATCTTATTTCCCTCCAAGACTATTGCATATCAGTCTAAAAACTTATAGAATTAGGGCTTAGCAGTAGAGCAATCCAAATGAAACACATGATGCAGCTGGTTTTGTGATTTCACTTCTTGGCCAGAAGTTTTTTTGCAAAATCAGCTATTTCTTGATAATTAAGAATTCAGCCAGGCATAGCAACAGATTAGATAATCCAGGTGTTTGACATTCCTGCAGGATTTCTTCTAAACCTTAGCAAAATACAATAAACTAACACTTTTTTTTCTTCTAGAACCCATTGTAGATCTGTCTTCCAAAAGGAACTTACTATTACTAGAGCTTAGGTTTGTCAGCAGCTGCATATTAAAAAATGTCTGTGTTAGAGACAAAATGTTTTCCGTCTCTTATTCCCCTCTGCACTGAAAGTGGAGGCTCTGCCAGTGGAGTAGAAGTCAGGGATTGGATGTGATCTCCCCAGTCTTTGTGACTAGACCAGGGGAATGCACAAGCTGTTCTGACAAGTTCCATGCTGAAAGAAGGATTTAGCTTCTATATATTAGGTGTTTTATTTGCAGACAGAGGTGACAGGTAATGAGCTCTCCTCTTTCCAATACTTTTCTGATTTAAGCTTTTCACATGAAGGAACCAACGTATGTGTTGTACATATTCCCTGTGTTCATCCATGTCAGGTAGAAAAATGTGCCCTGAACCAAAATGAATTTTCTTGAAAAATAAAGGAACATTTCCTAGGAACCTGAAAGTTCCATGGTCCTGTCTATGCCTCTCTATTCTTCCACTCCTCTTTTTCTCTTCTAGCCTGCTCATCCTCTCTCTTTCCCCCCACCCTGTTTGCCCTTGTGTTGGCATGAACAGGTTTAAGGGAGAGATCACTTGCATCCTTACAGGAAACCAGCCATAATCAGACACTGCTGCAATAGCAACATAAACCCTCAGAAGCCAAAATTAGTTCAGCTCAGTCACCCAGAGCACACTGACCACAGCCAGGAGTGACTGAGGGTTTGTGGCAGATGTAGCACGTGGGCAGGCAGCAGGTCTGGGCTGGAAGGAGCCCACACATTCCCACGAGCAGAAAAGGTTACCAGAAAGGTTGCCATGCTCACTCTGGTGACACCAACCCCTGCCAGTCTTGCACCCTTCCCACCCACATCCTCAGTTTGCTCCCAAAAGCATTCTGCCAAAACACTCCTGAGTACATACAATCTGCACCTCCTCCTGTCACAAATGTGGGCTTCAAAAATTAAACAGATTCAATCCTACTTCAAGGATTAAAACCCTTGCAGTGAGGTTCCTTCATTTTTGTTTATCTTTATACTACCACGCACACTTCTGAGTTGTCTGCAGCGTAATAAGGGGAAATTAATCCTGAATAGCCTGTCAGGTTCTCACATCTTTAACAGAAAACGTGTATTGCTTAAAGCAAAAGAGTCAGGGGGCAGGGTGGGAGCAAAGACTGCCATACCTACTCCAAAAAATCCTTTGCCTCCTTTTACTTACCTGCCAGAGCTAAACTGTTGGGGCTTTGTGTTTCCTATTGTATTTGATGACTTCCCTAACACCTAAAGCACTCAAAGGAATGCAGCTCAGGGCTGTTTCAGGTGTTATTTATGTCACCAGCTATTCTAGGGAAATCAGAGGAGCGTGAGGCCCTGAGCTCAGGTCTTGCAAGGTAAGAAATTTTCAGTTCTCTCTCAAATAACAGTAACCTCAAAGGACTTAGAACTCTATTGTTCAAGTCAGCAGGAGTTTCGACACCGAAGTTTTTGAGAACATGCCAAGGTCCTAGGAAGTAGTTAATTAACATCTCTCCAGGAAATACGAAAATTTCCTTTCTCATGAATTTTAACAGAAGTTTGTTGAATGATTCTCGGATTTCACGTCTGCGTATGGAGTGTTCTCCAGTCTTTGGCAAGACTAGAGCTCCACTGCCTTGGCTTTTCTCTTTTGGCCAGATATTTTTCTTTGTAAGCCTGGGAGAACTGTGTTTAGGAGTAAATATTGTGAGAGTAGCAAATTCTCTGAAGACAAAGCTTCACTGAATAACTGGAAACAGCATTTTGTACTGTAGCTTTGTTTTCATAAATTAAGAATTGGGGCTTGGAAACCTGAATCGGAAGGGTTTGAACTTGGACTTTCCCACCTCTCTTTCAGTCCCAGGCAATATTCTTGCTCGGTTTATGTTTTCTTTGGGTAAAACACTGGCCCCACGGAACTCAGTGGGAGCACTGCCATTTATTTTAGCAAGGCCAGCACTTCCTTTCCAGTCTTTTGGAAGCTTCTGTGGGGTACATGCAAGCTCGCCTCGAACAGCAATTATCTGTACTTCTCTCTTTCTGTAAATCATTCTGACTTCCCAGCAGTACGGAAACTACAAATGTTTCTGCTTTGTGTCTCTCTTTAAGCTGTATGAAGACCTTAATAAATAACCAGCTGATACAGTGTTGCAGGAAACTCTCAGGAACTTCTGATGAAATAGAAGATATGCCTTTAAACAGCACTAAACAAACCATCGAGCCCTTCCAACAGCCACATCAGCTTAAAAGCAGCCTTTCTTCCAGACCACCTGAGAAACAGACGGATTTTCCTTCCCACCCATGGTCAGCTCCTGTCTTTCATGGCAGCAAAGGCTTTTTAAAGGGAGCACCTGGGTCAGAGGCTCCGAGGCCACTGAGCAGATACAGCCACACCAGAGACTTTGGCAGGGAGGCTCCACACACACAGCCCCCACGTCCAGGGAACTGAAAGCCTCTTTTGCTGATTGAACCCAGAAAATAGAAAAGCCTCAGACTGAAATGGATTAAGTTGGGACGTGGCTGGTTCAGCACAGCTCACCAGGCACCAAGTTGATGTTGTTACAATCTACCACAAAGGTGACGTCACTGTGGAAAATATTTGCTCTGTCCCAGTGTCCAAAGCATCAGGATACTTGTGCCACATCTCACTTACCTAGGTAGCAGAAAAAAAAAAAAAAGCCTACAATGACTTTTGTTGAGTTCTGGTACCTACTGTGTCATCATCCAAAAATGCCTTTACCAGAAGCCACGCTTAACTCAGTCCCCCCAAAAACAGGGTTAACACTGAGCTTCCAATGTCATTTGTCTCATCCTCAGCCACACTGACCATCTATTCACACCACCAAATTATAGTACTTTTGTATCAAGTGATTTCTCTCCACTGAAAAGGGGACTACAGAGCCCCTCATTTTTACAAGCAATTATCTTATTCAGTGGCATTTTCATAGAGCTCAGTGCATTTAACGGGGAAAAATTCAGCAGTATATAGAAAAAAGACATTGAAATAAAACAGTATTTTGCAACTCTTTTCTGTCTCTTCACACTGTTCATCAGGCCTGATGCTTCAGTCCAGAAATTTACAGTTTGGGGTGATCTCTGAACTGTCAGGTGCAGTTTAGTTCCTGCTTCTTGAAAGGAGACAAGAGTAGGTAGCAGACAAGATGCAACAGGGTGTTGTTAACACTTTTGAAAACTTCTTCTCTCCAAGTAGAGCTAACTGAATCCAAGGAGACTATAGCAGGTGTATAAAATACAACTCGTGTTTCATCTAACTTCGTGCAGAGAGTTTGAGTCCTAAGTGATCCCATACTATGGAGAGATTGGTGGGAATTTTGCCCCAGAGTTTTACTCGCTGGACATCTTACTGGGCAAAGAGACTGGCAAGGAAGTAAGGGTAACACGACAACTTTCTTTTACATGATGAAGCTCAATATGTACTTCCATCATTCATCCCCCACTCAAGCAGAATATATTTGGATGCTTTCACAGGAGAAAAATGCTTCTCCTTGAATTTTCCAAAAGGACTAGGTACTAACTTCCTCCTAAGAGCAACAGGCAGGAACCTAATCACTACCTTAATCCCTCTGAAGTCAGCCTAAATCAGAAGCCTAGAGTCAACCAAAAAATTTTTCGCAATATTTCCTGTCATGAAGTCCTCAACAAAATGACTTTCCTTACCTAGTCACTAGCTGTTCCCTAGAGATATTCCTTCTTCTAAATAACTTTTTTAAATACTTGAAGGAATTTGTCTCTCTCAAACATGGAACAATACAAGGAGTTTGCAAATCTTAAAGCTCCAGATTCCCACATAGCTATTTTGGGGTTGCTTTTGAAGGGCAGTGAAAAGGAAGAGTCAGAAGTAGCATGAGGAAATTGTCCTGTCACTGCAAGAAACATCTGAAACACCCCTCCAAGTCTCACTGTCTTGGATTTATTTTTATGCAGCCCTATCTAGAAGAAAGATGTACATGTATAATTTCACCTATTTGATATACTACACTTTTTCTATCAAATTCATGCTCAGAGATATTCACAAGCTGAAGCTTCCTTAGAAGGACCACACTGTCACTGAAATACCTACTGATTCAATAAAAACATGCCTGGCTTTATATACTGCAAGTTTAGTTGAAACCACAGAAGTCAGAAATTCAGGTATTCCATGGACCAGTGCAGAAATATGATGCTTATTTTGTTGGACTGTGAGCTTTCCAGTATTACCTGATTAAAAATTTGGGTTCAGCTATGTGTATTCAATTATCTGACTGAAATCTAGTTGAAGACAGTGGAATTTAATGAATTTCATATTTGTTTTCTCATTCCACATACAGCACCTGCATCTTCAATCTTTTCTGTGTTAATTCAGCATCAGAGAGGTCAGACATCTGCTGGGAAGCAGAAGCTCATAATGCTCTGGCATAAAAGATTAACATTTGAGCAATGACATTTAGTTTTAGAAACAGAGACAATTAGAACAGTTTTTCTGCCCCTTTGGAAAATATTTTACCTGCTTAAAAAATTTCTACAGTAACAAGATAGGCTGAAGTCTGAAACTCAGTCACAAAGTTGAAAATCAGACTTCTTTGTGAATAACCCTACAGACAAAAATAATAAAAAGAATACGTATTTTTCAGGCAAAAAAAGGTTGCTGCTCCTCTTTTGTGGCAGAGGAACAATATTCTCTAGGTGAAGAAAGTTTCTGGTTTTTGTACCAAGAGCAAGACCTGTGAATTTGACACTATCAATTTCAGAACCATCAATGACACAGGATGTTAAATCCAAGTTACGATTTAGGCATAAAAACTTGCAGAGATAGATGGGATTCAAACAGAATTACAGCTGCAAGAGATTCCCCCTGAAATTTTACTCCTACTCCCAAAAAGTATCTTTCATAAAACATCCACTCCTCCTGGGCCACAGGCACTTCTACCACCCAGGCAAAGGCTGCAGAAGAACAGCATGTCCAGATCTCTCTCCCCCACCCACACGTATTTTCTGTGAGTTTCTAGTTCTTAAGTCTACATTATATTGTGAAGAAAAAAAGGTGAGATGTTCACAAGCTCAAATTCTGAAATACAGCTTTTGAAATACCCTAGGAAAATGATCATTTTAGTGTTCATATATTCCAAAGCTCTCATTTCCAAATGTCATTTAACTTCCAAGCACCAGTAGTGGCTGTGGGAGAAGTTCATTAGTACTGGAAAGTGGTTATTTTTCCTGAAAAGCCATGAAAAATGGCACACCCTTGTGATACATACATGTGTTATGTGAATACATGCTTTTTCACAGGTTTGAAGCAGCTTACACTGAAGTATCACAGAATACAATATTCCTTAGCACTGACTGTGAACATCATATAACAGCTTTTCAAAATCTGTCTGGACAAAACACTGGAAAATTAACTGCACAAAACAATCCTGCTTTGGCACATACATTCAATGATCCTTCACGGTGCCTTTCCATCTGTAATTTCTAGGATTTTGCAACTGTTTAGGGATTCTAGATTCATAAATTCCTTGGCCAAACTGGCCACAGGCTGCAACAATTTCCCACCCTTAAATCAACTGCAGACCACAGACCCCCTTGGAAAAGTACAGAGGAATTAGTGTACCTGAGAGCTAAACCTACAAGAGGATAAGGTGCAGAGTCCAGATCCTCAGGTACCTCCCATATCCCTCCAGTGATGTCAGCACAGGAACATGGGGTGTGACAGCACAGTTTGGGTTCAGCATGTCAGTCACTGCTTCAACACGAATGGTTTGGCTTCCCAAGAACAAAAGCATTTTACAAAGAAGGGAAGTGGTGGTTCTGTAATATAAACTCAGACACAGTTATTGTGCTGCACTGATACATTAATTGACCATTATTAATGAAATACTTATCTGACATAACTGAAGGATTCAATTTGTTTTATGACAACTTTTATGCCAATAAAAACTGTGCTTTTAGAGTTACAGAGGAAATAAGGACATTCAACAGAACTCATTACGGAATTGTGATCATCCTTAAGGTTAACTCTTTGCTGCATGGAATTCTGCTCATCTCACAAAAGGGGAATTAGAAAGGAAAATTCAGCCCCTTTATGCAGAAGGTTTTCTCCAGCCCTAATGCCCAAGAGGGGGTAGTTTAACATTGCTTATGGGTTACAGGGGATTGTTACATTCTTTATTTGCCCTATGCACTCCCCAAAACAATCTCCCCATAACAGGTCCCACATTAACACACATCGTATGTCAGGGGCAAAGAGCACATATGTAGGGTCCACAGTTGCAGAAGGCTCTCCCCAAATCCCCTGCTTGGGGCTTTGTACAGAACTCCACTCACATTAATATTACTTCATGAGCAGAAACTTCACCCCCAAGTACTTTGCTTAATCTCCTCAGGGCTTCATTACTGAGGTCTAGAGCATATGTCATCAATTATATTGGAGCAAGCGAGCACAGACAACAACCACCTTCAAGTAACTGCACTTCATTCTGGCCTGCACAGTGGCCTCTGGAACAAGGGTAAGAAAAGCCTGAACCAGGTTTTAGAGGGTTTTTGAACTAGGAAGGGGAAGAACTATCAATTTCAGTAATCACCAATGAAGTTTGGTTCATTTTGGCTTAAATACATTTCACACACTTTCCCTCTTCAATCTAGCTAAATAATAAAAAATGTAAGACTATAGGAGCTGAGAGATCAAATCAGCCCAAAACACAGTAGATGCCCACAGAACAGTAGAGAACAAAAGGAAAACAGCCATTGAAATACCCACTAACACGGAAATTTGTGCAGTAAGACTCTCCTGTCTGAGGCACTTTCTTTGCGTTTGGTTTTTCTTGAGAGATTTTTCTTTCATGAATGACGTGAATCTCCTTTTTAAACCATGGAAGTTTCTTCATAGTCACTTAAACTTTCAGTAGGGAAGGCCACAGTTTAACATCACATTATGGGAATAGCTCACACTGTTTGCTTTGAACTTCTCACTTCAGTTATATAAGTTCCTGTTAGTATCAGCTACTCAATTTAAGTCACAGCACAGAAAGTGATCTATTCTGACATACTGAAGTTCCAGAAAAG
Source organism: Gymnorhina tibicen (assembly GCA_013399875.1). NCBI lineage: Eukaryota > Metazoa > Chordata > Aves > Passeriformes > Artamidae > Gymnorhina > Gymnorhina tibicen. The sequence continues at coordinate 1,408,575 of VXAZ01006886.1, forward strand.
TGACTTCTGTTCCTTAGTTAAAGGAGAAAAACCAAAACAAAACCATACATACAAATTAGGGTGCCTACACAAAATCAAACAGGCAGGAGGTACTTGCGATATGGAAAATCACTGTATAGAAATAAAATTAAATTATATGACACAGTACAGCACATGTCCTTGGCACATGGGTGTAGGCAGTAAAACCCTAGAGTGTAAAGGGTGCAGACAAGTTATTTCCTTTCCCTACTACATTTTGATGCCCTAAGATAAAATGAAAGGTACTTTGCCATTGCTATAAATACCAAGGAGAGAAACAAACAATAGGATTAGCATAAGAATCATCTTTAGAACTAATGCATCACTTAAACACATCTGTAGTATTCTGTGTGTCAAACATTCAGAGGGAACAGAATTTGAATCAAACCGAAATCCATCAAGATGATAAAAGAAACTGTCTCAAGAGAGTCCACAGTTTGCTGCTTAAAACGGTGACAATTAAGGTGTCCTACATATTTATCCATCGGATCTCAGTGTTTTTTCTGGAACTTAAATAAAAAAGCCTGAGACACTGAACAAAATTAGAACATAACCAGAAAATGTAAATGCAGGATCTCTCAGCTAGCCCACCATACAGTGCAGCCCACCTCGTAAACCACAGTTTAATAATACTTTCGTATATGGTGATATGGGTTATTGGTCATGGGGTATTAACACAATGATGCCTGCAAATGGGAATTTTACGATCTCTTAAAATGCACTTGTCACTTCACTTGGTCCAATTCATTGTTCCTTGCTGTTATGGATAATTATGGGTGCTGTCTTATATTAGGCAAAATTAGAATTGATGTGAGCAGGGATTTTGATCAAAATGAGCCTGTTCTGTTGTTCTGTTTTACTTCATATAAACTGATGCTAGAATTATTTAAAAGAAAAAAACAGCCAAAAAAAACAAACAAAAAAACTAAACACCTGTTTCCATTCCTGGTCCCAAAGAATTCACACCAGCAGCAATGCTTTCAGTCACTGTCAGTGGGTTGTGGGTTGAGCCCTTATACATGCACCTGCTACTGAGCAACACTAACAGACACAAGTAAAGGAGCCAATCTTCTATTCGGGGATGTTCTCCTGAAATCTGAGCTCACCACTTACTTAAGATAGCTACTGCTACAAAGTCATTACACAAACACTGTGAGATTGCAATAGTCTGCCCCAGCCCGAGCTTGAGCCTGGGTGTTCTAATACTTCATGTTCAGTGTGGAAAGCTGTGGTGGGTTCTAACCTGCCATTAGATTTGGCTTCGTTGAGAGGACTCGTCCCCCACCATCCCACCCCCATTGTAACCCAAGCACCATTTGCTAGAGGTAACACATGCACTGCATGTGGCTGAAGCTGCCAGCCAGCAGGAGGATGAATGTATTTACTTACACTCCCTCAAAAGTTATCTTCTAGAATCTGTTTTTTATGTGGCTTGGTAGTCTTCCAAGTGCAAGGGATTAAATCACCAGGAAGTGCTATCTTCCCATTTTCAATTCCTGTTTAAAATGTGTTATTTTGTGATGCCATCGGATATCAGTAGTGATGCTTGGCAACATTACATATTGCTGTTTAATTGCCTTAAAAACTATTTCCCTGGTAGTATCGTTAATAATACCAAGTCTAAATTGGATTAAGCACTACACTGCCATAAAGTTAATTCACTGTGATACTAATGAAATGTCATGTGAGGCTTCCTGTAAATCCAGCTAAACAGTCACTGCCAAGGATCATTAAATCAATGGCACATTCAGCTATTCTGCTTAGAAAGTATTGTTTTAATTGCTAGCAGGTGATTTTCATTAATGCAAGCATCTTCCATTTTACTGACTTTTTAGGCCTGACAGCAATGGAGCCTTTTGTAGTTCAGTAATGACAATACTTTGCCATTTCTGGAGAAGGAATGAAGCTCACTTAAGAAAGCAGTTGAACAGGAATGGCAACATTTCAGTCAGAATATTCTACTGTGTATTTATGAAGTACCCAAGTAAAAGACCTGCTCTAACGCTCAAGCAAGCCACAAGGCTTTGGCATGAACATTATCTGAAGCAATCTGAAACGTTACATACCTGCAGCTCCCGCAGGAGATTTCCTACTGGACAGCCAAGTTTGGAAACCCTCAGCCTTCCCCTCTCTGCATCAGCTTACTCAGGTAGAAAACAGCAATAACACTTCCCTGCCTTTGTGAAATGTTTCTAATTCACTGGGGGAAGGAGTGCCACTGACACTGGAAGTGCTGGCCTCAAACACTGCTAAAAATGTTTGCTAAGTAGTTAAAAGTGTGCCATGATCTTGACCTGCATGTCACATTGTTTTAAGTTTATTGTTCCTATTCTCAGAGGGGACTGTCTTTAAATTTAATTTTGCCTCTGATTCCCATTGGGCTGCTCTCTTATTTTTTCCAAAATTATAAGCATGTGAAAAACAGCTTTTCCAGAGTATCCTTTGGCTCTGAGCTTTGTTCATAGCAACAATTCAGAATCCGAAGATCTTGGCTCCAATCTTAAACAGATTCTCAGATTGCAAACAACTGGGGCAGGGGTGAGAAGGAAAACTGCTTACTAAAACAGAGAGAAAAGGTGAACAGGAATGCCCAGAGGAGCTCAAGACACAAACACCCACACACCAGCTGTCACACTTTTCAGATATATAAGGTAAGAGATGATACAGACCAATTTACTGTGCAGAAGATAAGTGGGGAAAGGTAGGTTTAAAGACAAAGGTGAAGCCATTTTGCCCATCTCTGAGACTGCTGGAAGTTACACAACTCCCACTACTAAAGCTACCTCTCAGCAGCCTCTTATTACCTTAATAGCAGGCACAGGCTGATGCAGTTAAAGGGCTTCTTGACAGAGTAACCTTGCACGTGTCCTGAGACAATCGTGCACACCTGGGATTTAACATTGGTTGGACCAGAAGCTGGCGAGACTCTTACAGCCTCCAGTTCCAGCAGCCTCTTTTGAATGTCCAGGAAAGGAACACATCCCAGAATCTCAGCACTGCTTACTCCTGTGCAAGTTCGAATTTCTGGAGCAGGCTCGCTCTCTCTGCACAGGACCCTGGGCAAGGCAAAACATCTCTTGGAACATAGCCATGCTCTGCAGCATCTGCATGAACTTGGGCAGGTCTGAGGTTTATAGAGCCCCTCTTTCCTACCAGCTATGACAAAAATGGCCAAAGTTTGGTGTGGTACCAGGAAAATCATTGCCCATTTACTACACACAAAAATCTCTGATTTCTGATCTGTGTTCAGCCACATATACCTTCAGATCTGAGGGAAACAATAAATAATGGAGTAGAATTTTAAAATGTACTCATCACCACTTACTTATTTTGGTCCATGTATGTTATATCTTTGGTTCTACGTTAGATGAAAGGATGTAATTCGGTCTGAGCATCTTGTGAGGATTGGTGGAAGAAAGCAGGGTTTCACCACTTCAGTGAGATTACACAACCCGTATCTCTAAAGGGGAGGCCAACAGGGCAGAAGTCTTACTGCCACTAAACTTCAGATGTAAACCCTCCTTTCTTCTTAATAGCTCTTCTGTTTAATAATTTTCATCCAACTCAAGGCAAGAATAGAACCTCATTTCAAAGAAATTCGATTCAGGGTCACTTTTAGTAATGACATCACTTTAAATCTTGCTAATCTGACACATAAAATCATTGCTAAAAAAATCTCCCTTTTCTCTCCAAGATATTCTTCAGCAATACTTACTCTACTTGGCAGCATTCTTTCTCTTCTCTATGACCCTGCCTGCCTAAAGTACAGGTAATGTAGACAAGCTGTAAATCAGAAAGCATTTACCAGTCAGATCTCATTCCACCCCTCTCTGGTTTGTAGCCAGATTTCCCAGTGGGGGGTCAGAGCCATTGGGCAATCCTGGAGCAGGTAAAGCATCCCTGAACCAGCTGTGGAGGATTTACAATTAAGAACTAATATCTTTACCAGTGAAAATCTAACTCTTCTGTTAAGCAACAGGACTTAGAACTGGTTTTCTATCCCCAGATCCAACTGAAAACTTTCAGGGATATTTTAATTTTACAAATAATAATTGATTTTTAAATAATGTTTTTAAGGATTCCCCTAAAAAATACATATTAGCCCAGAACACCATAGTATGAAATCCTCTCATACAATTTTTTTTATAATAAAGCTGCTTCTAGTTAAACACCTGCCCTCTGATTTTATAAATTAACTGATGAAGGTCACAGGTTTCCTACAGCTGAAGTCTGGTTTGAGTCAGGTACAGCAAAAGCGTCTCAGGGACTGCTGTGGCTGTTGTTACAATTACTGCAAGCTCTCTGCTGGCCTGTGGATGTTTAGCTTGTCTCCTGAGCAGTCAGCATAGCCTCTTGTTAAGAAGAGGGCAGACTGAATAACAAGGAAGTCAAGGACACTATAAAGGAGACTGAAAACAAGTTGCTTGGCACTGATTTTGACATCAATACTGCTGGAAGCAGAGGGTGGCCTTAGTGCAAATGTAACATCTTGGCCTTGGCTTTCATTTTATGAAGCTGTTAGGTTTAGCTCACGCCTGTAATAGGCTGTGCAAATGCTGATTCTCTTTATTGATTTGTATACACAAATATACGCTTGCTCACACCAGGAAAGTTAATTCATAAGATTCTAAGCATTCCGCTTCAGCATAGTGCTTTAACCTAAAAGCTCAGATAAGCTGAGTTTCCTTTTGACAAAACCCATACAATGGCAGTGATGTTTCTATTCCCTCATTCTTTTCACCACGTACCCCTAGATCAGACTTAAAAAGCAGTTAGAGCACTCAGAATAAACACATCTGTTTGTGTCCCGTGTTGCCTCCTCTTCATTTCTCTGTAGCAGTTATTCTTTTATCACAAATGGCTTATCAAACGTCAGCTCCATGTCTCTCCAGACAATTAAAGGCTGTAGATCATACAGTAAACTACTCCACTGTCACTTGGCATCATAAACCACAGGGAGCCAGTTGTTCAGGATGTCACCCGGCCTCTGACCAGAGGCAAGATGAAAGCTGAACTCTGACCTGAGGGAGTGATTGAGGATATACTGTTTGTCACTGTCTAAAGAAAACATGAACCACCTCCACTGGCATCCAGACTTTCTAAATTTAGTTCCATGCTGAAGTCCTGAGATTAGTGAAACCTTTCAAAGAGGAGATGATAATGCTTTGTGTTTTACCCAAGGACAAAGTTTAATCATGTTCCTCCCTAGGGGACCTTACAGCACATTTCTAATATAATAAAATTCCGGCTGTGCAAATTTGGACAGGAGACAATCATTCAGATTTTTTGCTCATATAAATGGGATCAGCAACCTAAGTGTGTCAGTTCAGGAATTCAGCCTGCTAAAACACTCCATCACAATATCTGGCAGTTTACCTTCAGATAATTATGCTGCTCTCTGTATGTGTTTTCAAATGCTGACCTTCCATGCATATATTTCACACATTTCTCATGGCTCTGGAGGAGCTGCAGTTATGAAAACATTCGAGTCAGAACTGAAAGCTTGGTGGTGCTGCTGCAAGTGACTGGCAATGCCTGTCAGTCCATGCTGGACTTTGCCATAATTTCCAAATGCCCTACCAAGAGGATGAAAATGCAGCATCTCCTCTAAAACAGCAATTCTTGGCAGTCTCTCTTCCCTCACCTTCTTCATTTTCCCTCCCCAGCACACACTGGGAATTCAGCAGCGTGGTGCTCTCCACCCCAAATTTTGCTACCTTTTCAGAGGGGAGCCTGCAATCATTCTACACCAAAGCTTGTCACCCTAGTACCTGCCTCTGATCAGTTTCTTGCACCTCCCTCTCTGAAATAACTGGTGTTAACTTTTAGCTCGGGATCCACTGCTGTAAAATGTGGAGCTCAAGTCAGAGATGGAAGTTCATTCCTCCCACACAGACAGGTCTACAAGGTCTAAGTCAGTGGTGAAACAGCAAGACTTAAGGATTCAGGAGCTTGACATTTATTCATCTGCCCCTAAAGCTATCCCAGCTTGTATATGGGGCTTCAGCCCTCACCACTGAATGCAAAGGAAAGACTGAACTCTTTTCAAAAATCCTGGGCACACAGCTTTAGAGGACATCTTCTCTGTGAGGCAGCCTATGTGAAGATTTCCAAAGCTGACAAAAGAAATTTCACTGACATTTTTTCTTACGATTGAGCCCAGTGTTTTCATCTCAACCCAGAAACTAGGAAACATGTATACAAAAAAAAACCTAAATGATGTAAGTTTTAGGGCATTAAGCCTGTTATAACTGAGTATTAATGCCTTCTTCCCCTTCTCTGTTGCTGCCTGCTTACTTGAGTGCACACTGCTGACAGTGTAATGTCAGCATGGGCAGCACTGGCTCACAGCAGTGCCACAGTAAGAGACTCTACAAAATACACACCTCTCTGCACATTTATTCCACAAGGACTAACATCTGCACGGCCCTGTGTGACTGCAGGAGTCAGTCAATATGCTTGAACTTGGAGAAGTAGAGTCTCCAATTATCTTATGTCGTGAACCAAACAAACGGCCCAAGGTCAGAGACAAAGTCACTTCACTCTGAAATGGAGGTTAAAGAGTCCTGACTAAATTCTTTGAGCTGACCCACCAACCATGCTTCATTTCACATCCTTCTCAGGAGTCATTAAATATTTCTTCAAGTGCAGCATAAAATTTGCTGTATTCAGTGCCTACTTTTTATTCTCATACCAAATTTATCAATTCTGTAAACCAAGTTTTATTAGCACTCCTTCCTTGCCCAAAAAAGAAGTTGTTTTTTTCCCTATTTTATTGGGAAAAAAGCTAAGGATATCTTCTTCCCCATAAGACATTCATTACTTATACATCATCCTAATTTAAAACATAGATAGAAATATTTTTTGGAAATCACAGCAATAAAAGATGACCTTGCCAGATTTAAGTTTGTGTTTGGAACTCCAAAATTGGTTTGGTGAACTCCTAAAAGATACTTCTGATGGAAAAAGCCATTGCAGCGATATGACACTCTATGTAGGAAACTACTACGTTGCCTAGCAATTCCCAGCTGCTTCACCATTAAGGTTTTAAACATCATTTCTCTCTGTTTGACAAGCTCAGCAAAACCCACAAGCAACAAAACTGAGGCAGTTCAAAGTGACTTACACTGTGAAACGTCTCTGCTTTCCCATGTATCTGCAGAATTACAATATTTTGCTTTCTCTTCTTGCAGTTTTAATTGCAACAATAACTGTTCTATAAAAAAAACAACAACAACAACTAAACAAAAAATAGATTATTTGCTTCACAGCTTATTGTAATGCAATTGCACCTAGGTGACAGGAGCTGATATTCCCTCTGCTAATAGTTCAACTATAATAGGGAAAGAATGTGTATATATTTACTTTACTGACTTGGAGGCTACTGACTAAATCAGAGCCACAGTATTGAGCAGGCACCATTTGCTAATTCCAGGCTTCAGCACTGAGACCACTACTCTGTGTCACAGAGCTGTCTGCTCTATAAAGCAACAGAGTCCAAATAACTGGGGTACTAAACCCCACAGATCACAGCACACACCTCCTGTGCAAGCTCAAAAGACCAATCGCTTCCCACCTCCCCACTTTCACCCTGATGTCCTATTCCTCATACCAGCACCATGCTATTATTTCATGATACAGCTTGCATCCAGTGCAAATTCCATACCCACCACTCATTATTTCCCCCGTGGGGCTTAAACGAGCAGTAGATGTTGCATAAAGCCACAAGGGAAAAGAAAAAAATATTAAGATAGCAAGGGTTTGGAATCCAAGCTGCTGCTTCCCACTAATGAAGTAACACCATTTACAGTCAATTTTAGTTTTCTCCTTTTTTGCCCCATTGTGGGGTGAGTGACAGTATTGTACCAGCACAAAATGTGAAGATTGATAAATGAAGGAATGAGAAGAATTTCATCTTATGATGAGAGGTGGTCAGAGCTGTCTTAAACTGAAGGATGACTTCCCGATGAAAGATACAGCCCCCTGGTTCNAACTGTCTTAAACTGAAGGATAACTTCCCGATGAAAGATACAGCCCCCTGGTTCAAGCAGTATGTTCATTTATAAATGTGCACTAAGTTGACATAAAAATTCATTAACAGGAGCTACATGATCAAGACAATAAGGTTAGAGCAGGGCAAACATTCACAGTGATCAATTTATCTGACATTTTTAGCCACTTTTGTGCAAGCAGTCTCCCTTTTTAAAGACAGGTTGACCCATTTCATTTTGAAACAGCGTTTTAGCTTTCTGAGTTCTCACATGTGGGTTGCTGTGTTGCCACATGTATTGCTTTTTTGTACATGACAGGCAACTGGTTAGATAATTTGTTTCTGGATTTGTATGACATTTGCATGAACACTTCATACTAATTACTTCACCTCTCCACAAGCATTGTGCATGACTGTTCCCACAAACAAGAAATAAAATGGGACAAAAAATCATCCAAGGAAAGAAGTGATCCTCATGCAAGTACACGGTCACAAATACATTTCTGAAGAAAGCACACACTTGTCCATCAAAAAGCTGGATGCATCTTACAGTAAGGTAATAATCTTCCTCTTATATGCCCGTGTCCGAGGAAAACACAGTTCTGCAGCCACAGCCAAACACCACAGATGCTCCAGAGCTGCAGTGACAGTGACTGAAAGAAGGCCCATGTATGGGTAGCACCCAAACACAATCCATAATCTCCACAAGCAGTCGCCAGAACTTACACAGTAGTCAAGAAGATAATATTGCTCTGAAACCAATCTTTACCATGCCAGTCAGGCATCAAGAGGGAGGAGTTCTGAGCAAGAGACTTTAAATAGCTCAATCTCCTGAAATCCCCTAAAATGCCCAATTAAAACACTTCCCTCACCTTCAAATTCCCATTCCCTTCTAAAAAGTTAACTAACCCAAACAATGGAGACCAAGGCTATATTGGCATCATGGATTCAATTGGAAAAGAAGTATTTTTAATTAAGAGGAAATTGCTTTCAGATTAAATGAAGGAGGAATGACAAAAGGAGAGGAGGAGAAAGAGGAGGAATGAGGAAAGATGAGGAATTGCTCTCCTGTATTGAGAACATATATCCTCACAAAAGGATTTCCTGCTCTTCAAGAAAGAGCTCTTTGATTCATTGAATTAGTAACAAAGCATGAATACGACCACAATATTTTCACTCCTATATGTCCCTGCCACAGTTACAAACCCACCAGGTTTACTGACCTTAGTAAGAAGGATATTGAAAGGATGGGAAAAAAGCCTTCATATTTTATTGCTTTCACTCTGGTACATTATAGTAAATTACAGGCAGGTACTATTTGTAAAAACTTCACAGCAGAAACCAAGAATATCTGTTGATGCCTGAATTTATCTTTATACCCATAAAATAATTTCTCTTTAGGATGTTGCTACAAATTCCAAGAATTGTAGTGTTTGCCCTAGGCATCATATAATTTACAGGTCTGCTATTAAGCTCCTGACATCTTTGTGCTAACGTGCAACAATGCTGCTAACCCTACAAATGTGTAATGTTTAGCTGTGTTATTCACAACTTTTAAAGAAAGGATTGACTTTGGAGAATCAGGACAGCAAACAAAAGTCTGGTTTTACCTGTAGAGAAAGTAAGAAAGTCCAATAAAAAGCATTTGGGCTCCCCAGTAGCTGTTCAATATGCAAGGCACCAAACTACATCCAGTTATCTTATAACTCATCAGTTTTTGTGGGCTACTGCCCTTTGTAAAGGCTCTGGCTGGTCTACAAAGTGTGTTTGAGCCCTGAGGGTGTGAGCTACTCCCGACATTTCACAGCTGACATAAGAGAGCAGAGCTGTCTCTCTTCCCTTAGTCACACACAAGCTCTCCTACAGAAGCATGCACATACATTATACCTCTTTTCTCGGCATGAAAACATTCTTTAAAAAATCATTTTCTTACTTTAGAAAGTAAGCATTCTATATTCTGCTAGCAAAACCTTGATCACCAAAATTTTATAGAGACGGAGCTCTCCTGTGGCAGTGGATGAGCCCTGCCATACTTCTGTATCCTTCACTGCAGCCTTTTATGCTGTACACCAGACTTAGACCATTTCTGTGTCTAATGTCAACAGAAACGTTCTGTCCTATACACCATCCACAAATGCTCTGTCCTAGCCTTTAGCCTGTTGAGAATAGCTGTTACAGAGCTAGAAACTCACTCCAAGTAACCCAAAACACACTTCCAGAGGGCTTCACTGCCAAGTCAGGAAAAGAGAAAAATACCATTCAACATTACTAAAAATTAACAGTTGAAATTTCTTCTGCTTCTGGTTTGAGTCATACCAGACTGTGCCCTAGAGAAGCAGGTCACAACGAGGTTCATTCACTGGCATTCAAAAGCCACCAAGAAAGAGCCTTTTTTTCTGGCCTCAAGAAACATACTTCAAGAAAGGAAAGAGGTATGAATATTGGGCACCTGCTTACCAGCAGGAGAGAAACAAATTTCTACTAATAATTTCTTTACCTTTATTCCAGAGGTAGCATAGCATCCAACACCGGTCTTGAAATTCCCCCGACTTTGTGTTTCCCAGCATCCTTTGGCCAACATGCAGAAGGTGGCATTAAAGAGTGGGGTGGGTGAGAATCATCCTCATTAAATGCAAAGCCAGCAATTAGAGATAATAAGGCACCAAGCAGCAGTAATTAGCACTAATAGCAAGCACCTTGTTTCCACCCTTGCTGCTTCTTTAGCCAAAACCATCTCCTGTGGGGAGAATTAAGAACAAACAGCTGTGGGGCTGAGATTGAGGATTTAACAGTCAGGCCAGTAAAGTAAATGCTGTAAGTCTTATGGTTCTCTTCCCTCACATTTGTAGAAAGCAACCGAACGATCTATTTATTGATGAATCAGACACAGATGTGGGCAGGCCCCCGGCAGCCAGAAACCCACTGCTTGCTTTTGCAGAGATTCCAGGGACACCTCACAACCCCCTTAAGATCTAACTTTTGTCCCAGCTGGTTCCTTAAGGCCAGGTCCTCAGCACGCATAAATCATTCCAAGCTCCAGTGAATTCCTTTAAAAACCACCATCAACAGAGAAACTGGCCCCTTTTACCTCTCCTTGCAATCCCAAGTGTTTGTTTCCTTTTCATCCAGCAGTTGTGCTGCTGAATGGTAATGAGATGAGAGGTGATTCATTCCCAATCAACCATCTCCAGAATAATTAGCATAAGCATCTAACCTTCACTCCCCCTGCTTTTTTAGGTACTACACATCCTCTGCTATCCACAGATACTGGGATACCATGTGGAGTATCTCAGCTGTATCCCAGCTGCAATTATTTTCTCAAGTATTCAAGACATTTTGAAGAATCACAACCACCCCTTAGTGTTCTGATGGAAATGAAGTTGTTATTTTTCTATGTAATTATTTCATCATATTTATTACTTAAACCATCTCTAAGAACAAAAGCTACACAGCTAAAGCAAAGCTTCATTTCACCAGGTGCTCTCCTGACAGTTTGAGGAAAGCTATTTAGGAAAAAAAAAAAAGAAAAAAAAACCCTTTTCTTTTAACATCACTGCTCTGACAACCACAAAGGCTGCCTGACATTCTTGATAGCTCTATTTATGATGTTACATTATCCTGCAACTGTGAGGAATGCTGTTTCTACTAACCAGGCTTAGGTCTAAATAGAGCTGTGAGACAAACTCTCTTTCTGTCTTTCCAGCCGTGTGACCTCCTGGAGAGTGAACAAAAAGGGAATCGGAAACTACTGAAGGGTTGCAAAGATGGAAACAGTCAGTGTCCCACTCGGTCCCCCACCTGGAGGCCAGTGTGTCTCAGGCAGGGAAGTTTCCCTGGTGGGGAAACAGCAAATCTATCACCCAGCTGTGAACAACGGCAACATACACCACGTGAATAAAGCCATTTCAGCAGCTTGGATCCTTTCTTTCATATTACTTCAAGTAGAAGAGGTCTTGGACATCCATGATGGATTGTGGCCTTTTGGAACTTTAAGACAGAAAAAGTTAGGCAGTAGATTCCAGAACAGGAGAATCAGAGCCTGTAAAACCCCAGGTGGCCAGCTGTCTGCAGTTACTAGATTTGCTCTCTCTTTTAGGCTTTTTTTTCCCCCCTCACACCCCTATCAAATCACAAAATCATGCACAGAAACTTTAGAAGGAGGTTCAGATTTTTTCAGTGCCCACACTCACACAACATGCTTCTCAACTTCTCAAAAAATACAGATACAGTAGGATGGAGCTCCATCCTACAAACAGTACAATAATATTTGGTGTTCATAAAGGACTTGTCATAAATAAAATATTTTCGAAGGACATCACAACCATTATCACCATTTTACTAATGGAACAAATGAGGTAAAGTGACTTCCTCATAGCAGGGGGGAGCTGGAACCAAATATTCCACGTTCCTGCTTGATCATGTTGCCAAATACATCCCACCAGAGATAACTTTTTGTTAGTCTCTACAGGAAGTTATAAGAAGCTGTGTTAGGAAATAAGCTGGATAAATAGAGCAAGTGAAAAGGACTAAGATTTTAAATCCTCTGACTTTAAGGACTATGAACTGGGGGTTTCGGCCCCATTATTTAATTGGCCTAAGGCAATTTGCTAGGTTTTTTAGCCCAAATTCTTAATAGAAAATACACAAAACAGAACTGGTGTGATTGTGCTATCTATTCCCGCTAATATCCTTTGAATCTGCTAGTTAATTTAAACCAAATATAGAAAAGGAGTGGAAGTTTGAAAGGTAACTTATTCCCATGGATCTTAAGACTGGTCCCAGAAAAGGCAGAGCTGGAACCAGATCAGCCCTGTCACTCAGATCCCTGACAGATATGGCAGCAGACAGAACTTACAGAAGAAAGATGACAAAACCACTTTTTAAATCAATTTTTGGTGTTCATTTGTTAATTTATCTTCAATTTCCTGTTGTCACTGTATGCATGAGTTTGCATTTCAGAGTACTGGAAATCTGAACACTAAGAGTCTGTCTAAAAGTACAGCAGGTTCTCAGTTCAGAACTATGCTTCCAACCACATTGAAATCCATGTAGAGGAGTAGCAGTAAAAATAGCAGCTTTTAACAGCTATTAACTGGGTTTCTGGATGATTATTATCATTAAACAACTAGTTCATCAAATTAAAATAATTAATCAATCTGATCAGAAATTTCCAAATAAATGCAATTTTAAAGCTTTTACTATATTCTATAATTACAAGACAACTTACTACCAAATTTTCACAGTGTTTATTCCATTAAGTTCAGAACTTCAGGGACTAAGCCTCCTGTGTATTATAAACACTTGGTCTTAATTTGACCAAGAATTTCCAGAATTGGCCCAGAAAGCCACCCATGTCCTGGGCTGCATCACAAGCAGCGTGGCCAGCAGGGCGAGGGAGGGGATTCTCCCACTCTGCTCCTCCCTTGTGAGACCCCACCTGCAGTGCTTCATGCCGGCACATGAAGGACCACAGAGCTCTTGGAGCAGGTCCAGAGGAGGCCACGAAGGTGAATCAGAGAGCTGGGGCACCTCTGCTATGGAGATAGGCTGAGAGAGCTGGGGTTGTTTTGCCTGGAGAGGAGAAGGCTCCAGGGAGGCCTTAGAGCAGCTTCCAGTACCCAAAGGGGCTACAAGAGAGAAGGAGAGGACTTCTGACAAGGGCATGTAGTGACAGGAGAAGAGGAAATGGATCCACACTGACAGAGAATAGGTTTAGAATAGATATAAGGAAGAAATCCATCCCTGTGAGGGTGGTGAGGCCCTGGCACAGGCTGCCCAGAGAAGCTGTGGTTGCCCCATCCCTGGAAGTGTTTCAAGGTTGGATGGGGCTTTGAGCAACCTGGGCTACTGGAACGTTACCCTGCACATGAAAAGGGGGTTGGTAGGAGATGATATTTAAGCTCCCTTCCAACCCAAACTCTTCTACAGTTCTGTGATTTCTGTGGAAATCTTGTGAAGCAGAAAATTTTCCAGTTTCAAAACCCAAAGGCACTCAGTCTAATACCATCACCTGAGGCTGAGGCTGTGTGCTCTGGTATGTTTTGCAGTACTGATACAGGTAAGCTATTTGCTGTTTAGGCAGTTGAGATCTCTCAGCAGCTCTGATAGCAAGAGTGGAATACAGGTGCAGTGGTGTGTTCACACACTGAGAGGTAAAAACATGGTTTGTAGAAAGCAAATTTTGCTGGTTCTTGCTTCTGGAGTGAAGTCTCAGACATTCTCTTTGTCTGGTGACTACTATTCCAGAGGAAGTGCCAGAATATGAGTTGTTCAGTGACATCTCAGCTATGCCAGACAAATAGCTTGAAAATTCACTCTAGGAAATGATCCTCTATTGACAAGGGAATGAACTGTATTACACAATGGGGTAGATTCTGCTCACTTACTTTGGACTAACACCAGTGTTGCTGAGGTAAAAATATGACCCCAAGGGCCATTTCCATCTCTCCTTCTCATGATCCATTTTCTTGCAACTAAGCCATAAAGTTATGAATCCAGTGACTTATCTGAAAGAGGAGCTCCTAGAGACAATGAAGAAAGTTCTTATTCAAACACACGGGTCTTCACTAAAAACAGACAAGGATAAATTACTGTCAAGCTATTTGCTTTATAATGTTCTCCATTGTCTCTCAGAAATAAAGACTCCACTTTCCACACTTGCATGTGCAATTTAGCCATTACTGTATTGTACTTGTTGGAACGTCAATTTAAGAATCTAAATTTGTTATTTTTCAATTTATTTTTTTTTAATCACGGGGAAACAAAGTTTTTGTCTCTCGTTCAGTTTCTTTTTCCCCTTTATTGCTAATTGTTCAATTTCACCGTAACTGCAGTTTTTGTCTCAGTCCCTGGAAATTCCCTGTTCCTCAAGATTATCTTGTCCTGCCATCTAGTGAGCCCTGTGCAGGATAACACGCTCTTCACCGAGCCTAGGGACAGCTGAAGAGCTAAAAAACAGGGCAGGGAGCTTGAAAATCTTTTTCTCCTATACATTTGTTTTTTCACAAAGCCTACAGGTAAAAGGCTCCATCGTGTTGTAGATTAATGTATCTTTTCCCTAAACAGCTAAACCGATTATTGTAGTTTACTGTTTAATTTTGAAGAGGTTTAACAGGTTCCATCTTGTGACAGGCAGTGACTTAAGCATTACCCACCGAGGTATCCTAGGAGATGTTTTGATGCAGGCACGAGTGCCTCCTTTCAACAGGAGTGTTCCTGGGATGGGGACTCGGGGAGAAAGGTTCTGTTGTGCCAAGGTAATGAAACTGCCAGGAGGATGATGTTTCGATAGGAACCAGGCTACATCAACATTAACGAGAAAAGCTTTTGCTGTTTGAGGATAAAAAACCAAAACTATTTCCTGCAACCAGCTGAACTTCCCTTTGGTTAATAAAGCAGATTTCAGTCTCATTTGGACCAGGTGGCCACTGGTTTTACTGTGTTAGATGACTGTGCTATACACACAACCCACTAATAAGTATTTCTTAATACACTTACTGTCAGATTCAAAGCCCGTTGCAGTCAATGAAAAGGCTTTCAATGGCTTCAAACTGGCTTTAGTCCAGGTCCTTATTCACTACAGAATTCTTAATTGAAAATTAAAAGATGCAAGTAAAAAAAACAATCAGGCCTGAAAAGGGGAGAGCATTTTTCAGCCAAAGTGCTACTCAGGTAGATGTTAGGTTTAGATTGGAATTAAAACCCCATGAACAAGATCGTCACTCACAGGAAGCAGGGTCAGCACACAGCTTAAAACAAATACTAACAGGGTGAAATACCCAGTAAGTGCTACTATTGCAGAAACCTTCTTTAAAAAACAAAAAGTATCTAAGAAAACACCACAGGGAAAAGAAAAAATAAAACTATACCAGAAGGATCTCATATTTTCTACCACCTAGAACTGAATTAACTTGCATAGAAGGTACATGGCCTTGGTCAAGATTAGCAATTTCATTTTTCTGTTTGTGTGGGACTTGCAGAAACACACCAGGCAATGTTTGACTGCACATACACAAATAAAAAAGAAAAACAGCAAACTGATCATTTGAATCTTTCATTATTACTATTTGTTTGGGTGATAGGTGGAAAACAAACACCTCTCTCAAACCAAAAGATTTGGTCTTTTCAGAGCTTCATTGCCTAGTTAGCATAATGCCTTTGGGGTCTGCCATGAAAAAATTGTTCACTTGAAAGTATTTTCTGCCTTGAAAATGATTTTATGAGCCAAATCAGATTTTCACTTGCTGCGAATGGCATAAAGGTTTTTATCTACATGGATATATATTTTCCCAAGTCCTAAGAGACATGATGTAAAAAAGTATACTTGAAAATGTACTTCTAAGCTACTTCCAGGAATGTAATATCCTTAAACTGACTGCCACAGTTCAGTGCAGTGCAAAAACATAAACCAAATCCAGAAGCAAACATCCATTTGCACGGCAGAAAAGTGCCTTACATTACACCTATTGCAAGCCATTCAGAAAAGCAAGTTTAATCTCAAATTACCTTCCATGTAATTGTGCTCTTTGTAATAATGCAACTTACAACCAGGAGTAAAAATTACTTTGTGGAAATGACAGCTACAGCCAATCAATGGGGCGCTTTTCTTTCTCCAGTTTGAATTTATGAATTTCGACATCATGTTCCTTCATAACAACATCCAAGACAGACCCCACTGAAAATTTTCTTGCATCAAGGAGTGCTGGTTCATTCAAAGCACAAACGACATTGTAAAATACCTGAGACTCCTATGATCACATTCTAGATGTACTTGTCTACCTGTCTCTCCACTAGTAAGTGCTGAATTTATTGGTCAGTTTACAATTTGACAAAAAGGTTGGAATCGAAATTATGATAATTTCTTTAAATTACATCAAACCCAGCTAGAATGAGGAGAGAGAGATTGATTTAGTATTCTGGAGAGAAAAAGACTGCAAAAGGGATCTTAGCCTGCTACTAGAGATCAGCTACTCCACCCCATGCAGGGTATAATCCTCCCATGCAGGACATAAATCTTGAGGAAATCAAGTCTCATCAGCTCTGCTGTTGACAGGAACTGTTTTGCCTGCACTCTTGCATGTTGTGTTAACAGCTCTCTCACACTTTGGACATGCCAGTTTATTCGGTGGCAACACTTGGGGTGCAGCTGCCCGAGGCACAGACAGGCACTGGGGCGAGCATGCAGGCCCAGCACCCGGGCTGGGATGCTGTGTGCAAACCCCAGCCATGATCTGGATCAAATCCTGACACTATTTCGGGACAAATGACTTGTAGTGGATTGCACATCTATCTGCAGAAAACCTCCGAGCCCCATCAGCAGCAGCTGTGCCTTGAGACACTCCAGTTGACTCTGGGAGCCTGGGAGATGGAGCACAGCGGGAACAGATGCAGGCAGGATCTTTCCAGGAACAAACTCCTGCTTGGTCCAAGTGGAAGATATTAAACACAGAACTTTGCAGCAAAATTAAAGCAAGGCTCTCCTGAACTTCCAAACCACAAGGATTTTTCCTCAAAGTTTATTAACTGCTAGAGAGGTTGGACATGGGTGTCAGAGACCACCTCAAACACGGATGCAGAGAGATAGTGCTTTGTCTATCAGCACTCATTTCAAATGTGGCATTGTATAATTTTAATTAACAATTTTAGGATGCGGGTATTTATTAATGTACTGGGGATTTGCTTTGTTTCCATGCATTCACTGAAGAGTCTCAGGTCTAGTCAGAGATATTTTCTAGGTGTTTAATTTCTAGAATTTAGCCATTTATTTCTTAAAGTTCATGGAATTCCAGGGAAATCCCAGCTTTACTGAATTCACTTAGGAAACATCCTCATAATTCAAACTATCAAATAAATTTTAAAAGTATCTTGATAGGACAAATAAATCTAGCTGAAAAGGATTTGGTATATTGGTGAATTTCCAAGCAGATTTTAAATATAGGAAATCAATAAATGTGAAAAAGTCTATTTTGGAAAAGAATTCCCTCATCAGGTAGAAATAAGGATGTATTCATTTTACCATCTCCCTTCACTTTCTTACAGAGGGCAAGAGAGAAACATTTGTCTCCTGTCTTCTTCGAAGTTTAACCTCACATAATGTCAGGACCATGCCAAGGTGAAATTTGGCATAAATAGTGCAACATATCAATCATTTTCTAAAAATCACACTACATTTTCTCTGTTTTTTCTCTGTTTCAGTATTCATATCAAGAAGTCAAAATACATGGAGGCTATGCTTAAGGGCACTGTCACACATTACGGAGGTGCTGTTGCAGACAAATTTTCATTGATTTTATACTTCCTTTTATGTACATACATATATATATATATATACACTTAACATATATACTTTCAAATAACCTAGAAAATTTTCAGTAATTTTGCAGTTGGGACCAGAATAGCATGATTATATAGGCTTAAAAATTCTACTGCAACTTCTGAGTTTGTTTTCTGCCATTGTCAACATTATCAACAACAGCAAAAGACCTTCTGAAACTCCCTGGTCCACACTCACATCTTCACACCTGTCTACTGACAAGTGGCACAGAGCATATAAAACTTAGCCAGGGATTCTTGGCAGGTTATGTCCTACGAGAAGCATCCCAGGTTGATTTCAGGACATGACAGAAATCAAGGCATGTCCAGAGATATCAGAAATTACTGTGTTTGGCATAGCTTTTCAATAGAGAAAAATCAGTGCTAATCACAATATTTTTAGGAGGGGGGAACAGGGAGAACAAAACCATCTGAATTTTAACCCAGCACAAGTGCTGGGTTCTATCTCTTCCCGCACTCAGAACACAAGACTGGTCAGAGCTGATGCCAGAGAGCAAAGAAGGAATTTTATTCCTTACAAGCCCTGTAACAGGAGGGCACAGCTGCGGTCCTGGTATCCTTCTAAAAGAGGTGCCAGAAATCCTGCCCTGACCCAGCTGCCTCCCAGGCACTGAGGCTGGCTGTGGTCTTCAGATGAGCACCAGACTTATGTTGAACAACATTTTAGCCTGGGGATTCCACTGTGGTTTCACAATCTGCCCCAAAGATGAGAGCACAAGTCTGAAAGATGTTTAGATGTTTTGCTACCAGATTGTTCAGATAAAAGAGCTCCTTTGTGCAGTGCTGGAGCTGCTGTGGGTATCAAAGGTTTCTGAAAATGCTGTTGTAATAACTCCGACTTGCTGTACCAGGAACTTCTGCCTTGTAGAGATCAAGGCACTGCTAACTGGTGATACCATGTCTTTAAAGACAACCCACTTCACTGAGTTCAGAATCAAGCCTTCACTGTCCAGGAAGACCCAGTTCTACACCTCACATATGGGGTACTCTGTACCTTGCCTCTGGCAAATTTTTGAACCCTTTTTTTTGCCAAAAGGTTAAAAAAACCTCAAAACAAAATCAACAACAAAAAAAGCACACAACATAAGAAACCCCTGTACATTTTAATCCAGTAAGTGGTTGAAAAACCCTGCCTCACCTGACAAAGGCACAAGACACAGTGTGGAATGCATCCCCAAAGCAGAAAGAGCTGCTGACACAGCACATGAAGTCATTGCTGCCTGAAGAGATCCTGGCCAGACTCCCACTGAGAAGCTGAGAGAGCTCCAATTTAATTCTGGTTGCTCATTGCAGGAATGTAAATCAGGGTGGTTCAAGAAAGGTAAAGTGAAGTCACCATCGTATCAGACCAACAAAGAGATCACGCTCAACACTTGCTCTCCTGTCCTCACCCGGTACTGTGAAACACTCCACGATGTTGTGCTCTCAGGGTGTCTCCTGGCTACACTTCCTCCCAGACAGGCAGTTTGGCAATACAGTGTGAACTTTAGCTAGGAATTGGGATTTAAATAAGACACAACCGTACTGTAAGTCCAGTGAAGTTGGATCCGAGCCTGTAGCTCCACTAGGATTGCATTAGCTCAGTGTGTTTGCAGGGGTTGCAATGCACTATCACAGCAGTGCAGAAGGAGAAGAGAGCTAGGTGGGAAAGGAGTGCAGTAAATTGCAAAATAATGTTTTATGGATCAAAATACTGATACTTTAAATTGGGGGCTTCCATGCAGTGGCAGATTTCACCCAAATGTGCATCTAGCTGCACATTTCAGGAAACCTAAACATTGAGTGTTCATCCTTTCTATCCCACCAACACTATAACTTCTGTGCCCTTACTCTGCATTCCTGAAAATGCAGTCTAAATCCTGAGCAGCCTCCTGTAACAGATTCCTAATTTCACTGCCTAAAAGCCAGGCAGCAGCACCAGGGAGGTGATTCTTCCCCTTTTCTCTGCCCTCACAAGACCTCCCCCTGCAGTAAGCATCCAGTTCTGGGGTCCTCAGCACAGGAAATACACAGAACTGTTGGAGCAGGTCCAGAGGAGGCCACAGAGATGATCAGAGGGCTGGAGCACCTCTCCTGTGAGAACTGAGGCTGAGAGAGTTGGGGCTGTTCAGCCTGGAGAAGAGAAGGCTCTGGGGACACCTCATTGCAGATTTCAATACTTAAAGGGGACTTATAAGAAAGATGAAGGAACACTCTTTTAGCAGGGTCTGTTGCAACAGGACAAAGGGTAATGGTTTTAAATGAAAAGAGGGAGGATTCAGACTAAGTATAAGGAAGATTTTTACAATTAGGGAGATGAAACATTGGAACAGGTTACACAGAGAGGTGCCAGATGCCCCATTCCGGAAACATTCAAGGCCAGGCTGAACGAAGCTCTGAGCCATCTGACCTGGCTGAAGATGTCCCTGCTCATTGCAGGAGCATTGGACTAAACGGCCTTTAAAGAACCCTTCCAACCCAAACCATCCTCTGATTCCAGTTTAGGATTCTATTAGGCTTTTCATGTTCCATGTGTGCTTGATTATTCTCTAACATATAATCTACAAAACCAATTTGAAAGCTGGCAAGCAGGTTCAAAAATGTTCCTTGGGTTGAGACAGAGAAGGTCTAAGAGTGGGCAGAAGGGAACAGCAGGAGTGTTCATGCAATATTCACTTACTCAGAACATGCCATTACAGATGACTGTGCTGCAGCCAGATGTTTCTTAACAAAAAAACAAACACCTTCATCAGACTGGCCTTACGTGTGATTTCCACACAGGTGTTCACATTTCTTTCCTTTTATCTTTTTCGTCAAAAATAAAGCTTCACAAGAGCACAAAACCCCTTTGACTTCACAACAAAGTGAAGTGCATCGGAGCTTGAAGTGGGGAAGCAGACTGGTGTACACTACAGGTGAACAAAGTAGCAGAGCCTTCCCCCAAAATGCAAACTACAATGTCTCTGCTGGCCCATAAGGCACTTAGATGACTTCCTGAACCATGTCCATATTCAAATGTGTTTTCAGAAATTTGAGCTTGCAACTACTACTTCAGGAAGGTGCCTCCTGAAGCTACAGTCATGAGCTCTGAGGTAGCAGTTTCATCAGCAACTTGCAAGAACAATAAGCACAGAGGGAACCCTGCACAGCCGTGACACTCCATGCAGGGAAATTGATGGGGTTTAGGCTGAACCAAACAGCTGGCAGCTTCCCCACTAAACAGTTTGGCTTCAGGGAAGACAATCAAAACCAGAGTCCCAAAAGAAAACAGAACTGTGCAAGTTCGGCTTTACTGTGTTATTTCAGAAGCCAACATTGTAATTTTAATAGTTCTGTTGAGGAAAGAAGAGAAGAAATCTTAAAGCCATAAAATATGGCATTTCTCACGTTTGTTGCGGGGCAACACCTGCTCGAGTGGGACACTATTGGTGAGGTTGTTAAACAGACAGGGGCATCAGGCCCTTCTGAGCTCATCAGTTGCAAGCCACTACGCACACTGTGCATTCTCCACTGATTCCATCTCTGGCTTTGTTTTGTTTGAAATCCTTATGTTACCACATTATCTATAGCCTTAGACAGCTTCTTGGCCCAGGCTCTGAGACTTTTGGAGGGTCAGGGCAGAGCAGTAGAGCTCTTTATGATTTCATGACAGACCACAAAAAACACTGCACGGCTCCCCGCTGGTTCTGTTTACACATTCTTTTAAAAATGCATAACAGCTCCCGTCTGCTCCTCTGCCTGTGCTGCCGAAGGTGTGGCTGGTGCCATCCCACAGAGGCCAGGAATCCCAGCTGGGACCTCTGAAGTGCTCTCTCTCCTGCTGGCAGAGACTGTCACAACTGGAATTGCAGAAGTACAAAGCAGGATTACAAAATACGTGTTTTGTGGATGATTCTTCTAATATAATTCCAAATAAAAAACAGGACAAAAGTCTGGATCCATTGAGATTACTAAAGGTTTTTGTCAGACTCTGAGAAGGGCCAGGCTTTCACAGGCAGCATTACTTTAGTTCACCAATGCAAAAGGATATCTATCCTATAGGAAATCAATACCATGGAAGATTTAAGACAGCAACAGATTTAAAAATCCAGTAGAGCAATGTCTCATGTCCTTCCTGGTCTGAAAACATATTGCTGGCTTGGTTTATTGGAGTAACCACACCCTTTAGGTTAGGGCTGGGCTCCTCGAAGCGTGGCACACAACACAGAATGGCACCAGAAATGGCCCCTCAACCTTAATGAAAACAACAAAATGCCAGAACACTGTGACAGAAAAAAACCCTTGCAGTGTGGAGGAGAAAATGTAGCAAATGTCATTCAGAAGAGCAACAGGAATGAGAAATAACTAATATCTGAGAATGCTCACAAGCTGTGCTGCTATAGTAACTCTGCTGTGAGGAACTTGGAAGGAACCAGCTGGCTCCCTGCTCTTCTGCTCTACTGATGGGCAGTTGCACTGACAGCCATCCCAAAAGGATGGTGGGTGCCCATCGTCCCCCATCCTACACAGCCGGCAAGGCTTTCCACTAAGGCCGCTTCTAGCTGTGGCTTGTGCTGATCTGGACAATTGTCCAGCAGGGAGCAGAGTGAGGAGGATCAACCAACATGGAGAAAGGAAGAACCAGGGAAACATCAATAAAAATTAGCTGCTGACAGAGAGAGCTGCAGCCAAACAAAACCAGGCACACATTGCTGAAAAAGCACAAGGAGGTTTGGCAGTGCCAGGAAGGGCTCTGTGTCTGAACAGCCTGGAACACCACACTGTGCCAGAGGCGAGGGAACCACCATGGAACAAGGCACCTCAGCTGTAACACTGAACAACCTTCCCCTTGCCATGAAAGGTTTATTTGATAGCTCTTAGATACAGGCTGCAGCTCAGTTATTATCACAGAGGTTAGCAATTCTAGCACTGCCACAGTTATTAAAGGCAGAGCCAAAAGATGAAAAAAAATCATTCTTGTGGCAGGTTTTGGTTCTTTAAATTTTTGTGGAGTTCTTTTGTAACCAGAAAAAGAAAAAGCCCATTTAAACATCAAAACTTGGCTGCTTGATTCAGAAAACATAGGAACATAGCATGCATGTCTTACTGCAAGAATGAAATCAGAGAGAGGACAAAATTCAATGACACCAGGGCTGATAATAATCTTTCATGGAAGATCAGGCCTTAAGAACCTCCTCATATTGACTTGAGGGGGGGAAATCAATGCAACTGGGATGCTCTTACAGGAATGAAAGCACATCCAGAGATCCCCAAAGTGATGGGGGCCCATTCTGCTGCATCAATTTACTAACACATACAAACCCCAGGTGAAAGGATCCCGGCTCAGGTTGGCTGGGGCAGTGCGGGGGGCGGGGGGGGAAAGAAAATTAAAGCCCAGAGTAGTGACAAGAAAATGGGATTTAATTGAGGTTGTGGACTAAGCAAAAGCAAAATTCCTATTCTCTGTGTTCTACACAGATGCTTGCAGGAAGCTGGTTGAATAGACCTAGAATTAACTTTTAGTAACCACAAAAAAAATTATTTAAAATGATACTTTTTCACCTTTAAGCCTTCAAAGAGATACAAAACCAGGCAACATGTTAAGTATTCTCAGGTACTCTTATATTACCTCTCTGCCCTTTGAAACAACATACTAAAATATTTCACAGTTTTTAATGTCATGCAGGGTGTTCAAATTCTAACAGCTTTCAGCGTTAATGACTGAAGAGCATGGAAGATTTACTACTTATTGCCTTTCTTTATGTTTTAAAAATTAATTGGGTGGGGGTGTCATGCCCATTTTCAAATGTTCCTTTTCTGGTTTATGCTATTTGCCTCCCTTGTTTCAGGAGATCTTTTGAATATGGGATCTCATCGACTTTGTGTGTTCAAAGCTGTAATTTTAATTAAACTTTTGCAAAGGTAGATGTTAACTTTTACACTAGCTATAAACTAGAACATGAGCAAAATACTTTAAAAAAAATAGATGAAACTATAAGAAGAAAGACTACCTCAAGCAGTTCTGGAGGATGTGCCCGTTCCCACACTTTGCTTCTCTTCATTTGACACCTTTCTTCATGCAGTAAGAACAACTGCTTATTCCAGCCAGCTCTTCTTTGTGCAGTTTCATGGAACAAGGCTACCCAGCACTGGATGTCTCTTCCATTTCACCTGGGTTTTTTCCTACACACTTGGAGCTGATTTCTGTGCTTTCTTTCTGAGAATTTTTTTTGTGCCTGAGAGCTCAGAATTCAAAGCAGATCCATTCCTGGGTGGTAAAGTGGAACTCACACTTGCAAGGGAAGAATCACCAAAAGATCACAACCTGGTCAAGCAGTGGAGCTCTGAGAAATCTTCTGTAAACATCAAAAGACGCTTACAGGCCACACACAGCTTGTGTTTAAATACAGACAAACAAAAAAAAAACAAACAGCAATTTCTTCAAAACAGAATAAAAGGTAAAAAACACAGGGAGGGGTATTTTCAGCCACTCTGTCTTCTGAAACAATACTGTCATCTGAAGGTCTGGTAACTTCACTTATGAAAATTAATCACTCTTTAGCTTTGAGTCTTGTTTGTTTATTTTGTTGTGGGATTATTTGTTTGGTTTGGGGTGGGTTTTTTTCTGTGTTAGCAGAAATGGTGTCAATACTTACAGTTAGGACCTCCGAGCACTTCCCATACTTCAATTTCTTTTTCACATCAGCTTCTGAACTTCATTGAGGGATAAGATATTTTCTGCCCTCCTTCTGACACATTTCTTTGTTTAAAGTATCCAAATTGAGTTCAGTGCTTACTGTGTCATTTAGAAACTCCTCTTTGGAGGCTGAGAGACAACACTGACTTGCTTTTGCACTCCCCTCATCCAGCAGCTTCGTATTTAGGACCTGTGAATCTTGCCAGTTTATCCCCAAAGCTTAAAAAAGATAGGAAGAGAAGAAACTAACTTATGGAAGAGTCTTATTTCTTTTTCAGAGCTTATTTAAGGCACAATAATTACATATATCACCCTCAAGCCTCACTCTAGATTCAAAGCATATTTTTCAGCTCCCTTCTTTTCAACCAGGTATGCACATCAACGTATGATGATGTTACTTTTACACATGAGATCCAACAAACAAGCAGAAATTGCCTTCAGAAACATTCTTCAGGAACATTCCTTTTCTGGATACTTCCACCAAATGTGTACATCTTCACATAAGTCTCACAAAAGAATTCCATTAAATATTGTCTACAGATGTATCAGAAAGTCCCCAAAATGCTGCATGAATGGATCATACATCAGCTGCATGAATCAGAGATGGAATTTGTCCAAAAGGTCCAATTTTTACTCTTACCATTCAGTCTCACAATGCTACAGAAAACACCACATACTTTTACCTGTCTGGATCCTGAACCAAGCTCAGTGTGACTGGTACTTGTTAAGATTCTGTAAAACACGGTGAGGAAACAACCAGATGAACCAAATGGTCCGTGAGCAGTGCCCAGTTTTGCAGCCCACCTGATGGCACTGCCACCTCCTGTGTTTGTGTCAGGCCTTGCCCATAGGAGGGCACTTACCCAGAGCAAACTGAGGCACTCAGAGAAGCCTTCACCAACCAACTACCCCCGCTCTTGTGTCAGCCCAACAGCTGAAAGGCACAAGAATGGATTCATGGAGAAAAAAAAAAAAAGGAAAACAACCCCACCGCAATAAAAAAAGGTTGGAAAAGCCTTGAAAGGAAATAATGAAACGTCAACCTCCTTCATTTCTTCGATTGTTTTTTTCACTTGAAAGCAAGTCTGTATGGAGTCCTCGTCCTCAGCACACAAGGATCAGCAGGCCTGAAGTTAAAAAAGGGAAAATAATTAATTCTGCTGCATACTGGGATAGCACTTCCACTTATGATGATAGTAAGTCATCTGCTCTCTACATGACTGTGCACATCCTGTTGTGTTGATAACTTTAATCAGAGCATTTTATTTTTTAATAATATTTGCATTTATTTTTAGCAATGTTTCCTCTCCTCTTGTGCACTTCTCTGGACCCTATGGAAAGTGCTATGATAGAATATATCCTTGAGATTTGTGTTTAGATATGACCAGCCATCTTTTTTATGGCCAAGGGGCTGCAGAAAGGCCACTTTGGGAATTGGGGTGCATTAGACAGACTTGCAACGTCTGCAGTCACCAACTTCCAGCTCAGTCTCCAGCAGACAGCATCGAGTGAGTAGGGAGCAGAGCCAGAATAACCAGCCCACACTCCCCGCAGAAATCTCCAGGTACCTCTAATTCCTGTGGTACTACACCTGGATTTCCAAGCCCTTTCCTCCCCAGAAGAGTAGGAAAAAGGTAAGATATTTCTGTCCAGTTACCTGCCCATTTTGCAGGGGTAGGAGAGGTGGAACAGCCCAGGTTTCATGGCCGATATTCAGGTGCAGTCAAGCACTCAGTAGGAAGCAGCTACAGAATCCTGCAAATGCTCTGCCAAATGGGAACAACACACAGAGAAGCAAGGAAATAAAAGCTTTTAAACATATTTCCTTTTCCCAAGGACCACTGAGGTTTGTAACAAGGCAGATCTACCAGTCCTCTTGAACCATGCTACCCCACGGGCAGGTTATGACTCTAAGAAGTATCAATCTTGACAGCTTGACTAAAACACACTTGTGTTTAGAGGCTAGTTCAGCAAGGAAAAAAAAAGGCAACTTAGTCTTCTAAACCCTGTGAGAAAGGTTTCAGATGTAAACAATATTTTTTCCTGAGGGAGACCTAGAAAAACATTGCTCTTATAGTAGAAACTCTTTCTGTTTCAGCTTCAGAATGATTCTTGGGTCCATAATTATTCTGAATTCCTTCCAGGGACAGACACTTACAGAGCAGAAGGATTGGATGTAATTACTGCTGATGTAACACCTTGGTTATTAAAGGATCCAGAAGTTGACCTATGCTGCTCTTTCTTGACAAGTATGGATTAACTACAGCACACAGCATTTTGCCCCCTATCTCACACATGAATTTTAGACCCCCACAAGGTATGTCTGAACCTCTGGAATAATCCATCATGAAACTCATCCATCAGATACAAATTGTTGCTCATCTCCAGTAAAACAAATTTGCTTTAAAACAAGCATTTTCTTTTTTGCCTGCATCAGTCTTTGTGCAGAAAAGAAAATATGAGAGTAATTGCAAGCCTTGGAGGATCAAACAGAAATATATTTTACAGTAACTTCCAGAACATACAAGCTTTGATAGAACAAAGAATCAGCCTAGGTCCTGTCTAAAAATACAAGCCAAGTCATCATTGTCCCCCCGGTGTACTCATGAAGTCAAATTTATTAGCTGAAGGTTGGAATTTTAAAGGCTGCAAGAGAAGCCCCTTACAAAGGCCCTCAGAAGACAGATGCACCGAGGCTTTTGAACATCTTACGGGCAGTCTGGTGTAAAGGCTGCTTCTTCTGATAGACAGTACAAGTGGGCCAGGATAAAAGCCCACTGTCCACTAGTGGAAAACTGTTTGAATTTATTTCAGCAGAATTAGGAAGTCTAGCTTGGGTTTGGTTTTTTTTTTTTATTTCTTCTTAAATATCCTCACAGACAACTATGAGTTGTTTCAATATTTACAGGAATGTGCATATAAACTGAAGAGACCAGTTGACCAAAATCTCAGTAGCCCTTCAGAAAGTCAGATCCATAAACCGTTTTCATCAGGGGAGAGGGATGACAAAAAAAAAAAAGAAAAAAAAAAAAAAAGCACCACCTGAAAACTTTCCACACATTAGAAAATACTCTTTAGGAAATAATCTTCTCCTTCCTTCCGCAATTTTCTCAACGGGCATCCAATTCTTTTTTAAGAAATTACTCTGCTCTGGTGACACAGCAGGCACAACTTTCAGATGGGTTGCAATCCTCCGTGTTTTTAATGACTCATTAGCAATATGCATTCCTCTACATCAGCTCGTCCCTGTGGCCACTAAGCCAACATGTAAATGTTAAGGTCGGTCATATTTACATGTCCCCACTTATGCTAATCACAGTCACAGTACCTCACTCTTTAAGGGATGTTATCAATCATCTTGAATATGATTAAGCAATGAAGTGAGCAAACAGCTCACAAGGTGATCTCCCCTACTCCTCAGTCAATTAATGCTGCCTTGTATTCCATCTGTTTGGAGAAATGCTTCCTATTGAGTATTCCATGCCTCCCCTCAACACACAAAGAAGTAAACATGAATAGCACCATTTTATCATTATTCTTGATAGCACAGACATGCACCTCCAGCAAGCTGCAGTTCCCTGAGTGTGTGCTTTCCCAGATGTAGTCCAGATGCCTCCTAAATGCATACGGCAGGAAATTCTTTGCAATCTTTTCTGTTTCCCGTATATTATTGGTTTATAATTGCTGCTATCCATCATAATTTTTTTTTTAGCTACTGACTACTGCCCTGCTCTGCAGGTGTGTAGAAGAAACACAGGCCTAGCACATGAGCTACTTTTACATCTGTCTTGGTGGGGAGCAGTCTTTAGTGTTAGTTTAAAGGAAGACTTTTTGGCAAAATCTAACATAAACAAGATTAACATAATATTGCACAGAGTCCAGAAGAGAAGTACATAGTACCTAACAGACAGTTAGGCTGTTTTCTTGATAACTGAATTTATTTGACTGTCGTTTGGCTGGAACTGGGCTAACCAAAGCTCACACCCAGTGCCTGGCAGGGAATAACAGCACAGCAGAATGCTACTGCACAGATCCACATCCCAGCTCCACGAGAGCACGCTTGTCTGTGGTACAACACACAGATTTCATTTCTGCTCCCAACAGCAGGATGGCTGTGTCAACATGGTGCTGTGCTCTGACTAATTAGCCTGGCTCTAGGGCTGACTCAAGGATTCTCAGCAGATACTGGAGAATGACATCTGTCCCCAGAGAACAAGGCTGGGTTGTTCTTACGGCTGCAAGGGGCAGGGGGAAGACAAGAAGGACAGATGTACTGTACAGGTGCACCCTGAATGCTGAGTCCTGGAGAGCGAGGCTGGGCAGCACCGGAACTGGGAGACACGGAGGCTGGGTTTACTGATAAACCCACCACGGCTTCTGAAAAAGGAGGGATGTGTGTCGAGTTGGACATTCCCAGCAGAGTACACTGAGTGTTGTCCTAACTTACCTCAGGCCCATTTGCTTTTAAGTGACTGACCCTGTGGTTTCTAACATTTGGTGCTTTGTCTTGCAGCACACAGTACAGACACACCATGGGATTTATAACATGTGGTGTCATCAGCCTCAAGTCCCTGGTTTCCTTAGGTTATTCTATGACTTGCAAAGTTTGCCATGATTTCTGCAGAGCTTTGCCCTGAAAGGGTAAATTTAGTGCTCTTCTTGTTCTTGGAACCTGAAAAAACATCTCAGACAACAATTTCACTGTGATCTTCTCTGGAATGTTTCACTAGATACCTCACCAATCATTAAAACTTGTAACTATGAATTAAGGGGCAGCTCATCCAGTTTTAATTGATCAAAAAAGGGGTGAAAGGCTCACCAGGTCATTCTAAAATTCTTGATAACTGACACTGCTAAGAACAACAGGCCAGCACCAATATAACGTGACAGAGAAATATTCAGAAAATAATTGGCAAGAATAAACAGTAAGACACCCACATCTCCCTGCCTTTTTATATTGTATAAAATCCTAAACTAGTTCCAGCAGATAGTTCTGGCTTATTATCTCTGAGAAAAAAAGTAGATCATGAGGGTTTGGAGTGTTGGAGTTTATACTCCTTTTCCCCATCACTTAACTCTGAAGTTTAGCGCCCTGTTGACTTGTAATTGTGTCTGTACCCCTTACAAATCCTTCTCAGGCAACAGATTGGATAAAAACTGAGTGAGGACATGGGACCATTATCAGCCTTGCCAGGACCTTTAATCTTGCATGACCACAAAGGTTTGCATGACTAGTGAAGGTGTACAGATTATTAATCAGTGCCTCTAACATCTTCCCACCCCCACCATCAGAGCAGCAAGGACAACTACTCAGCACTGAACTTTTCCCTAATCCAGTCCAGCTATTTACAGACACTTCAGAAAGTCACAGAAGGTATGACAATACCTTTTCTAAAATGGAAAGAAATCTTAGAGTTCATTAAAATAAAATTCCTATCCTTCCTACCTAGAAGTGTATTGAGAACTGCACCAGGACAAAGCACCTTCACTACCAGATCCCACGTGTGACCTGTACAGCACTTCCATAATTCAAGCCATGCATCTCCCTGGAGCACAATTTTATTCTGAGCCAAGATCAGACATTTGTTGACCACCAGCCTCAGCTCCTGGGTGAAATGATCAAATCCCACTTTATATCCTGACTATGCAAAGTTTAATAAAATAGCGTGGAGTTTTATGTGTACCTCTTTTTTACCTGGATTCTTTTGAAGACTATTAACCCAGGAAAATTAAAAGAGACTAAAAAAATCATCTCACTTCACAGAAAATGAAGCCCTGAAATCTTCACAGAGTCCTCAACAGAAACACTGAACATCTTAGTCTGTCTCCCAGTAGTGCAGATGTGGATGTCTCTACTCAGGCACAGGGTGAAGAGGAAGCTGTTCTGCTTCACAAAGCCCTTGGCAGAACATAGATAGTAAATTTGTGTAATAGATGAAAGGAATTTTTAGGAATATATTTCAAAAACCATTTTCTTGGAAGAGAGTTCTTATCGTCTGGATTAATTTGCACACTACAGTTTGCTTTAAAAATGCAACAACCTCTACGGCTCTGCTGCCTACCAGAACAATACCTGCAGAAAATAGGCCTTTATGAATGATCACTGTCATAGTTCATGTTTTTAGTGATATTGATTGGTTTCAGCAAATAGATAGGATGGCTTCAGTACTCAAAAAAGATCATTTTGTCTGGCAAAACAATGCTCATGAATTATAAAGAGAAATAAATGTGCATTGATTGCAAATCTTTATGTATCGTGGATGTCTTTTGTAACAACGAGTTTGCTCCATGTTGAGTTAACACAGGAACATTCTCCCTTTGGTGATCAGAGAGTTAGGTCCTGCTCCTGCCGTGCCTAAAGGATAATGAAGCCAGCCAGTAGTCCCTCACCAGCACATATCCCTTGCCCTTGCTGGTTTATGCTGCCACATAGGATCTGCTGCATGACAGCAGCCCAGGAAAGCCCTGCCCGCCTCTTTCGCCCCGTGGTGAACTCTGTGACATCATCAGTTTGAAAAAAGAAATCGCTATATAAGTAAGAAGCATCTTTGTCTATAGATTCACACACTCTTTTAAGGTAGCACTGCCCTCACAAAAACCAGATTTACTCGACAGCTGCCTCTTTCTGTCCCTAACAACCTCATTTCTCATCCCAGAAAAAGCATTTGTGTGGCACCATGGCAAAACAGATTATGTAGCAGATGGAGAATAAAATCTGACCAGTCAAAAATAGCACTTAATTTTAACTCAGACTAGTTTCCAGTAGTAAATTCCAGCTAAGACTGCATAAGAAGTGACAGCCTCAGTCTTCCAGCCAAAACATACAAAGACAACACAGACAGTTCTTACCAGCATTTCCCATGAGCTAAGGCTTTCTAAGGGAAAGAAATAGACAAGGAATAGAGAAAAAAACTATGTTGATTCTCACTGTTCATTAGAGTGATCCCAGTCCCCTCTACTGAAATCCAAGTAATCTCCCTAAAGCTGTACAGAAGAGATCACTTCCAGCTCCGTGCTCTGAGGATGCTGCATCTCATGATCTGGGAGGTTTACACTGTCTAATCTGAGGGAACTGATTTCAGTGCCAGGATTAAGACCTTACACCTCTCAAGCTGTTCCTTAGACTTCCAAAGTGATTTCAAGAAACAGGAATATATGAGTATACCACGAGCTCTGCAAAGGCTGCACCCATATGCCATAAGAGGGCTCTCAATCCAGGCCACAGTGCTAGATTATAAGAAATATGCTTGCACATCCATCCAAGTTAACATGCACAAAACAGAGATCACATATGGCCTTAAAAACCTCTCTGGACAATCCCAGAGGAAAAGCCAGCTTCTTCAGAGGGCAGTTCAAAGCACGGCTAGATTTGCCCTGCCACGGCAGTGTCACTTAGGGGCTTCCCCCAAGCCTCTTCATGTAAGCCAGGGCGGCCTCTCTCCTTCCCTTAATTGCTCAGCAACGTCCTCCTGGTCACGCCACTGTAATGTTTGCCAGCCTGGTCGTGAATGCCCTTATCTTTTGAGCCCTTTACTTAATCTTAATATCCCCTCAGTCTCTTTTCCTCTTTATAGCTCTTTGGAACATTTATTCATGCCCTAAAATGCGTTTGGTTCTGCTGTCTGCTTGCCCAATGTCCCATCTATCAGCTCACACATTCTTTAATTCAGCTGCACATTCTCTCATCATTCATCAGTCCATTTACACATTCTTCTATCCGTCCTCACATTCCCCCTCTCTTTTCTTCTCACTTGCTGTTCTGTCACCTCTCTCATTTTTACAGAGCTCTCCTGCCTGTCTCCAGCGGGCCCTGCAGGCCTGGCTGTCCCAGAGTACCAAACAGCGTGTCATTGTATACCATCCTGCACTCAAAACTGCCATGAAACATTTCACAGCTAATCAGACCTGCAAACCCAAGTATGTTTTATACATTCAGTGGTCCTGATTCTGACTTCATTCAGTTCACAGTAAATTAAGTCAATGCTAGCGGGAATATACAGGTGTAAAATTAGTTTAAATAAGATGAAAAAGAACTCATATTTTTCTACCAATAACATAAGTATTAAAGGGCTAAAAAGGAAGTTGGATAAGTCAAAATCCAGCAACCGATCTTTTGAGGAGACTGAAAGACTGTGGAAGATTGGAGGGCTGTTGTTTTCTTAGCAGAAGTGTGACAAAGGAACACTCCCCGAGCTCATGTTATTTAGTCCCAGAGACTGCAATACGATGGAATACGTCTTGCTGAATACAAAAGGCATGAGAAAGAAACACTAAAAACTGGTACAAAATCCCGTACAAATACAATCGACTCCACAGAGGTCCCTCTCAAGGTTCACGTGCAAGACCTCTAAGTAATGGAACTAACAGGCAGAAACAGAGCTTGTAACAAACAGGAGAATCCACGGAAACAATGGAACAACAAAAGCAACACGGACAACTTCAGTCATCTGCACAGACCTTGCTCTGTTAACACGCAAGGCATGAAAATGTGAGGCAGATTCTCCCCACACACACAGGTAAGAGCTCCTGCAATTGCGATGATGGACTAGACATCCACAAGGTATAAGAGACCAGATGAAGATTTAATTTGGTCCTAAGGAATCAGATCTGAAATGGGCTGATCTAATGGTCTTCAACAAAGAGATAGCCATGGAATTCCATTAGCTCCAATAAATTTAATCAGGGACAAGAATATTCACTGGAAAGGTGCAGAGAAAAGAGAGGTGCTGTGTGCCATCCTCAGACAGAAGGAGGAAGAAAGATCTTTTGAGGGAGCTGCTAGAGGTGTAGCTGGAGTGAGAAAACGACAATCATCAGCCAAATGGGACTGATGACAAATGAAAGTCCAAGGAGGAAGAGAATGCAGTGCCAGCATCCAGAGAGTAACAACACACAGGAGAAGAAATGAGAAATGAAAAACCAGAACAGAGTCTTAGTCTAAGAATCATCAAGGAATAATGCAAGAGAAAGGCATTGAGAAGCCATTCAGTTCCATCTCCCAAGTGCAGAAAAGAAAAAAAGGAACCTCAAACTATCACGAAACAAAAAACTGCTCGCTAAAAAACATAGAAAATGCCACATGAGCATGGAAAAATCAGATAGGCCCAGAGCCAACACTACACAATCACTTATCATCAGGTTAAGAAAACAGACGTGAAAGGACATTGCAGATTAAACTCCAAACACTGACCATAACATTATGCAGAAGTTCTGTCCTCCTGTTTTACTCATCTCAACAGTTTCACTGAATTGAGCAGAGTTTAGTGAGGCAAAAGAATGAAATTCAAGCGTTTCTTTCATAAAGAATGGAGAAAAGAAAGCCATCAATACCAGGAACACTGAATGAGGAAAATCAAGACCTGACAGAAAACACTTAAGAAGCCAGCCATTATCACAAAAGAAGAAATAACATGATTTTGCTTTCACAAATAGCTACCACATCTTGGAGAGCTTGAAATGCAGTTAAGTGGAACCCAGTGGAGGCCACAGGGAGGAAGAGAGGGCAGTGGAGGTTATTTGAACCCAGGAATATGCATCTTAACTGACATAGAATCATGTTCAGCAAATGTTTTAGAGTAATGGAATGCAGATTTAAAGATTACGGAAGAATTAAGGGGCAAATGAGTTCAAAGAGACCTCATTGACTCTGCCATTCATTCCTGACCTCTGAAATACTTGCAGCATATGATGAAAGCAGTGACATAGGCTTTGCCATAGCCTTGTTTATTAACTAATTATCTAAGGCCACAATCATAATGAGAGCTACACAAACAGCATTCAGAACATATTGTCATTCACCAGATCAAGTTACAGTCATAGAAAACTATTTTTGTGGCTTATTTCCCCCCTTCCAAACTCCTACAGTATTATGATGATGTGTTAATGGCTTAAAAGCACCTTTAGCAAGTTGGTACAAGGCTCAGCTTTCTCTGACAATCAGCAGCTTGAATGAGCCCATAATGATGCTTTAGATTCAGTTCTGGGCCTTTCCCCTCTCCTGAGCATTCATATGGTTTTGATCTCACTGCCTTCTCCAGAGGAGACTACCCACAGTGTGCAGGGATGGGGAAGAAGGGGTTTAAGATGTAATTTGCATTTCCAGGTGGGAGTTTTCTGGGCCGAAGGTTTCCTAAGCCTGAACTTGTCTAATGCAGTTCAACATTTGTATAACAGAAATGGATGGGTTTTGAAGTAACTGCAACCACTTGGAAGGAGAAAAAAAACCCCAAACAAGCCCAACCAACCCCAAAACTCTGTATATCAATTCATACCTCTGTTCAATATGCATGAGTGTTTAACAAAGCAAATCTGAGGCTGGCTAAGGGACAGTAGCAATATGAATATTAAAAACATTGCAATTGCATCAATTACCATTTACTTTTACTGAGTAACACTCATGTCCTGATTATGCTATGGAATAAACAAAAATAACAGTATTGCAAAGCCAGTGATGGGCATAACCAAAGAGGTGAACAGGTTTCTAAAAGACAGATCAAAACATCCAGAGCTACTCACATCCATCTCTCCAGTGCAGTTCTTCCCCACTGCAGTGCCAGACAGAGCTGCACGAGGGCCATGGGGTGGGAGTCACTTCTCCCTCAGCATCCCAGCAGCTCAGTCAGCACACACAGCACAACAGCAACTGAGCCACCGCCTTGGGACTTCTGAGTGAAAAAGCCACGGCACAAAGCAAAAAAGCTTAAACTCAAACAGGGAGCAAACAAATGCACACTGAAAGCAACGGAGAAATAATTAGTGAACCATCTGAGAGACTGAGGGGCACTGCTAGAGGCTTTTGCAGTCCGCAAAACAAATGAGTTAAACTAAGCACAGAAGCAAGGATCTACCTTTCAGAACTGGGAAGGGATGGGGAGTGAGGAGTTTATTTAAACTCTTTGTTTTACATCCTGACTGACATGGACATTATGAATTTTGTGTATTTATACATTATCCTGGCTTATGTTGTAACAGAACTTTTTTGTTGTTAGCTAAAGCCTTTGAGAAGAGATTATGACAGAAGGTTCTGGCATCTTTCTCACAAAACTTTTACCAGCTTGGGTTCTTGTCACTTCCCTTTACAACAGGAAAGATGTCTGCAAGCCTCCTCCATAAGGTCTATGGCGTTTCAGGGTTTTGCATATATTCTATAATTGATGTCTTATTTTAAATGTTCTTCTCTGCTGTATTTCACAGCAGAGGCTAAAGGGGGGGACACTTTCCTAGAATTATGTTGGAAAACCAGTCTCGGATTTCTGCTGCTGCACTTGACAGATGAAATAACGGACATGAAAGGAGGGTATGGAAATTTTGACTAATGAGGAGAATATGAAAAGTAGCTAGCCTCTGGAAATACCTTAAAGCAGCAAGTCTATATATTATATATGCTCTTTCCTGGTTACACGCAGTTTTTATACAGGATTTACCACTGCATTACCTAAGCATTTAATACATCATTTCCACAGCATTTTTCTGGGGCACATCTCACTTTACTTGTCCGTGCACACCTTGGACATGGAAACATTCTAGAAACAGAGTCTGGGCACTGTTTCTGAAGAGGAGAACAAACTGTTCCCCTGGGCCCCACTGGGGCACCCTCAGGGTGGTGCAGGGCGTTGCTTACAACACCTCTCTGCAAGAGACACAGGTCCCTGCCTTGAGATGCCCAGCAAGCACAGTGCAAGGCCAGAAATAAACCTCCAACAGGTTTCCTTAGAGGCTGGTGTTTAAACTCTCATTTCCCTATCATCTTCCCGACCAACGGCTGAAATAAGGCATGGACAAAAAGAGCTTGAAACTGGTTTCAGGAGATAGTTAACAAACTCTCAACTCTGCTATCTCTCTGCATGGCTAAGGAGGCATATCAGCAGCATAAATCTATCCAGCTCCCAGGCTCTGTTTATCATAACTTGTTTGATGCTACTCAAATCACCTTGGGAAGAAGGCATATTAAAAATGAAAAAGAAAATATAGGTATTTTCTGAGAGCTGCATCTTTTGTGCGTGACCAAAATAATTTGGCCACCTACAAGCTGTCAATGCAGCAGTTTAAAATAAATGTTTGTGTTGTTAAATTCACGTATGAGGCTAAAACTTCTGGACTGGAATTCCAAATTTAAACTCGAAGTGGTACACTACTAATCACTGTATTTCTGACATCTCATTTTCAGTGGTTGCTAACAAACTCAGTTTTTGTTCTCTCTAAAAGTCAGACCTCTCAGAAGTGCCAGAACATCTTGGCTAGCAGAAGTCCTCTGCTCCTTCTTACACTCTAGATCCAAGAACATCAGTACTAAATTTCACATTTCTACTCATACAGGCCACTGCTTACATGACTCTCATCATGACAAATAACCTAAGGAGTAATTTAACAATTCTCTGAAAAGAAGCAAAACTTTCACCAGCTTTTTCTCACACTTCTGGTAGAGACTTAATGGAATAGCTAGAATTTTCTCACCAAGATGGAAACTCCTTCAGGGGAAGCTGTAAAAATATGGACTGTTTGAGAGAGACAAGCAGCTTCTCACTCCATTGCTTCACTCTCTTAACTAACATCCAGAATCTCTCTCATTCTTTTAGGCTACCAAAATTTGCATCTCTGTCACTGGAAGAGAGCATTGCGCTGTCCGCCCTGCGCTGCCATGATCAGACATCAAACTTCCACATCTGGACACTTGTGCTGTAACACCGAATCCTTGCCACACCACCCAAGAACACAGAGCCAAAATTATACAAAAATACTGAACATGCAGACAGTGACAGAGAGCGGTCGCAATGTGAGTGTAAGACAACACCAGTTGGTCTCTATCAGCATTTTTTTTCATTTGTTCTATTGCAAAGTTTGTATTTTTGTCACTCCTATTCCTTTACAGACTTGGGGACTGCATGCCAGTTGTACTGAATTTCCAGCTGCCACAGCCCCAACCAGGGCTGTCGCATGTCAGAGCTTAGAATTAAACATGCAGAATGCAGAGAACAGTCACAATACCCCCTCTATGATGCTAATGAAAACATAAATAAGGAAATTAAAAAGCCCCCATCTAAAGTAAAAATAGCAGTCACTGCCATAGAGACTGGATGAAGCAAAATGAGAACTACATTTCAGCAAAACTGCACACATTCCTGTAGCCAGACAAGAAAAACCTTCTCCTCTGCTCAGTGGGATATTAAACTTTCTAGCTGTACTTCTTCTTTTTAGATAGTTCTTTGAATGCATAGCTTCTGACTTCCTTAATTTCTTTTGTATGCAGTAAGTTTTGATTTTTTTTTAATTTTTTTTTTTTTTTAAAGAGCTGCACTGCCATAAATCAGTCCGGTCTGTGGAGGTCTTAAAAAATGCAACAGTTATGACTATAACATTCATAAATACTTTTATTACCCCTTCTAGGCTTTGTGGAATGCCTTGACATTCATGTCTCTGACTTGGCACAATAACCACCATGTCTTTGGGCCTGTGCAAGCCCACACTCACACACACAGAGCGTCTCTCCCTGCAGGCTGTTCAGTCAAGAGCCTGTGCCCACTCCTGGTGTGCAGCAAGTGCCACCAGTGCTACGGGGTGTGTGTGTGTGTGTGACACAGAGCAGGAAGGGACTCTCGGGCTCGCTTCTCACAGGGAAGAGCCAGAATTGCTAAAGATGGATTCTGCGTCGCTGGCAGAGCCCTCCTACACCTCCACACCATCTCCCTGCTCCTTCCAGAGAGCGCAGGCACGCTGGGGAGCCCCGCGGAGCCAGCGCTAATGAGCCTCGGGAAGAGAGAGACATCATCACGCTTCCCATAACGAGTTGGCTGATGATCTTTCAGCTCCACCAGCCAAAGAAATGAAAATGAGCCCGAGTGCAGGAGCTGTGATCCACGGCCAAGGAGCCAAGCAGGGGGCTGAGGGAATGACCGCCTGGCTTAAGATGTAGCGTGGTAATGGATGGGTGTGTTTGTAGCTGTGAAAGGGGATCCGAATCGCTGCAGTACACAGGATTTGCAAGTCATTCTCAGGAGACTGGAACCAAGTCCCTGCAGGAAAATTCGGTGAACGCAGTCAAGCGTTGGCTTTCCTCAAATGTCATCTTTTCCACTGGACACATGCAAGCCCAGGAATGTGTGCGATACCACTGCAAGGTGAGTCGCTCAGCCACACATGCTATTAAATGTTAAGCTTCAGACGTAAAACAGGCTCACGCCACAAAACCACATCTAGTTCTAATCCTTTTACTGCTACTAAACTAGACATTTCCCTAGTTTTCAATCAAGTTCACTTGGTTCTAATGAATGCTCTGCAGCTGTGAAAAGCATCTGAAAGAATTAGTGGTTGTTTTGTAGGGATCTCAGGCGAAACATTCCACACGTGGTCCTTTGAGACTGCCACACAGCAAAGGCTGGGAAAGCCAAAACACAAGAGGAAGCTCCGTGGGGGTCTGTGTACACGCTCACATGGGATGCAAGGTGTGTTGGCTGTTTCAAGGCTCAGGAAGGGCAAGGATCAGGTCTAGCAAACCTGATCCTAGCAAGGATCCAGGTCTAGCTGGAATTAGCTGGAGAAAAACCCAAACACTACATACAGCATTTGGAGAAACAACTGAACCCCAGCTACCAAGGACACAATGCAGAAATTGAACACCACACACACACTGCCATCAGCTATCCCTTTAAATCAAAAGAGCTGAGGATCTGAGCTTGGATTGGATTGCCACCACAATCCATGAGCCAAGTCAGGACTAGTGCTTTGATTCAGGTCTAATAATACCAATTTAAGTTACTTCCATGACATCTGAGCACTACAGAACAGAAATCTTGAGATTATTTGTTCTTATGAAGTGAGTCAATGGAGCAGAGAAGAATCCCTTGGACTTACATGTATTCCTCCAAAATTAACATTTACCACTGCAAAAAATTAACTGCAAATTCTGTTGAGAGGCATGAGATTCTTCTAACTATACTGAGAATGCTTTGCAATGTAATATTGATTCTATCAAGCCTCCTATGACACAAACAGTGTTAGCACATATAAGACCATCCACAGAAGAATTACATAGAATCGGGGGAAAAAGGTATGAGATTAGGATTCCCAGACTCTACTGCATTTGCAATTCATGTCGACTGTGTTCACTGTCAAGCTGTCATTTTACATTAGGAGTTAATTTTCCTGCTATCGATCCTCTCTCTGCTTATTCCTTTTCTCATTCTTCAGCTGCCAGGGTTTTGGAAAACAATAACAATCAAAACTATAACAAAGAACTTGAAGTCCCAAACAAATTTTGCACACATTCATTCCATAACCATCAGCCAGCCTGACTTCTACAGCCCCATGCAAATTTCCATCAAAGTTGTTGGGCATTTGAATAATGAGTCACTGTTTAAAGAGAGAAGAGGAAAAGGGGCACAGTGCATTCATGTTGAAGAGGAGTTAAAATCAAATAAAAGTACTTCACAGCATAGGTGTTTATAATATTGTACTTGCTGTACAGAACACACCTTGTTTCTGAAAACAAAATCCAACAAGGACAGAAATATGGCCCACAAATTAGGTGTTGCACTTTGGTAAGGAATGAATGAAATATCCCATACAGGATAGACTGCTACAGAAACAGAAGAGGAACAAGGACTGTGGTAGGTACAGTTCCTCCAGGACATTTGAACTACATTCTATGCTCAGCAGCAGGATTTGTCAATATCAACAAGCCTGAAAGTGAAAGAGACGTGTAGAGTCTTTCCATCAACCTTTTCTAACACATTACTCTTTCTGTTCTTTTTTTTATTTACTCTCTCTGCATTTCTCCCGACTGGTTTTGGCTGAGAGATAGAGCATGGCAAAAGCAGACCAAAGTGTGTGCAAGCCTACGTGCAAGATCTTTCTGGCACGCAGTGATGGGACACCCTCTCCTGGAGAAACAGACACACTTCCTCTGCTGCAGCAGAGAAAGAATTGGAGATCAGTGATATTCCTGGGATCTGCAGACAAACTACCACAACAAATCTTGATATAATGGCCATAAGTAGGAATGCTTCCCCTTGACACACACAAGACTCTTCTCTGGACTGACAAAGACACTGTTAGATACAGCACCCTTCAGAAAAATCACTCATTCACATTCAAGCAATTAACAGCTAAATTAGAATCATAAAGAGAGGAACCCCTAGATGAAATAAGTCATGATTTTTGACTTAAATTCAGATCTTCCACAAGAGAGATCCTATTGGTTGACTGAGTCCCTGCATCACAAAATACATCACTTTGAACCTGGCAGAATATCACCCTTCAGGTGGTTACCTCCTGAAGTTAAAAACTGAAATAGCTCAGATGGAAACAAAGGGTCATCTTGCTTGGCTAAAAGTCCAAGTTCTACACATTCCCTCCACTCCTCTAAAATGTCATAGTTTCACATCATTATGGATTATAGCAGTTCTCACTAAGCCACTCCTATTTGCTTAGGATGTCATCTGCTAAATTTATAAAAGGTAAGGCTATGAAACTTCTCATAGGAATGCCTCCAAGAGGCAAAATAATAACCAACATGCTACTGCCTGTGGATGAATAAGAAGGCAGAGAATAGAGCAGGGATTTGTGGTGCCAGTGACCAGGCTACAGGTGACAATGTGATAAGTTCCTGACTGGCTGTAGCCTTTAAAAATGAAAGAACTTTACAAGTACAGGGCTCCCAGATGAGCGGCCTGGATTCCAACATGGCATATTTACAGTGGCAGCAATATCTCAGACACCTCAGTGGAACAAAAACCT
Organism: Gymnorhina tibicen; assembly: GCA_013399875.1. Lineage (NCBI taxonomy): Eukaryota > Metazoa > Chordata > Aves > Passeriformes > Artamidae > Gymnorhina > Gymnorhina tibicen. The sequence goes on from VXAZ01006886.1 coordinate 1,450,301, forward strand.
GGGGGATTCCTTTCCCCCCTGAGGTGGCTGGCAGCTCTGCTGTGCGCGGAAAGCAGGACAGCTTCTGACCAGGACACTGCTGACTTGTATCTTAATTAGATGCAAAAAAGAATGGGAGGAGAGAGAAAATCACAGTTCAGTGTGGTCACTGATGTGAATTTTGAACTTCATTTGACATTGCTAACATTGCTCTCATTTGGTCTCCTGTGCTATGACAAGTTTGTAATAAATTACAAATAATCAAACTGCAGGTACCTCTCTCAGTTTGCAGCCCAATTTAGAAAAAATCAGTGGAAGAACAGCAGCAGCACACGGCTCAGGCTACGCCTGATCAAAGGGGAATTATTCCTCACAGCTCCAGGAGCGTTCAGGCACTGTTTACCTCAAGGCAGGAATGAATAGCAAGGGTAAGGCACTGAAGCCCCTAGGAAGTCCTCAGAGCCTTAAAAAGTCTGCAGAGAAAATTTCTAAAATGCATTAAGCACAAAGGTTCTCAGTGCCCAAGGCAAACTGGAAAATATTCCTTCCCTCAAGTTACTCGAACGCTAAATCATCACCTGCAGGCTCAAGCTGTCATTTCACACTGAGTCGCATCTCACGGTGTCAGGAGTTCTCCTCAAATCATTTACTCTCCCCCTCTCCACCCCAGCACACACAGTGGTTTGTTACACAAGCATTAGCAGAATATGAATTACTTCTAGGCAGGACTAAGACTTATATTCATATATAACATACATTAAATCCCTGATTAAATTCAGTCACAGCCTTCCAGTCACTTCAAACAGTTCTACATTCAATTATAGTTTGGGATTTATAAAGAAAAAGAAAATTCTCAGCATTTCCAGGTGTAGGGCTTGGCCTAAGAATCTGTGGTTTGGTCTATAAACAGCAAGAATGGACTTTCAAGAATCAGAGGCAAGATGCAAATTAAATAAAACCACTTCAAAGAGACTCCTGTACTGAAGGCTTTATAGCACCCAGCTGGCTCCAGGGGAATAGCCGAAGTTCTGGTGAGGATCAGGGACACAAGACTTTTTTCTTTCACTGTCTAGTCAAAGCACTTTGTCCAGTTCATTTCAGCAAAGGGCTCATCTCTCGGTGTACACACACTTGCATTGTGGCAGTGGGATCTAATCTCAGCTGGCAGTCTCATGACTCAAAATACAAACACATTAAAGATGGCAGTCATAAGTAAGGAATTAAAATCATCCTTCTGGTCATCATGTGAGCTGGATTAATGAAGAAGAACCAGAGGAAATCATTATCAGTCTAGAGAACCAGGAAAATCCAAGTTACATGCCAGTATTTCCTGCAGTCTGTAATGTTTCACATCCCGTATAAAGCCAAAATTCAGGCCGTAGATGTTGGAAGTCCTGCATTGCTGTGTTAGAAGTAGTGTGCAATTCATAAATCCACAGAACAGGGAACACTTCCTTAAAGAGAAAGCCACGCAAACCTCTTAACTCTGCTGCACCATTAATTACAAGCTGCCTTCCTGAAGAGAAATCCTTTAAAAGTTGTTAGAAAATGGTAAAGCCAAAGAGCCTTTCAGCAAGCCACCATGCAGTGCAACCCTTAACCACGACCTGCAGAATGACAGACCCTGGGTAATGCCTGCATTTACAAAAACACAGGTGAAGGATGGCACACTCTTGGCATCAGCCAACTGCAGATTACCTCTCTTTTCCCTGCCTCTTCCCAAAACAGATGAAAGGCTTTCCATTGAAGGTAACTGTGCACTGGGAGTACATATTTTCAGAGCCCCTACACACCCGACCAGCAAACAGGACTCAGCAATTGCTCCTAAATGTGTAGCACAGACTCTCTATTCAATCAGTAGGACATTTCTGCTGATCTGCTTTTACAAGGAGAGCTGACCCAAGTTTCAGGACACCTGACTGATGCATGTATACACTGATATAGTGCATTTAGGTTTTAAGTTTTGGCAAAACACACAATTAAGCATAAAAATTTAGCATCCCCAAAAAGTTAAATAATCAGCCAGGTTGATTAAAAAAAAATCTCTTCAAAGAGTATCTTGTTTCTGCTGTGCATTTTATCCAGAGGAATCCTGAAGGGACTTTGAAATGTGCAGCAAAGCACAGTATAAATTATATAAATTATATTATCATTTCCCTCTCAGATGAGCTCTAGCACCTGTTTGACACTGAGCAGCATCTCTGCACAGCAGGCTGCAGCTGGAAGCAGAGCAGCTTTTTATATGGAAACTGCAGGTGGAGTTCAGAGTCAACATAATTACAGGGCCTGGAATTTCATATGAATGCTAAGGATGACATTCCTTTCACTGCTTCTTTTGAAGGTCTGTAAAACTTAAATTATTAAAAATGTTTTCCTCCAGCCATTCTTATTTTGGATTGACATTTCTTCACTCAACTCTCAACTTCAGTGGTCAGTAAAATCACAAGGGAACTGTGCTCTGGTAGAGCTTCCCAACAGATATTGCATGTTGGAATGAGGTCAGGGTTTTCTGTGAGGGTGCAGGGGAGCCTTTCCAAAGTTTGGTTTGCATCTGTGAAGGGGCCATGCTCATTACTAATAACACCCACCAGGGAGGTGCAGGTATCACTTCTTAATGCAAATAGCCTGCTAACAATCCAGCAGATTCATCTGAAACTGGTTCTTCTCTTGACATCAAGAAGGCAAACTTTTCATGGCAAAAACCAGTTTGGAACTTACCTTCCTGGTCTCCTCACAGAGACCTCTCTCTTCAGGCCAGCTGTATGGGAGACCAAGCAGAACCTGGAAATGGTGCTTTACCTGCACAACATTTATGGACAAGTGTCTACTGATGGAAAACAACAGCGAAAAAAGTAGGCTCAGGATTTTAGAAGCCTGGTGTCTGTGCATTTTCATCTTACCTCTGACTTCACTGTCTTCAGAACATTCTCTAACTTCCCCTAGAGAATCTCTTTTCTCTGCCTGGTCACATATTTTCACAAAATCTGTAGAGCTTGGTGACTTCCACGTTCCTGACAAATGTTGTTGAAATCCACCAGGTTCAAAATTTACCAAGGGGAGAGCTCTCCCCAAACCAGTGCCAGGTGTGATTACAAAAACCCTTCTCTCCTGTGTTAAGATGCTGCCGATAGACCAGATTCAGTCAAATACCAGATTAAAGAACCAAAGCTTTGTGCTCTTTTCTCCCACACATCCAAAAAAATCAGTGATTTACAGAGCAGGCCCACCAGGGTAACAGCAGATATTGGCATTCTGTCAGCCTGAGAAAAACTCTTCAACAGAGAAGACATCTGCTGAGAGTGTTTGATAAGGACACTTCACTCTCTTCCACTGGCAAAGTCGTTTTCTGTTCCTAACATCTGAAGGAGGCAACAACCAGTGTCTTTGCTTATCTCTGTCCAGATGAACTATACAAATCCCAGAAGTTTTGATAGAAACTGGATTGATAAATGCTGTAACAAGCTTGAAAATTTAGATCCATATTTAACAGGGCTGTAATCTCCTCTCGCAGAGAAGTGTTCTCTTTACAAATACTACATTCCATACGGGGAACCTTACTGGAAAATCACATAAAGAAATTCTGAAAATTCGCATTTAGGAGGGCCTGAGGAAAGAGAACAGTGCACACAGATCAAAGTGTTTTATTCAATCCCAATCCCTGACTTGACAGATTTGAAATCTGGGCATAAATAAGAAACAGTGAAAAAAGCTTTATGAGAAACCCCTATAAAATATTGTATTTATATGCAGGCACACAAACAAATGCACGTGAACTCATAGGCACCATTTGGATTCTGGAAAAGCCAAACTTTGCAACAAGATTAAATAAGAAGTTAAAAATCCTAAGTTTACAACATTTCCAAACAGAGTGGATCAGAGATGAAATAAGCCTTTCTCACTTCTGTGTCTGGAAAAGAATTCCCCCCNCCCCCCCCCCATCTCAATATTTTGGAGTTGCCTGAGTGGTCACTGATTTAAGAGAAAAATATATCAGCTTCTTTAGAAAGAGAGAAAATTGTGAGGGGAGGGGACGGGTTCGAAGGCAGTAATGAAAGGTAGCAGATTAAGATGATACAGATTTTTCCCTGAGATTTTTGGCAGGAAGCCACGAATGAAATCTACATTTGCACACTCCAGTGGGAAATGAGAGAAACCCCAGCCCTGCCAAACTCTGTAGCTTCATTTTGATGGATGAAAAGACTTTAGATATCTCACTCTACATGGCTGGAAGACTTGGGAGAAATGCACAGCTTCCAAATAACCCAAATTCATGAGTGGTTTGCCAGGAGGCTACCACAAATACATGCCAGAAGTTGTGGACATTAGGAAAGTATTTTCATACAATCAAAGAAAAATAAAGGATGAGAGAAACTTGGAAGTCCCCTCTTCATCTCCTAGTTACCAAACAAAATAAATGGCCAGGGAGGTGTTTGTATCTCCTGTTCCTAAAGACACTGGAGGCCTGTGACTTCACACGTCTCCCACCAGTTCATCCCACCATTCTCCTAGGCTTATTCCCAAAATTTCCTTGTTAAGTGTCCAACTTCAGTATTTTTAACTACAATTACTTCTTGCCCTAACCATGAGGACGAAGAGATTAAAATCCTTTTTTTTTCCCTCATAGTAACCACATTTGCATTTGATTAAATGTTTCTCCCCTTCCAGATTTCTCTCTGGAGTCTGTCTCCCTCCAGGTGGTTCAACCATAGCTTTGAGCTTTCTCAGTGTTCTGGACGTTCAAAAGTGGACATGGCACTTGAGGCAAGTCCTTCACCAGCACGGAGGGAGTGGGAGGATTGCTCCATGCATTCTGCAGGGCAAAACACTTCCTTAGTCCAAACCATCCTCGCCTCCCTTGGATCTCCCTCATGCAGTCCCCAGACAGCAACACCACTTGGCTCTGGTTCTCTCTCACACAACCCTCAGGAACACAGCCCCATCCAGGCTCTGAGAAAAACCCCCCTCCCTCCCTCCTCAGTGTTATTGCTAAATAGTTGTATTTTGTCTTAATTAGTACAGCCTGCAGGGCACTTATTCTTTGAGTTATTTTTCATAAATATAGAGGAGAGAAACCTTCAAAATTGCACCAGGTATTTTAACACCATTTCATACTGGTGAAATAATACATTTCAATGTGCTCGAGAGCTCCGAGAGGCAAAAGGAATTGTGACTGCTTCCATGATAAATTGAAAGCTTAAGAGAATGAGGATGAAACATGTTTCATCCTCAATCCATATTCATTATTTAAAAGCACACAGGACTGAGAAAACATGACCTGAATTCTGTACTGACAAAACAATGCCATTTTAAAAAGAAACTAAAGAAATACTACATTTCCTGTTCCAGAGCTGTCAGTAAATTGCTCATAGTTTGTTTAGAGTTGGAAGTGTGCACAATGAACCGTTTACTAATCCATCATTTTTCCATCCACAAATTAACCACACAGGATTACAGAACAGTCTGAGCTGAAGGATCATCAATCCAACTTCATATTCTCAGTGCCACATCCAGAAATATTCAAAGGGATTTCATAACATATTTCAGTTTTGAACTTTAATGCAAACTGTTCCCTGCACCTGCTGTTACCAGTGGTTAATATTTGACATTCTGTAACGTTCTCATCTCATTCACATGCTTTTAATATTTATGTTCTCTGATCAAACAGGTTCCAAGCCCAACATATAACTACCAAAATATCTTCACAACAGCTAAAGGTGGATGAAATCTATACCATATTTATAAGGAAATAAATATTTGTACAACAGCTGATGACTGTCAAGTGTACCAGTGCTGGTTTACTCCCCCTACAGGTACATGAGAGCCTAAGTACTCACAGGAAATAAATCATTTGAAGTTGGGATACAACATCAACACAGGGCATGAACTCAACCTGCATCCCGAATTTCTGGATGAAGCAAAAGGCTGACTAGGGTGGCATCCCAGTTATTTGGAGGAAATGCTTTCTGGCGATTTACTTCAGGGAAAGGAGATCCTACCTCCAGGGAAAGCCCCGGCTCGCACCTTCCCTCGGACTTTGCTGCTGCTCAGAGCTGCGCACACAGCACAAGCACACACAGGGCTGCAGGCAGCGGGGAGAGGAGCGTGTGCCCCAGCCTCACTCACACGGTCACACCGCACCATTCCTCTGCTGCCACAACTTGAACACGAGCGACTTCGCAATGTGCCCTACGAAGCCATTTTCATACCCCCAAATTAACCCCCGGGTGACCGCAGTCCTCCTGCTGGTCACGTTTCGGGGGAGCCGTGCGGATCCTTGCAGTGGGGCTCCGTCCCGGGCCGGTCTCCGGGAGATGCTCCCCGAGGAGAGGCGGGGGCGGCCCGGGGGTCCCTCAGCTCCAGCTTCACTCCCCGGCGATTCAGCAACAGCTCCCCGCGTTCCCCGCTTTGGGAGCGCATCCCGTCGGTCCATCCCCGAGCCGAGCCGCAGGAGCGGGCAGGACACGGTCCCGGTCCCCTCAGGCTCCCACCTCCGGCACCGCGGGGCAGCTCCGGCTCACAGGGGCAGCATCCTCATCGTTTTTTTAAAAGGCACCTCCGCTCAGCGCTGCCCGGCCGGCACCTGCAGCCCCTGCGCCCCTCGCAGCCTCCCTGCCCGGGGTGTGAGAGAACCTTACGGGTGGGATTGCGGGATTGAGAATCTGGACCACTTGCAGAAAATTCGACTTTTTGTGTCCAGTGAAGGGGTTGGAAGACAGTAAACCAGTCTCTTTCTCCGACAAAAAGCGAGGGGTAACATTTGCGTTGGCATCTGATGTTGAGGAAGTAACGCTACGACCGCTGATTAAAACTGAAACCATCAGTGACGGCCAAGGTCAGCAAGCCGCTATTAAAACCGCGTGTGCACCGCCCGAGCTGCTGGCAAGGCCACGGGCGGCGTTTTTCAGCGTTGCTCCACGAACATCAGAGGACGGCAGCAGAGAAAAGGGGAGCAGCCCCAGAGCAGGGCAGACCCGCGGGATTCAGGCTGCAGCAGGGAGGCGGTGGGGCAGCGGGGAAGGGCCCGGGCCAGGGCCGCAGCAGCTGCCGCACATCGCGGCTCCGGCAGCCGCAGCCGAGGGCCCCAGGAGCCCAGCAAGGAGCTATCAAGGACACTGAAACGCTGTTTTCCCTCCTGCCACGGGCTTCCAGGATTTGCAGGAAGTTTTCCTCCAGGCCAAGCCGGCAAACTGAAGGTTTGCATCCCAGCGAAGCGCGTTACAAAAATTAAGGATGGCAAGCAGTCAGTCCTTTGTGAAACGGTGAGATTCAGCCAAATCCAGTGGTTTCACATAGATGCTGGGATGCATGGATCCTGCTGTGGCAATTACCTTCCATTCTATGCCAATCAGAACAAGCACTGCCAGAAGCAGCCCAGATTCACAACAAGCCCTCACAGCTAATGAGCCCCTGTCTATCTGTGTTTAACCTGGCTGCCTTCCTCCTTATAAACACCATTTCAGAGCAGCACTGCCTGCTTCCAGTCCACTATTAAAAGCAAAAGTATTTTTATCACTCTTCAGCAAGATGCAGTGCTCTTTCTTACCAAAACCCCAATTACCACGTCACAGACTCAGGTTCAATACTAACAGGCAAAACTGTCCCTAAACCTACTTAACTCTGGGTTCATATCTAAAGGGTTAGGAACACAGCTGAGAGCACACTAATTGCTGACAAATGCCATCTTACACCAGTCCTTTACATAGTCATGGACATAATTTAATCTCCCTTGGAAGAGGTTTAAGCAAAAAGACACCTCTCTGGTGCTTGAGATAGGACTCAAGCCATTATTGTTGTCCACTTGACAGATAAAAATGACAGTAGCTATTAATCATCCTTCAAGATATGCCTGAGTTATGCATGCATGAGTGTAGCAGAAAAGCACTGTAGCCTGTTACTTATAAAGGTTTCGTCGGTTTTTTTAAAAGGCACTGAATTGGTCAAAAGACTGTTGATAATAACTGACCAGTAGCTGGCATTGCTAAAGAAGGACATTAAGTATGTGATCAGTTCAAAAAGGAAAATGAAATTAGCAACAAGTGGGTCAATACTGATTAATCAGAAACCAGGCTTGATTCCACCTCTGCTACTCACCACTTTTGGGGGCAGACAGACTTTTTAAAAGAAGAAACAGTATTACAGTCATCCTTCTCATCATCTAAATCCACAGAATCCGTTCTTAGATCACTCTGCTTCCGATGACAGAATTGTTTGGGCCTGTGCAGTAGCTGCAGCTGTGCCTACCCAGGACCAGCCAGGAATAAGACAGCACTCAGTGTATCCAGTAGCCGGCCCTTCAACTTTCCAGTTACCTCAGGCGTTGCTGCATACACCCCAGCACTCCATGTACACCCTACAGACACCCCTGCAGCTGCCCTCGGACATTCCTTCTGTCCTGTAGCTGGCCTTGGGTCCTCAGTCTCCTGGTAGGAACAGCTTCAAACAGCTGCCTCTGTACCTGCTCCGGGAAAGATGAATGCAAGAATTTGCAACTGAGGCCACATTTTCTATTTGTTAGTTTTAATCTTGTGTATCCTGTTTTGCAAGGACCTAGAGCAACAATTTCAGCTCAAACTTTCCCCTCCCACATCCTCCAATGACCATTCTACAATGGCATGTTAAATACTGGCACAGACAATTTTTTTTTACTCTACCTGTAGACTGTTTTTAGAATGAGATCTGGACTGCTTTACATTTCAAATGCCATCAGTTTTATTTCACCCTACCTTTTTACTTTTGACAGAAGAAAAACTTAATGATGATTTTGGTCAGGGGATCCTAAAGGAATAGCTGAAGTGTAATTCTAAATCACTTTTGAAAATACTTCTCCAGGACATTTGAAAAAAAAGAGCTTAATGGTATTTGATTTCAGTTTGAAGGAACTTTACAAAGTTCAGACTCTATCACATCTCAGCTGCTTGAATAAGGACATAGTACTCACATGCAGCATAGCTCCTCTCTCGTGAAAAAGGGGCAAGGAACAACACCGCAAGGCAAGCAAACTGAGACCAAACCAGAAAACTGATGGGAAAAAAAATACTCTGCTTTATACTTCCATATAGAACAGGCTTTACTAATTTCAAAAACAGCTCTGCTGAAAAGTCCAGGGCTGAGTTTAGCACACAGGCTAGCAAAGCTGTAGAATACCTGCAGAATGCACCTGTGTTCAGCAACATGAATGACTCACTTCAAAATAACCATCACAGCTGTCATCGTTATTCCTTCTTCGGCCCACAAGGGTTTGAGCATCTCACGCAGACACCTACTCACTTAAGCCATGGGGAAGGAGGCCTCTTGCTCAGACTGCAGGACTAAATCCATCTACAACCCACCTGGGTTTAACTCCTGCTTGTCCAGAGCCGCTCCGCCCCCCGCAGTCCCGAGCTGCGCCGCAGGGAGCGGCCACGCGAGGGCGCCGCAGCCCCGCCCGCGCTCCCGCGTGTCCCGGGGGCCGCGCCCCGCACCCCTCCGGCACCCGGAATTTCGCGTTTGGAGGCCTCCCCTCGCTTTCTTACGCACAAATAATAGGCGGCAGCTCAAGCCAAACCATCTGGCACCCGCGGGGTGCGAGGAGCGTTTGAAACGAAAGCTGTGACGCCTTCCTAGAAATGGCACAAACAGAAGCGAGGAGCGGGCGGGGAGAGACGGGACATCAGCACTGCACTGGGAAACGGGCTGGGCTGGGCTGGGTGAGGAAGCACCGCACACATTTCACAGTACAAGCACTCAACACGTTCAAACATCAGTTTCTGAATACCGTGTTTAGCACACAACAGAACAGCCCACTCCTACATCGGTTTCAAGCCCACTGTAAGATCTCAAGCAGCGCTCCTTAAAGCAGCAGCTTTTAATCCTGTTCTATCACCTGATTACACTGTGCAACTGCACAAGTCAGTGTTTCCCAGTTGGTAGGGCTAATTCATCACTGCACCCCTATAGAAAGGCTATTCATCAGCTCCAGGATAAATAAATTCCCACCAATTCCTCTTTTCATTGTTCAGGTAGTTATATCTGTTACCTTTATCCAAATATAAATCTACTTGAAACTGCAAATTGAATCATAAATTAGGTCAAACTTCAAAAGGTAATGATTAATCAACTTCAGTAATGCAGTTTGCTTATCACTGTATCTCCACAGCAAGGTCCAAGGTTTGTGAGAATGGTCTCAGCCCTTCAGCTCTTTCCTTTAGCACTTCTGGTAGCACTGGAGATGGATCAAGTTTTTCATTGCTGCAGATCCTCTGCGTGTGTGGCTTAGAAGAGATGAGTGTATCTTAATGAACGATGCATACACACAAGAATAATTAGATTTTGCCCTTTTTTTTTAAATTATTTTTACATTAGAGATTTGGTTCTGCCCACCCAGTGACCCTCAAACATACAGGTGAGCAGGTCCTGACAACCTGAAGCTGTAACTGAAAATTTAGTTCCAGATTTCCTTAAATCCCCCAATTCAAGTTTCTCGTCGCTGCCCTGGCCACAGTGGAGGCTGTTTTGGCTGAAACTGCTACCAGTGCTGTTTATCACAGCAGGACAAGAGAGATGGAGCTACTGGAGAGCCCCCAGTGACAGCCAAGAGTGACTGGAACACCTGGCAGGAGGGTAGAGCTGGGTCTGCTTATCCCAGAGAAGAGAAGGCTCAGGGGATCTCAGCCATGTGTATAAATACCTGAAGGGAACTGTAAATGAGAGAGATCTTTGCAGTCTTGCCCAGTGACAGAAGAGGCAAGTGGGGGCACAAACAAACACAACAGGTTCCAGCTCAACATAAAGGAAAAGTTACGGGGTCTCTACCTTTGCTACTTACATTAGGCAAATGGTCCCCTTCACCTGATGGCTACAGAGAGCTCACCTTTCAGATTCTCTTCCTCTTTTCCCACCAGCACACAAACAGGGATGATGGCAAGCAGATCCGGTCTCTTAGACAGAAAGGTTACTACTCCAGTGTGGTACAAAAGCCCCAAATACTCTATCAGGATTTCCAGCTTAGTATTCATGAAATGTTTACTTGCTCCTGCCCAGATTGGGGCCCAGGACAGATTCAGTGCAGAAGTTACAAATGCAACAAGCAGCTTAACAACACCCACCTCGTTCCTGCAAACAGCTACGGAGTCACAACGAACATAACACACAAGTATACAAAGAGACCCCAGAATTTTATTTAAAGAAACACGTTCAAATGCAGCATTGAAAACAGAGAGAGCGGAATGCCAACAGTCAGAGAACTTATGCCGAGTTATGTTTTCTTTGACAAACTAGCACCATTGAATCACAAGTCACAGACTAATTTATTTCTAGAGGTTCAAAACCCTCCACCATTATAAAATTTCTATGAATTCTATTAAAAATTTGTTCTCAATTTACTACTCCTACAGAGATGAAAGCAGTCTGAAGTACAAGTTTTCATATCTACTCATTGTTCAAACTACCCATAAAAGTTTATTCTTAAGTCTAAACATCCTGATCAAGGGAAAAAAATGTCTAAAAAGTGACCTCCACAAGTCTTTACAAACTAAACAAGTAAGAAAGATCTACTGTGTTATAAATATACACAGTACAATATGTACAAGTCTGGTCTTACAAAATAAGAGCTTCCTAGTCCATAAAAATACTAACTCAACTACAAAATTTTCCCAGTATTTAGTCAAGCTGTCTCAAGCAGTCACCATAGCAAATTCCTAAAACACTGATTTGTTCCATAGCACAACAGCTTGAACGTGTTCACAATGGGAAAGAGCCCAACACTTCACCATAAAACTGATTTCTAACCCTAATTTCCCACTCAGGTTTAGTGGTGCTGTTAGTGTTTGCTATCTATTTTAACGTCACAAGACCTTTACGTGTTTCTAGACTGTGTTTGAACTATTCAAAGTGCTGAAAGTGCAATCAAAGAGTAGAGTTTTGTATCCCTTTTCCAGTACACCCTTCTCTGGCACTGGCAACAACAGCCAAGGGTTTCCAGGTCTGAGAGGTCCAAAAGGCACACGCTCATTTGTACATGCTCAGGCAAGTCTTCACACACACATACATGCACTTCGCTTTAAGGACCTGCCCCACAACATTAGAAGGCTTCCTCTGAGTAAGGAAATCCAAAAATTCCTTACAAATGCCTTAATGCAGACACCTGGAATTCATAATGACCCTGACATGAACTGCTTAAAATGACTGGGAGATGGTGGTGAAAAAAAAAAAGGTAGTTTTGAGTTTAAATTTACACTATCCAAGTATTGCTCTGGAACAGAGAAACACAAAGTCTATGCTCTCTCACTCTATCAAGCAAGGGCCAGGTTACAGTCACCCACATGTTTTATCACAACAGTTAACAGCACTTGTGAGCATACACATACACATAACCCTTGGCATTTGTTCTTCTACTGAAGGCCATCTGCAGCCTGAATGAAAATAAAACTATCTGAAGAATGTTTCAAGGATTACCCTTCTGTACTTACACATACAAGTACAAGAAGTAACAAAACTGAACTGCGCCTCCACCAGAAAACAGATCACTGACACGAGTTAACACTGCCTCCTTTCCTCCTCCCTCTTCTACAGTGCTCTCCTACGACATGCATCATAGTAGCTAGTACTGTTAAAAATCAAGAACATATCCCTCTTGACAAAGTTGACAAATTTTTCTAGTGGGCACATTGGCTTGCTGGAACGTTTATAATGATCCTTGCAAAACGAGGTCTGGAATGTGACATCAGCACCGTTGTACAGGATGCGGATAAAGTGTTCTTTGGGCCTCTTCCCATCCTGCCACAGCTCAAAAACTAATCTGGCAGCAAATCTGGGAAATCTGGCCTCTGTAATGCCCAAGGCACTGAGAACAGGTGACAAGGTGACATCATGCGCAGAGTAGAGAACAAACACTTCTTCCTTCTTGCCTTCTGCAATGCGCTGCAGCCGATTGACAGTCTGGTTGAGGAGAGGGTGAGTAGCCAATAGTGCATACAAGAAGTAAAGTTTCTTTTCCTGTCTTTCTCTCTCATCCTCCAGCTGATGTCTCTTGATTACTCTGAAGTGCTCCATACCAATGCAGCCAGTTTTGGTACATGGAAATGAGACATTATGACAAAAATAGCACAAGAGAGAATCTATTGGGTTAGAAGCTCTCAGCTGCCTGGTGGGAATGCCCACAATCTTTGCCATATCCACATATATTTTCTCCAAATCGTTGTTTTTCACCCGTAAGCTGTACTGCCTGCGCTGCTCCTCTTCTAGGTAGTGGTTTCTCATGGGACAGTCGCAGCTTCCCGAGCAGAAAATGGTGCTCCACTGGTGCCTCATGTTAATTTTCTTCCAGTCAAAATCTGGCAAGAAGGTGTAGAGCAGCGCCAACGCGCTCTGCAGGGTTCGGCTTTTCCCTGTGGTCTCCAAGTAGAGCTGCTTGGCTGCCCAGTCACCAGGGAGCAGTTTGTGTTTGTTGATATAAATCTCTCGGAGCAGTTGTCCGTTTCGCAAATGTTGTACAACCCCTGATTTTTGAAACAAATTACAGCACATGATTAGAATCTTCGCAGTTTTGAAAAAAAAAATTACAGCTAGCAGCCTTACTGATAAATGAACAGTAAGTTAGAAGGTTATAAATTACAAAACTGAACTTCACTTGTGATTGACTATTAGGAAAACTGTCTGAAACATGAGAAACCTCCTATTCTTCAGTATCTCTCAGATTCTAGGAACTAACCTGAAATATAGAAAAGAAGTTGGTTCTATCAGATTTATTTAAAACCTTAGTGGTTTAATATTTATTCCCTGGACAGACTGAATGGGTCTAACATGACTATGAAAGTAAGGTGTTTTTGAAGACTGCACCTGAGTCAGGTTTTCAGGCAGGCAGAGAATGCTGTGTCCCTGAAAACGTATGGCAGCCAATAAAACCACCAGAAGCCAGGAAACAAATACACAGAACGTAAACTAGTGTGTAAACTCACAGAACAGTGGAGGTGCAGCAATTGCATCAAACTTCCTTCTCCATCTTCCTTCGCAGGGTACTTATATTGCTTGATAATTCATGCTAAAGCTCTGCCTTTATCCAGCTGGAAAGGGAGAGTGTATCCTTCTCACATGCCAAAACCTCTACTCCAGTATCCAGATCTCTTGCACTAACCCCTCACAGCAGCAAAGCAATGGGCATGAACCCTTTATGCACTAGAACACCCTTATATTACTTGCTACAGGCCACAGGAGTCCCCAGATGCCAGCTCAGTTACACATTCTGTGTATCGTGTGCAATTTCACACACAGCAGGCTGTGTTAGGAAGTGTTCTGTGATGTCCTGCCTTGCTTTCTCCTGATAGCACTTTGCAAGACTTGACAGTGACCGAGGATATCTTCCAAAGGGATCCCAGAACACACAAGGATCTGACAGGGAGCAGATGTATAAAGCATTCCCATAACACAAGCATCAGGTCTGTCTGCTACATCAGCATCTCTTGTAGGGGACACAGGGTCCCTCTGAATCACAGCCCTGTCAGTAACAGAGCACCAGATCTTCCTCAGGAGGGACAGAGCACGGCTCTTTGTCACAAGGGTAACAGGGTAACTGTGTGGTGTGAAGTAACCTGAAGGAAAGGTGCTCTGCCTTGCTACAAAGAAAGTTAAAAAAGATGCCAGGACTGACCAGTGTTAACAGAATTGCCAAGCTATAGGACAAAGCACGGTTTCTACAACTGCTGCCACTTTTACAGTAGAGAGTCTAATACTTTATCCATATCCCAGCATAGCCTGGGATAGGACCAACATGATAAGCTTCCACAAACAAGCATTTATTTCAATATAAAGAGAATCAGAAAATCCCTTTTCAAGTACACTGTGTTTAACAGAGCAGAGGATGAGACAGAGCTGCTATGGGAACTCACCTGTCTGTGTAAGCTCTCCCATTTCACACAGAGAATGACTGGGAAAGCGAGGCAGGCTGCTCAGGGAACCATCCATTTGGGCTGCAGACCCTTTGGACATATGCTTAATGAAGGCTTCAAGCTGAGGATGAGAAGGTTTCCTAGAGAGGTAAAAAACCAAACTGTGAAAACTTCCAAAAGCGTATGGGAAAGCAGCGCAAGAGAGTCAAGTATTCCAAGTATGTCAGCTCAGAAATTTCATGGTGTGAGGTTATTTCCCACTGAGACAACATCTGCTCTTACTCAGGACTTTTGCAACTATGGAAAAGAAATCTAAGTACTTACTATCTACCAAAGAACTATAGGGAAACAGATGTCTTGTCATGTTAAAATTACGATACCTTTCAGTAAGTAATTTAGAACAATTTCTGGGGGTTGCTTTGAATTCAGTCACTAATACTGTTATGAACTAGAATGAAAAAGAAAAGAGATTAAAAACCCTCCAAACGTCTCTCCAGTTTCTGAAGTACCAATGCTCTTTAACAGCACAGCCAAAGGCAGTAACAATCTAAAGGAGTTCAAATAACCAGTATTTGAAGCAGGTGATCTTGAAGGAATTCTCAGATTTTGTAATGTACAAAGCTCAATTGTAATTGTAATGTACAATCTCAGCTTTTATTTCTACTTCCTTCCGCCTCAAATCAATTAGAACGTGTGGTCTCGATTACGTGGGACTGGAAAGTACCATTAAAACTGGAATCATTGTTTGGGGTAGTGCATTTTTATCCAGGAAGAAAGAGGCCAACACTGCTGGACACACACACAGGTAAGATACCCCCACCACGCAAGTGATGAATGCAGCTGGAAAAGAGATATTCACAAAAATGTCTGAGTTAACTCACTGAAACAGAGCTCAAGTCAGTGAAAGAATGCTTAGATCTCCCAAACTGTGCTGAAAATTTCAAATACACCACGGACTCAGCTCCCTGTGGTACTGCTGTGCAGAAAGCTCCAGGTACAAAAAAGCCCACAATATAACCCAAAGGTAACCTGAACCTTTAAAAAATAAATCTGTGATCACGTTCCGACAGCAGAATTACATTATGTGAATGGGGTCTTCTTTGTTAAATGTCAACAGTTACCAAAGGTCACACAGTCACCTCTCTGATTTTGTGCAGAACTAAATCAGAAACTGTATGGCAACCCAACTCTGCCCCAGATGGTTCTTGTCTTAATAGGATTTTCAGCTTGAATACAGTTAATATATTTTCTTGTTGCTTAAAAAAATAAAATATACCTAAAATAAATTTTGTCAGTGATCTTTTACAGAAGCCTGGGATTTGTGTTTACTGCTCATATTTACATTTGTTAGACTGATAAAACTACTTTTGATATAAAAACCTCAGGTCTTAAAAAGCAACCCAAGTCGCCGGACCCACCAGAGGGAGCAGTAACACCACTAAAGCAGGAGCGAGTGCCTGGAATCAAAGTTTACCGGGACAAAGACATCCACGCTTACTTAGAAGAGCCAACTGAGAAACTCTCATACATGAGAGGACCTCCTGCAGAGCTATGCTCACAGCCAGCATAGAAGTGAGGGCTCATAAGAATCAGTGTCTGTCAACAGAAAGGTAGCTCATATCATTTTATAAAACTGGAATTTTCCAGTACTTTGTTTACATTCAGGAAAAAAACCATCCTGACAAGAAAATGTTACAATTATGCCACAACCGCCAGTAAGAAAAAAATGAAAAATGAGACCAAAAAAAAGCATCAGATTCATTTTCTCATTTTTACTTCAAATTAAAGGAAAACCAGCCAATTTATGGTATTCTAAATCCACAGCTTCTTCTGTATACTGTAATTTTAACAGGGCAAATGAAGATTAGTATCTGCAAAGCAGAGAAAGGAACAAAGCCTGGTTTATATTTCCCAAGCAGCAAAGGCTTCCTGTTGTACAATCGCACATTAGAAGCTCACTCCAGCTCCAGAAGAAAATTTCCAACAGAACATTTTGTGCATTGCACTATTTTCACAGCCCAGCAGTGAAATCTAAAAATGGAAGAATTAAGTTGAGAAAATTAAATTACGCCCATTAGCAAATGGCTTTTTAAGCTTATTACAGAGGTACCAGGCTGAACCACCAATTTTCTAAATCTTGAACTTTACAAAACTCTACACATGAATAAACTGACAATCAAAATTTTCCTTAAACTCTGTTCACTTAATTAACAAGTTCTGCAAATACATGTGAAAGAAAACTAAAAGAACTGCTTATCCATTCTACTTCTTTTGCTGCTTTGCTTACAAAAGCCTGAAAGAATTCTAACGGAATCAAACCTGTGCTGATAAAACTGCCAGCAATCATTTGTGGGAAGATAGAAAGGAAAGAAGAAAGAAAAGTATTTATCTGTACTTTGCAAAAGGAATTTTCTGAAAAAATAGCAGGCGAAATAAATTAACTTTCAAGATAAAATTTTAAAAGGGATGATAATTGATAAATTTATATTCCAGTGTATTAATACAGTGTATTAATAATATTAGATATGGAGATTCAAGTTACTTAACTTTGGATTACACTGTATTTAAAGTGAGCACAAGATAAGCACACGCCTGCAGAAGTGCATTGTGAAATACGACTGTTGGACATCTTTCTGAATAGAAATTCAAAGCTCACTTCTGGTTAAATACATATCCCTGTACAACTGGGCAAACAAACACCCATTTTTCTCAGCAGCAGGATCTGCAGCAGCACTCAGGCTCCCAGCTGACAAAGCATTCCCCCTCCCGCCCCAAGACTTGGCTTTTATTTAGAATATGAATCCTCCTGTTGAATTGGCCAATTTACAGATGCTGCAGGAGATGGAGTATCCAGGCAACACGGCTGAGGCTGCTGGGGCTGTTGGAGCAGGAAGGAAAGGAAATTGCTCAGTTGTACAGATGAAAAGACTGAAATACCCTTAAAATTTTATTTCCATAAAAATAATCAGAAAATAAAAATAAGCTGAAGTGATACCCTTCTGTAATTTTCCTGGCATTACAATGGCAAGCTACCATATTTGCAAAAGGTATTAGTAAAAAATATTTCAAATTTTGTCAGAAAATGGAACAGCTTTTCATTTAAACCCACTAACAATAGCCACACTTCCCATTTTTAACATTTGGTTCCCCTATTTAAAATCTCCTAATTTGCCTCTTAATGATTTTGTGTACAATAGAATACATTTTATCTGTAACAAAACTGAGGATGCTTCTTTTCCCTCAAATAATTAATTCAGGCGACCTTTTTGTTATTTACAAACTAAACACTGGGATAATAGATCCTAGATTTAATACTCTGGTTCTCATGCGCTAGCATTAAAATGGACCAACACTTAAATCCTTAATCAACATTTAAGTATCTTATTTGCAAAGGTCTTAAAATGCTTTAATACTGAAATAGCACCTCTTTATTGCTACACTGTAACCAGTGTACATGGAAAGAAATATTGCACAACTATTTGAACTGTATTAGGTATTTCTGCCAGGAACAGAGCTGGCATCCTTCAATAAAACTTCCTTTTTCCTTAAGGAGTTGAGATGCATGACAAAAGCTGAGAGGACCAGGCTTCTCACAAGGAGTTGCAGAGCCCTCAGTGCATCACTCGGTGAGTAAATGTGACCACACCAGACTTCAGACACATAAACATGACCTTTCTGTGATCGTACAACACAAGATTCTGCCTGCAAACTGTACCAAAAGCAACTTTATCTTTACTTAAAATGCAAAAAATCATTTTAGAACTTCAAGCAAAAATAACACGTATTTTCCGTGAAGTTCAAGCAGGCAAAAAAAAAAAAGTGTGAGATCAAAGGACTACACTGTTTCCTTTTTAGAAGGCAAATGAGTGGAAAGAGCCACTAAATCCAACAATAGATCACTGTAGTCTACAAAAGAGATCCTAAGGCAGCAGTAGTACTGTTGGGGATTTATTTATTCATAAAGGTCTCACAGCTTTTACATTTTTACAACAAACTCCACAGCGCTCCCCTGGCAGGGGCTTGGAATGAGAAGATCTGCAAAGTCCCTTCCAGCCCAAACCATTCCATGGCTCTGTAATTCCATCTACTTCACTGCTCTCTGAGTCTTTGAAGTCAGCAGAGGCCTCAGGAGACCTTTCTTCACCTGATGCTGGTCTGGATCCTACTTTCACCTCACGCCAAGTCAAATCCACAGCCCCTTTAGCTCACAGTATGATACTTGTCTCATCTCCCACCTCCCAGCTCATTTTTATGGCAGTTTCAAAACATGTGCATACTGAACCTAAAATTTCAGTATTTGTTACTAAGCTTCTTATGATTAACATCAACACCTCTCAAAATGCCTTCAAGTATATGCTAATTAACCCAGCTTACTATCAAATTATAGCAGTCTTCTGAAATCATTTTAGCATCTTCCAAAAAGCATTTCTTCTCTCTCATATACAAATTCAGTGAAGAAACACTGCATATTTTTTACTTTTGACATTATAAATGTGAGCTACATAAGGGAAAAAAAAGTGTGGGATTAATTTATTTACCCCATAAGCAAACACTACAATGAAAGGATTTTCATAACATCATTCAAGTAATTTTCTTGAGGAAAAAGTATGTGTTATTCGGTTCCCTCTGGAAATTTGCATCCAGAACAATAAAAATGATAATAATAATAGTAATTGAAGTTTTAGGTGGAAGAAATCTCCAAAGCATTTAATCCATTTGCTTATATTCATTCCACACTTACATGTCACAATCCATAATTCACAAAACCCGAGCGTGACCTCAAGGCTATTTTGCATATCCATTAGAAGTCCATGGGGCTGCGGCATAATCTGCTTAATTAATGAATTCCATCAGCTGAATGCCAAGTCAAATAAAGAGCAGCCTGCACATGAGCAGCTTGCTTATCTGATGTTGTAAGTCCAGAAAGCTTCAACAAGCCAGACTTTCCATCAGACATCTCAACCCAACTGCACAGCAGCAAGAAACCCTCGGCTCAAAGGCGGCAACTGCAGACCCTGTCACACTCCCCATATAAATACATTGACAGCCGAGCACCAAATTTACATCACAAAGGAATATAAGCCTGACAGTCAAACACAGCAAATAGCTTCCTGATGCTCAAGTAATCAATGTTCCATTCAAAACAATGACTGACTTCTAGCTTTATTCAGTAAGGTCAGCTTTAATACATCTGGACAGAATGGTGCAGAGCCAACTCCTTTAATCTTTCTGCTGCCCTAAATTAGGAGAGGAGATGCTATTTTACATGCTTTTTATTCTTGAGGAGACAAGGTCTTTCAGGGGCTGTGAGTGGTAAGGGATGTGTCATCGACACACTGATGCTCTAATGCTTCATAAATCAGTGAGAGCCACGGGCATCCCCCCTCTGGCCTCCTCAGAGCCTGACTGTGCCCTCTTAACTGCTCCATTTGGTCATTCTGTGTCAAAGCCACACTACTTCCTTGCCTTTTATGGATAATTCTTCTGACTCCAGGGCCTTGATGCTGTAGTCCTTGCCTGAAACTCAAGTGGAAACAGCTATAAAAGCTTCTCTGACAAATACAAAACTGAGGTCTCCTGTGGCACACTGATGCTGAGAAACAGCTACTCATCCAACACTGTCACTTGCAGTTAACATCTTTTCAATAAAGCTTTCTCACATATATTCTAACATGACAGATATAAAGATCAGAAGATCAGAGCCTTTAGGAACTCCAGTAGAAATCTGGATCATACTCCTCTACAGTGTTTCATGCTGAAAATAATCTCACCCCTTATAGGCAAGTCATTAAAAATGTTATCACAGCTATTAGCAAACGATTCATTTTCCACCTTGTTAGAAAAATTAATTGCCCACTCCACTCTACGGCAGAGATAACTGGAGTTTGGTCTCCTCTCTGCAATCTCAGGAATGCACATCTCATTTCAGGAAGCCACTCAGCTTGCAGTGGGCACAGAGCACTTCTGGGGTTAGGTACCACTCAAGGAAATCCATCTTCTCTTGGAGGATATTGGATCAGACCACTGAGTAACACTTCTTGACAAAACAGACACTTTGGTGGAAGTTGAAGTGTGAACACAGAAAAGCAGGAACCCATGTCTGGCCTCCTGGGCTGCCAAGCACACACATGTCCAGTTTCTCATCCACCAGAACCCCCAAGTCCTCTGCAGGGCTGTTCTCACTGATTTCTCCCAGTCTGTACCCATGTCTGGCATTGCTCTGACCCAGGTGAACCTCTTGAACTTTTTGACCCTCTTGAGTTTCTCATGGACCCGCTTCTCAAGCTGGACACAAATGTCTTGTCATTGCGAACTTACCAGGGATGCACTCACTTTCACTGTCCGTGTTAGTAATGAAGGTATTGAAGAGCACCAGTCCCAGAGCCCTGAGGGACACCACTCATCACTGGCCTCTACCTGGACATAGAGCTCCTGATCACCTCTGCAACCATTCAGCCAATTCCTCATCCACTGAACAGTACACCCTTCCAATCCACATCTCTCCAGTCTGGAGTTAAGGATGCCATGTGGGACCACACTGAAAGCCTTACAGAATTCCAAGTAGATGACACTGGTCAGTCTTCCCTTGACCACAGTCTCAGTCACCCCATCATAGAAGGCCACCACACTAGTCAGGCATATTTGCCTTGAGTAAAGCTGTGCTGGCTGCCTTGGATCATCTCCTTGTCTTGCATGTGCCTAAAAATTCCTTCCATGAAGATCTGCTCCACGATCCTCCCAGGCACTGAGGTGAAATGCACTTTCAGTGTGGCATTAACACCTCCAGCGCAAGAGTAAAGCCAATTGTGAATAAAGAAATAACGTTCTTGCTCTTCTGGTGTAGAACTAAAGACAGAGGAGATTCCACACCATTCTGGAAAAAGGTATTCATGGTCCATCTACACTGCTTTGTGTACCTGCTGTGCCTCTTTTCCTGAGTGACGTATGCAGGAACACAACACAGCCCTCAGCCACTGAAATCTCCACACCTGACACTGCTGAGGGGACAGCAGCATGAAGGGCTAGATTTGCCCAGAGGTTTTGCTAACATATCTTGGTATTTTTCTTTTAACTTGAAGTATTCAGTAGGTTCACTGGTAAATCCTCTATTGGAAAAATCATCATCATCATCATTCTACTTAAAAGTACTTACATGTAATCAAACAAGCCATGGCAAAGGTTGGGAAACTACATAATTGGTTTTTTTCTACTGTTGTACACTATAATTCATCTGTATCAGTGAGTAAAATCTAAACAAAAAAGGAAGGTTCTGCCACAAAGAAGCAGTTCAGATAATATCTGCAGCTCAAAGCGATTTAGGTGTGAAAAAAGAGTTATCAGCAACCTACAAAGACATGATGTTAGACAAAAGTGCTATACTGAAACAGAAAGGAAAATGATGTTTTAGTGGCAGTTAGACACAAGTAACTTACACGTGACAGTTCTAAACAGTGAGAAGTAACTACAGAAAAGGGGTAGTTTGCAAGCAGCAAACAGTAGCACTTTCTGTAAACTTGTATTTTAATAGTTAAATGTACAACTCCCATGTTTTCCTGAATTTTGACACAAATCAGTAAGGGAAAACTCTGATAGCCTGTATTTCTGAAGAGTAAAAGAAAAAATAATATAAAATACAAATATCTATTTTCTTATGGTAGTGCTGAACTGCCTGAGAGTTTTTTGTACTCAGATGAAGGGAAGCATGCTGAGCTGAAATGGAAGAGACCGTCTCAAACAACGCACTTACCTTTTCAAAATGTAGAAACTTACCTAAGAGGAATGGAAACCTAAATATCCAACTAAACAGCTTTTGCTTTTTAAAGAAACATGAAGAACTTACTGGTTGTGGTCTGAACTGGTAACATGTAATAGTTCTTATTTCAAAGAAAATACTGTGCAGCACTGATACAGGGGTTGTTTTTTTAAACCACGGCAATACACAATGGTCAGAAATCACAATGTACTTCAGGCTGCACAAATTGTTTCCTTGAAGAGGAAGAAAATGATTCTCAAGCAAAAAAAGAGTTTAGTAAAGACAAACTCCAAGAATTTTACCTGCTGGGCACCAACATACAGTCGATGTCAGGTCTCTTTGTCTTGGGAATGGCGTACAGAGGATACCTATCACCGTGTCGAATCAGCACTTGAACTGACACCAGCTTAAAATAATGAGGGGCATGACCTAAAGTGAAGAAAGGGAAAACAAAAAAACAAAAAAAAAGGAGAAAAAACCACGTTACCTGCATACACTTTCTTTAATAAAAAAAAGCAGGTATAATAATTAGGTTGATAGCTTGGTATTGCAGTGAAAGAAAACACCCCTAAGAAAATACAACTTACCAACCCAACAAAGATTTCACTTCAGATTGCAAGACAAATTATACAAGACTGAGGTTCTTAGCACATCTCCACAGTACATCTGAAGCCCACCAACCACACAAAACATTATTCAAGCACTGAACTCCGTCAACACAGTAAGGTTATTCCACTTTTATAACGCCTCTCTTCCAGTCCCCATCATAATGATGGATTTTGCAGCATGTCTAATCTGGAGCTTTTTGATATATTAGTTTGTGATTTATTTGATAAGCATTAGTAGGATATGCTAATGAAGGACTTCACTCAGACTCGCTGCAGCCACCGTGGGGTAAAGAATGCAAATATGCCTTCTAGCTGACCATGTCTAATGGCTTGGAATTCCAAAATTAATTACTTCTGTGGGGTTTTTCTTCCAGAATCCCAAGTCAACTGTTTGAAATGCAGCTGACTTGTAACAAGAATTACAATTCAAACATTAAATATCTATACCTCTACCAACCCCTTCAATCTTAGGCCTATAGCTGACCACTGGCTGGAGACAGAACCATTTCCAAAAATCAAGACAACAGAGAGGATACAGAGGGAAGGAAAAAGCAGCAACATGTTTTGAATAATTTAACATAATTCAGCAACCAGGTGGCATTTGCTGCACCTTCTCCAAGCACCAATGAGCTGACAATGCAGGGATTTATCATTTCTAATAACAGCACATAGAAACAAGCACCTCAGCTGAGGTCTGCCCTCCCAAAGCTTACCTTCCATGCTGCGTTCAGCAATGGTGGGAATATTGCAGTAAACGTGAGCTTCGTAAACGGGGTCTATGGCAGGAGGCTCTGTCAGCAAATCAGGCATTATTCTCTTCCGGCTCTTAGGATTCAACCCATCTTCCCTGACAGGGTTTACTGGGATTAAATGCACTGAAAGATACAAAACATACACCGTGCATCTTCAGGAGAGTTTAGGGGCATATAGGATTATGACTTTTTTATCATTATTTTAAAGTAACTATGCATAAAGACTCTGGTTTCCATGAAAGTTGTCTCCATGTCATCTCTCTCAATAGTATACAACTTCGTTGTGATTTTTTTCCTGATTGACATAGCCCAGAAGAGCTCTTTGGCAAAGTCAGTGCTTGGCTAAGGCTTCGGAAGCAGACCTGGATGTAGAACAACTCCTCTATGTAGAGGAGTAGATGTAGAACAAATGCCTCTATTCTATTTTATTTTCTGGTACTTTAATCAGAAGCTTTAGAGGTGAAAAAGAGGAGGAAAAGAGTTCACATTTTTACCCCATTAGTCTTCTATCTTGAGAGAAAAAAAAAGAAGAAAGAAAAGACAAGAGAATGAATTTCAAAGCAAAACTTTACTAATTCTTCTGCAAATAAACAGCACTACAGACAGCAGTTGTCCACAGTACAAATGGCAAATTACAGGTACGTTCTATTGGCCAAGTTTCCAAGCCAGAAAGTTACAGGCAACAACTCTCAGCTTTCTGCAACAATTCTCTCTAGAGCAACCCACAAACGACATTGCTACTGCTCCCTTAATGTCACAGACAAGGAGTTGGCTGAAGTTCTCAAGAGGTCATGTAGCTCAAGCCAGCTTAGACACGGGAGTGTTTCAGCAGACAGGGGAAACCATACCCCAACAGCAAAAACTCCAAGGTAACTCTGGTCCTAAATTTTGGTGGGGAGACTTAAAAGCAAAATAAAGATTCTGCTTTTTTTATCTTAAGGCAGTTTAAGCCCTTAAAAAAACCCTGAACAGACCCCATTTTTATACTGAGACTATTAAGGGCAGAAACCAACAGATGCATACATCAGCTTATTAAAATCAAGTGCCTGTGATTCCTGGAGCCAAATATGTTGTTTGCAGAAAGCAAGTCTCATTTCTAATCAAACTAGTTGGATAAATTCCATGACACTGCCAGACAAGTTTAAGAATAAGGAAAAGCACTATATGTTACAGAGAAGCATCTAGTCTCTTTAAAACATTAAAAATAAATCTGAATATTAAGAATAACATTGAATACTATGAATAAAATTGAATATTAACACCAGCAGGACTGCCAGAATACATGTTTGCAGTTTAAAAAGCAACTGAAAGAACACTCTTAAAGGAGACTCTTAAGTCAGTACAACAGCTGTGGGTACAACTTAAAAATATTTTGTGTATTGGAAATGGACTCAGAGATTAGAAATAACAATAGTTCATGTACTAGCTGGTAAATATTGTCCTTATGGTACAATGAATATGCTTGGCTTATACCTGGGAAGAAGAAAGGACACATGATAAGCAGGATTTTCCTTTTACACACTGGAAATAACAAATATTGGGTGAAAATAATGACAAAATCAATCAAACTACCTATGCAAACACCTGGGTCTTCTATTTAACAGAGCTAAATAGAAAAAAGAATTACGTGAACTGGGCACCAGTCTCTGCAGTCTCCTGGAAATCTCCACCAAGTGCATATTCATGAAAATAACAAGTATTTCAGAGTTGGGGGAACGGGGACGGCCGGAACGAAGGGCACAACAGGAAAGAATGACAACACAAGACCAAGGACAGATGAATCCCAGCTGGAGATGCCTTCTCTTTGCTCAGCATGGTCACCCTGAAGAGCCCACCCAGCCACACTGGTCCTCCTCACCCCTTGTTAAAGTTCCTCAGAAGGTGGAACATTCCTGCAGTTTCAGAGCTCTGGGATGAGGATCCCAAGTAACACATCCTCTCTTTGTATTTCTGGCTGCTGAAACAACAGAGGTATTTTCCAGGCTCTTAGTCGTTTCTCAATTATTTCCTCATCTCCTACCATTCTCCGGACATTGTTAGTGCCTCATGTATTTATGATGTACTTCCCTTCCTGCCTCCCTTCTCATTTCAAGTACTTGGCCTTCATGCTCCTTTGCTGTCCTCATTTATCCCACTTCCCGCCTCTCCAGTCCTGCTTTGCACACCTCATCCTCTCCAGCTCCCTTTGCACAGAAGGCTTTGTTCCTTCATTTTTGTACTCCCTGTACCACACAGAGCAGTTCTCCAAAGCTCTTTGAAGAGCTGGCTGTCTCTCTGTATCCAAGGATTTCCCTATGGAAGTCCTCCTCTGCAGCGTCAGTCCCATCTCTGTCTCCCACGTGGGTTTTCTGGTCCGCTTGTAATGGGCAAACCTACAAACAGTGTTGGACTGATACAGCTCAGAGAGGAAAGGGAAAAAATAAATAAAAATAAATTTTAAAAAGCCCCTCACATGAAGCTGAAATTCATCTTTTTTTCCAAACTCAGTTCTGCTCTTCCAGCTGTAAATCATTACAAGGTCAGAATACTGCTGCACAGTTTTCACATTGTTTTTTACAGCTTAGCACTATTTTATATGAATTTCTCTATTAGTTCACACTAATGTACACTTGCCCAAAACAGAAATCTGCCAGTGTGCACATAGTTGTACTTAAATCTATGATTAAGAGAGGTTTTGAACAGCATTTTTCCACTGCTATGCCTTTCAAAGCTCATGTTTTACTATGACAGGAATACAACAGTGTAAACCAGAAATGGAACAGATGATTTTGATGTGCATTTACCACAGCCAGAGCAGTTAATAAAATAGACCTGAAACTATTTCATCATCTAACTGGAAGCTTTGCCAACATGGAAACTATAAAGAATATGGACATATTATTACCGAGGTAGCTTGACAACAAAAAGGGAAAGAGAACATATTTTATTTCCCAATATTCATAAACTCATTTTTATAACTAAAGAAGCTACATAAAAACTACTTTGAAGCACTAATTTTGAAAAAGTTATAGCGAGGAAAAAAAAGTAGGAAGTTACAGAAACAATAAAAGGAAAGAGAGCTCAGTGCAACTCCTCCCAGGCTAAAATTGTTTGAAACGTGAATAAAACTAAACACATAGGCTGGTATCAGACAAAAGTAAGACCTGATGGAACAGTCAGCTTCTGCCCTGTGAGACAGAGAGGCACCGGTCACACAGTATTATACCTAAATGCTGCTGTAGAGTCACTCTGTCACGAATTCTTGCAGCTCCAAACTGAAACTATTTTTTTAAGTCAACACAATTGAAAAGAAAAAAAATCCAAATTCTGATACTAAGTTTAATTAAACAAAAAACCTCCAGGAACCTTTACTTTAAATTACACCACAGAACCTGAAGATCACATTCTAAAATGAAGTCAACAGCTTGACTAAGAAACATCTTTAAGAAGAAATCCAGCGGCGTCTCAAACATTATGAGCATGGTTTTATTTCCAGTGCACATTAAGTATGACCTATATAAAGAGCAACAAGTTGATTTTCTGACTTCCATACTCCCCCCCACCAAGTTCCTGAATACCACGAAATATATAAAACCCCCCAAATATTAGACAAGTAGTTTCCAAGCAAGAGAGACAATCAATCAGAAGTGCTTTCAGTGGAACGATCGTAACAATTCCTACACAGCAACTAATCCCCTCTGGAAAAATGTCAAGTTTACCAAATCAGCTATTGTGCTCAGAAGCCCAAGCAGGGAGCCAGATACGCATTAGGGCTACAAAACTGACATGAATTTGACAGAATTCAGTACAGCAGAAAACAAAACACAAAGCAAAGTGCAATTCATGTAGAAAGAACACCAAATTAAACACTAAATCACTTCATTATCAATTTCTCTCCCTCCTGTAGTCCTACTCTCAGCTTTAAATACAAAAAGGTAGCAGCACTGTTTACCAAGAAGAAACACATTTATCCATGAACAAGAATCAACAACATTTACCTACAACCAGAAAGATGGGCAATAAAACCAGTTTCCATTGCTGTTTTCCCTTGTAGCTCCAACCAGCCTGAGAAGCAGCAGCACAAGTAGCCATGTTAGTCTCAATCTTCTGACTTAACAGAGAGCTGAAATTTTCATCTTTTATAATACAGAAGGTTCTTTCAGCCCCATGCAAACATACTATTTAAAACAGTCAAATAGAAATGCAGCCACACAGCAGAAATGAAAAACAGCAACCCTACTGTAGGTAACCTTATGCTGATGGGTAAAGAAAAGCAAACACGCATGTCAGAGAGCACAAAAACTTATTTATCCACTTCCACCTTTCCCCCCACCCCTTTCTGCTCCTACCAGGCTGGCTAGCACAGAGCAGAACACTCAGGCTTCTGAAAGTCTGGTGATGAATGTGGACTTCACACAAGCATTAAAGCTGGAAAAGACTTCCAAGATCACTGAATCCAATTGTTAACCCAGCACCACCATCTTCACCACTAAAACCTGTCTCCAAGTGCCACATCCACACCTTTTTCCTCATATCCAATCTACACCTCCCTCAGCACAACTTTAGGCAATTTCCTCTTGTTCTGTGGCTTGATACCTGGGAGAAGAGACTGATCCCCACCTGGCTACAACCTCCTTTCAGGTGGTTGTAGAGAGAGAGAAGGTCCCTCTGAGCCTCCTTTCGTCCAGGTTAAACGAATTGCTCTCTCCTTGAAAAAAACAGTAGTGTATGGAAGAGCAACCCAAAAGAGGCAGGAATTCTTGGAAACAACTAAGGTGGGGGGAAAAAGGTGAAGAAAAACAATCTGGAAAAAGCAGCTAAAGCACACATGGGCTGAAGAGCACGTGGTGCAACACTGAAGGTACGCTGCCAGTGGGGAAATGAAGCAGCCTGAGCACAGCACTGCCAGAGCTCTGGCATCCTGTAACTCCAGGTATGATCCCTGCAAGTCCCAGGTCTGCTCCCTGCACAGCCCCAGGTGTGGTCCCAGCAAAGCCCACCCTCATGCCCAAGCAGCACACCCCCAGGATCAGCTTTAGAGCTCTGCCTTGGATTGCAAATGCACATTTGGGTATCGGTGAAGTTCAAATGCGCCCGTGTGACACACAGCCCACCTTTCTCATTTTCTTCTTTTCTACAGCTAAACAAAGGCTTTGCCTGGCTCAAAGGTAAGATCTGTATTAACAACAAGGGCCTTCATCCATAATCCATAACACCACAATCACTCATGTGCTGTATTTGAATGCTGAGCAATCACACAAACAAAAAAGGTTTATTAATCTCACACTGGTCAAACTATCAAGTACTATCAAGTATCAAGAAAAATAACCAAAAAAGTATTTTAAAAGGCTTTCTAAGCCTGTGAACTTAAGTTTCTAAGCTTTAGATTTTATATTTATATAAAATATAAATTGAGCTACTAAACTTATACGGTCTTAAATTTTCACTGGCTTTTAGTATATTAAGAATGTGTAGTTTAATTAAACAAAAAAAAAGCCAGTAATTTTTATTTTAAATCATGCCTCTTGCCCTACAGAACCTGAGGAGGAATTTTTTTTATGTGAGATCTGTCCACACTAAACCTACAAAGAAGTGACAGTCGTCAGTGTCTTGGCAGTCTCTATCCCTTAACCTCTTCTTTCACCACAACTCTGCTTCCCCAAGCAGAGTTCCATTTTCTCCACTTTTGCTGTCTCTCTTTGCCTATTGAGAAGCAAGTGGAGCAGGGGTCCCTAAAGCACAGCTGTGTTCATGGGCAGCCATAGCCCTCTCTCTGCTACAGAACAGGCTCTGAGCTTCAAGATTTTCTTCCCACAGAGCTGCTAAATTCTCTGAGCACAACTACAAAGGAGAGGAAAAAAAGAGTGAAGGGAGCTATGGGGGAGGTGGGTAACAGAGAGAGGAACAGTGGGGGACGGAGGAGGGCACACACTTCAATTTAACCTGGAATAGCAACAAAATGCTCTGCCTTGACAAACTCCTGAGAAGATAAAGAAGGTGCCATGGAGGGTAATTTCTCCACAATATTTCAACCTAACAATTGTGTGTGTTCCAAGGTGGCACAGATACAGCCTTCAGACTGCAGCTGTGGCAGGGCAGCAGAGGTAAGCGCTCCCCTCCTTACACACTTGAAATGTTCCCTACCCAAACTCTGAAAATGGATGATTCAAACACAGATTCATCAACCTCAGTACGGAAGAGGGCAGGAATTTCCAAGCTCATGGCATTCACTAAGCAGCCATATGGGAGCAAACAGAAAACAGAGACTACAGATCCCCTCCTCTGAGTTTCCAGGAGTTTGCAAACACTCAGCACCAGTGGTGAGTTATGGGCTGACACATGCCCAGACACATATACCTATTTAGCACACTCCATTTTGTGACTGCAGCTGCTGTTTTTCCTTCTGTAAAAGAGATCATAGTAATTTAGAGACTTTTCAAGCAGTCTTACAGCACAGTCATATTGCCAGCACCCTACATGTCAAGTTCTAAGACAAACTTTAAAAAAAATACTCACAAAGACTATTTAGGTGTAGCAGGCAAGTGGCAGATATCATTGAATAAATATTCTTTTCATGCCAGTGTTTCTAATCAAAAGTGCTGAAAAATGCTTGCTACAGCAGCTTTGAATACCTGTATTTCATATTGCAGAGCCACAGTTCTGCCATGGCCTTCAGCACAGCATATTTTGACACCAGAAATTAAAGCCCACTAGAACAGTTCTATCGATCCTATCAAATAAACATGGACATCTCCCTTCCTACAGCAAAAAAACCAATTACTTTGGAAGGCCATGAGGAATGCTGCAGCAGACTTGTGAAACAGAACATTATATTTCAAATTCTTACAAAGAAACTTTAACCTGTCAAGAGAAATTGATTAAATTCACATACCTAGGGAGTTGGGTGGACTGGGGGGGCGGGGGGGGGGGTCCATTTCAGTGCATTCATCTTTGTTGGGTAGATTTCTGCATTACTTGGGTCACTATTAGAAAAATGCTGTTTTTAAAATTCTGTTAAGTGCTATGTTTGTATCTCCTCATGTGGTTCCCTAAACTACATATTCATAGTGATGACACAGAAGTTACAGTTCCATTTCCTTCCCCAATTACTTCTTGTGATTTAATAAAGAAAAAAGGTGGATTCCCCTTTTCTTTTAGCCTTCAGTCACCCCAGAGCCTGAAGCATCAGGTCCCTTCCTGCCCTTCTCCACCTGGAGAACTCAGCTACAGTCAGTCTCCACCCGAAACATGCTGGAGATGGGAGCAAGGCAGTCAACACAAGGAACCACTCTCCTCCAACTGGGAAAAAATCCAGGGGAAATTTGCAGTGAAAATGCTGTTTCCCTGTTTAACGTGTAGGAAATGTAAGTTTTCTGAAGCATCCTGTGTATCACAGGTTCACTGACAGGAAATGGGAACTCAGGGAGACTAGGAGGCTGCAGGTCTACCTCAGCTAACCCACTGGAAGTCAGATCTGATTGAGGGGGAATGAGTGAAAGCTCTAGAGTATTTAGATTTTTAATGTGCATGTTTTGAAGAAAATCACAGACATGAGGACACGAGGAAAAAAACCCTAAAGACTTAACAATACTCTCCTGCCATGCACAGCGAAATGGAAGTCTACACGTACACCCCAGTATGAGCTTTCTCACCACAGTCCTGGCTTTCTCCCCAGAACAATCACAATACAATTGCAGCTACAACTTGTAAGTGCATCTTACTTTTTCTAATCCATCCTGGTGTCACTTTCTCACATGAAATGCAACCAAAAGCTTGTTCTTCAGTCTAACGCCATCTGAGTTTTCAACCTTCTTAGTTTTCAGATCCCTAAAGTTTTCCACTGGAGATGCAAATGTTCCTATGGACAACTGAGAACTACTATAAATAGGCGCTCTCCGTAGCTGTTTTTCACAGAGTTAGACAGAAATAGCCAACCCTCTCACCCCTTTCCAGGAGTGGGGCAAGGCCTATTTGTCTCCCTATTTTCTGACTCACAAGTTGTGAACTTCTTTAAAAGTTTTCCTCATTTTGGGGCAATTGCCAAAAGCAGCCATTGCCCACGGAGCCAAAGCTTGCAGGTACTGACCCAGGGCCTTATTCCATATCAGAGTCAGGGCAAAAGATCAGATTTCAGTACTTGTGTATTCATGTTCAAAGGTAAAATAGAACAACTACACACAACCACCATGCCTGGTAGCTTACCAGCTTTAAACCACTCACACCAGTATTGCAGAGAACAGGTTTCTTATTTCCAGCTGCATTAGCTGCACAGCTAGCAGAATTTTTTACAAGGTCACAATTGGACTTACATGAGGAAAATAAATATGTTAAGAAAATCCTTTTTGCACTAAACACGACATGGCAGGCCTTGCACTCTTGTGTTTGAGACCTAATTTAAGCAGATACATTAAATTATACAATGTGTGCTTGCATTTATTAAGTCCAGATGTGGCTCTGAAAAGAGCCTTATAGTTGTAGGGGTTTCCCTCCACCCCCCCATTGTTTTTCACTGGACAATTCAGAAGGGCATATGGCACTGCTTAAACAGCTTCCAGGATTTTCAGCCTGACAGCAATAACACAGCAATGCTGACTGCAAATCTGAGCCTTCTCATGCTCTAGAGATGACAATCATTTTCCACTTCTCCTCCCAGAGTGAAAAATTACTCGCCATATTTTATCGTATTTTCCTACTGCACTGAAACTCTACAATGTTCACCACCGAACAGATTTGTATTTTCATCAATTTAATGTACTACTTTCTTTAAAATAAATACACATGCATATTAAAGCTTTTCCTTTCCAGCACATCACTAATTACCCCATTGCTTGGCTCCACACTCGGTCTGGAGGGGGTGGGGGAGGTTCCTACAAGACATGCAGACAAGCACAGATTTGCTGCTCTATAAACACATTGCTCAAGTCACATCTTGCTCGTTCTCCAGGTTGTTTAGTGACAAGATGCAACAGGAGCCCCAGCAGTGCTTACAGTGATGCAGTTACGTTGGTCCCAGGCCCACCACAGGCTCACTGGGATTCCCAAATGAGAAGAACAACAAACACCACAAACCACCACGCTCTGAAGGAAGTCCCTCCTATTGCTGAGAGCTGCCACATCTCATCAGGCTGTGAGATGACTTCAACTACATCAAATCAGTCCTGAGGGCCACCAAACAAGGCTTAAGTACACAAAGACTAAACAGGGGGGAATTACGGCCTGAGCACATGATTTTTATAAATACTGTAGATCCAACCACTGCTGCTTATCCAACAAGACTCATGAGCATTGCAGTAAGATTTTAAAGCACTGTCCTGCTTCTGTCTACAGAACTCAGCAACTGCTAAATGAACTAATCCAGCTGAACTGTCCTGGAACAGATTTTCAAAACAGCTTTTATCAGCTGTGTTCAGGAACTGTTGGCAACTCTTCCCATTTCCATAGTATTGTCTCAAAATAAAGATCAACTGCTTTACACTGATATACACTATACTGAATGCCTCTGCCACCCTTTTCCAGGGGGTGGGGACCTTTGCTTTTAGTTTGGGGTTTGTGTTTGTTTTTTCCTTTTGTCCTGCACGATTCTCACAAATACTGGAGTAGGAAGCTGTGCAGCAGCAATTACAACATGACTGACAAAAAGATGCTTGGCAGATTTCACATGTGAACTGAACACCAACATAGCAGCCAAGATTCAGCACAGCAGAAGAAAATGCGGCAAGAAGTATTCTCAGGAACATGAACTGCAAATCCCCTGGCTTCAGTGATCCTTTCTACACAGAAATATGCCCCATAAAGCAGAGTTCAAGATGGTTCAAGAGTTGCTCCTGTTCTGTTACCCAGCAATCTGTTGCTGACACTTCACATCTCTGACATGGGCTCTCTGCAGCTGAAGCCCTCTGAGTGCTCCCTGCACACAGGGGAAGTGTGCACTACCGTTTTCTATCATCCTAGATGCCTCTTTTCCTCAGGGTTCTCCTCAGACAGCATCCTAAAATACTCAGAATGTCTTCTGACATTCAAGTCAGCTGTTACTATGGAGTGTACTAGAAAATCCAGCCATTGAAACAGGAATCCCAAAATACACAGGTAAAACAAAGAAATAAAGGGACTTAAAAACACACCTTAGCTCTGCCCACCACATCATCACAAGTAATGCTCCCCTGGTGTCAAAACACGAAGGCAGCAGCTTTTGGGCTGCAACAAACTACATCTGCTCACTGGTAAAGGCATCTTCTGATCACCTCTCCTGAGCTGCTTCCTGCACTTGCCCGCAGCACCTCTGCCTGCACTCCTGGGCCAGGGGCAGAGATCTCTGTCCCTCAAA
This sequence comes from Gymnorhina tibicen, assembly GCA_013399875.1. Classification (NCBI taxonomy): domain Eukaryota; kingdom Metazoa; phylum Chordata; class Aves; order Passeriformes; family Artamidae; genus Gymnorhina; species Gymnorhina tibicen. The sequence goes on from VXAZ01006886.1 coordinate 1,484,557, forward strand.
GGGCTGCCACCCCAAAGGCAGGGACACACACAGCCTCTGCAGCTCAGCCACAGCCTCTGCAAAGGCACAGGGCACAAACTGCTTAATATGTTAATGTCATCAGTCAGACACAATCCACACAATCCACAGACATCTGGCACTTCTCTACAGCAGCGTCCTTCCAAGATAAAAAGCCTTACAAATTCAAATCAATATTTTCACTACTGCATTAAATTAGCACTTTTCTGTTTCGTATCTAATCCCAACTGCTTTCTGTCCACAAACTGACCTGCTCAGGGAAGTGATTCTCAACACCATATGCCACTGCTTACCCAAGCCAAGCCAGCTCACTTGTTCGTCCTTGTCAGCACGAGGGCAGGGCACAGAAAGCTGCCATGGATTTGCCAGCAGCAAACCTCAAAACAACATATTTAATACAGTAGAACCTGCGAGGTTTTTGTGCTGGGGAAGCCTGCCATGACAGACCTAGTCATTAATCTCAGGAATTCAGAGCAGTGCTCTCTGGATCAGAGAATTATTGGTATCTTTGGGACCCTTGCCATAAAACAGCTTAGGGGAAGACAGTGAATCTTATTTCTTGTCTTCATTCAGCATTAATGTGCACAGTTGGCAAACCAAAAATCACACCACATATGTTTACAGCTCCTTTAATCCAACCATCTCACAAAAACCATGAAGGGAGATCACTTCCACTTTATAAGACTTCATATTTTACTGCAGCAAGTCCACAAAAGCCCCAGTCTTTTAAATACAAACTATTTAGACCCTGCCTCATTTAAAATAAACCACAATGCCATTTATTATGTACAAGCACTGCTTTTCTCTCAAAGTGAGCTTTGAAAAGCTAAAAGGAAACTAATTTTGGGAACAGAGATTACTCTTATTAGAAAAAAAAAAGGCAATAAAAAACTGCCTGTAGGCATTAAAATCCTCAAAATCAGTACCATTTGAGAGACCTTGTTAATCACAGAAACTCCACATGCCCAAGAACACACAGTAAATTTTTCAAAAACCTTCACAGGCAAGTGACAAGACACTTTGGATTAAGTCAGCCACTACATCGTTTCAGCAATGAGAGCCCAGCAAAAGCACAGATAAAAGAACAAAACTCCCTGAAAGATAAAGCACAAGAGAAAAATTAAAAATACTAAGAAGAAACATGAACAACTGTAGGAAGCATATTAAGCATCTCTCTTTCAGATACACACAGTGGAACCAGCACATCCATAAACCTGACGGTTTTCAACTCAATCTGCAGCAGCACTGTGGGGATTAAGGAAGGCACAAAGCACAGCTCAGAGAAACAAACCTATCATCAAACATGAAGTTCAAGTAGCTCTCCATGCTTTTCAGAAGACTGCACATGGCCTAGAAACAGGGAAAGTACAACTGCATTACACCCACTGACATTAAGGTAGTTTTCCTAGTGCTGTCCAGTTGAAACTGCACACTGAACAAGGAGGGAAGAGAAATTTGGGTCAGAATATCCTCTAATGAAGATGCAGAACCCAGATCTCAAAGGACAGCAAATGATTAATGTATGATGAACCCATTTGCAATTAATAGATAACATTGTCCTAAAAGCTCTGATAAAAGTAAAGTAAGAGGGATAAAGCTAATAAAGTGTAAATTGATTGTGAATTCTCAGAAAACTGGACTAACATCAGAGTGGTCAGCAAAAGATTAACAAAAGGCTCCTACTAAAACAAAGCAGAGTGACAAGGCTGTATTTGCCTTCTTAGCTTCAGACATCCAGATTTTGCTTTGATGCCATCGTCTCTGTATCATGAGAAAAACAGAAGTACAAGGGAAGGCAGCCCTGCAGCAAGGGGATGAGCAGCTGAGAGATCGCTTATGGAAAGAGCAAACCTTCAGGGATGAGAATCACTGCCCAGTGCCCAGCCAGCCCCGACAGGAACACGCAGCAGGGAGAGCAGAACCAGACACAGGCGAGCTCTGCCTTCGCTGGCTCACCCACAGGTGAGCAAAGCCCAGAGCCCATGTCCCAGAGAGCCCCAGCAGGCACGGCTGGGGCCCTACACTGAAATCTGCTATCCTGAAAACCCCAAACAAGAGCTAGAATGCAAACCCCACACAGAGGGGCCCTGCTCTTGTGAGAATTAAGGCTGCACATTGTGCAGATTTCACCTGCCTGAACTAACCCCGACTCACCAAACACTTATAAACAACGGAACAGCCGCACATTAGAAACAGTATTCTCTATTTGTTATCTCTACAAACAAAACAGGGTGAATTTCCAAGCTTAAAAACAGTGTTTCAGTTGTTAAAACACAGTTTAGCCCAGTATACAAGTAAGGTATGGAAAAATCCCAGGAACAATTTTATTGGCTTTAAAAGACAGACATGCCCTTCCAAAACACGCCGGCAGTGACCTGTAAGGCAGCCTGACTCAGCTTCAGAGAGCTGTGAAAAAGGAAGGGCAGAGAACTGGTTTAATGACAAAACAGAATTTGCTAAGACAAAAATAAATAAATCATGTGACCCACTGCTACAGCATCAACTGTACAGCAGCCTTCAAACATGCTGTAACAGTTCCTGTTAATTCTGCTTAAATACAGTCCAACTAAACACCATGGATGAAGTCAGAATATATATTTAAAGAGGAATTACGAAGTTCTGTAGCCTGACAAGCAACTTTCATTGGTCAAATCGCATCTCAAGCAACTTAACCTGACCTATATTTAAAGCAACTATTTTGAAATCGTTGCTCTATTTTTGTAGAAGAAAGTAAGACTGTCCCATAGTATAATTCTGAAGCATTCATCATGTCTCCTCTCCCTTCAAGGGTTGATTTTGTGGACTGATGCATTATACCACCACTTCTGAAAATCACAAAAAAGTTATTTAAATCTCCAGTTACAACATAAAAAGGATCTTTAGCAAAAATCTCTGTATTTACAGTTAGTTCTCTTCACTCACTATTAAAATGCACAAAGCCTTGGACTGATTATTTGTGGGTTGTTTTTCTCTTTAATCTTAAATTCAGATTAAATTAGCGCTTTCCAAAAAACCCAGAGAGACTTCTCATGAGTGGAAAATTTGCCATGCTTATGAGCTTGAAGGCAAAATTCACGAAGGGAGATATCTGCTCTCCTTTTAATTTTGTATGCTGGTAACACATGACAAAAGCAAGTTCTCTACATTAAGAATCCTAAAGCTGTGGCTTTTTAAATATAGTTACTTGTCTACACCAGCAAAATGCAATACCCACCCAAGCAGCCACTGCCCCAGGGCTCTGGCTCCCAGCAGGGGCTGAAGGAAGCCGTGGTGAGGATCTCAGGCTAAGCCCCAAACACCTCAGTGTTGCACATGATGCCCACACTGTCCTCATAAACTAAGAGCTGCATGCAAAGCAGCCAACAAAATAAAACTCTACTGCTTTTCTGTCTGGGAAATCCTAATTTCTGTTTCCTGTGACTCATCTTTAAAACCAAAACCTCCAGTGCGAAATCAAATCACAGAAAGTAGAGGGGAATTATTACTGGAACAGCAAAATGTCATTTCCAGACATGCTGATACACCAACACCCAAGCCTGAACCATCAAGGCAGGGAAAGTATTTTTAAAAAACTCCAAAAAGCATAAAACAGCTCTCCACACTTTAGACGGGAACCAGCACCCTGCCGGAGCAGTGGCCAACATCCTAAAAAGCAGTGGCAGATACCAAAATTCTTTTTATCAAAAGGCAAGCCGAAGCCACTGATCAAAGTATCAAAGTATGCAGGAAAACAAACTCTAAACCAGAAGAGAAGCTCCATGGGCAAGAGCTGCCCAAGAGCCAGGGCCTTCAGAAGGACAGTCTGGAATTGATACTGGCCACAGGTTATAAAAAGCATCCCTGTAAAAAGGGATGCTTTCCCACTATAGTTTTAGTCCTCTTCTCTTGACTGTTACTTTCCTTAGACCTTCAGTAAACAGAAAAAGAAAAAAACCAACAAAAAAGACAAAAAAAACCCCCAACAAAATAAAACAAAAGTATTTACTTCATGGAAAAAATTAATTTACATGTTTTTGATTACAGAGTAAAAAATCATTGTCAAGCAAACTCTACAGAGTTTACACATGGCATCCTTCCAACTAGCTTTTAAATTGCCTTTCAGTTTGGTTTATTCAAGGTAACTAATGGATAAATATTTGAAACATCCTGAGGAGACCCACCCTGAGGCTCCCTCAGCTGGTCACTGATGCTCCAATGTCGTGGAAGGCCCATGTTTGCCCAGTAATGGGGTTCTCAGGTACCAATCTTCAGCAGAAAAAGAGAGCAGCTCCTCAGGCATACTTACAACCTCCTGTTCTGAGCTGACCTAATGGCTAACCAATGCAATTAACATTGACAGGGTCCTAAATTCTGTCTTTTCCCCTTAGAGTGAGGCTGCAGGACCACAGCTGGATTCTGATGCATCCTCAGAATGCAGCTGCACTGCCATCCTCTGTCCCTGAAACGCAGGAGCTGCCCCCAAGCACTGCATTTACCTTCCCTTCGCACTGCTCCGGGTGTGTTCCACAGCACAGAGAAGGAAGAAAGACCTCAGCCACTGCAACCTCTTCTTATGGTAAAAAAAGAATAAAGTATCCCTACATACATTCTCTGTGTTTGCACAGAAGGAAACTGCCCGTTTTTAGTCAACAGCATTATGGATAATGTTTACAGAGACAAAAATACAGCCCACAGTCCAGCACAGGTCATTTTTCCATTCTGCAGTCTTCCTGACAAAGCAAAACACTGAAAACTTTAGATAAAAACAATGTAATTACATTTTAGAACAGCCTTAACTGACAAGTCTATCAAAATCAGCTCTCCTTTTGTCTCTAATGCTGAAGTTTTAAACTGTTTTACAACCATGACCATTTACATAAACAAAGAGGAGAAAAATAAAAACACATGTGGAATGATAAACTATAAGAAAAATATGAAAAAAATACGGTTTAAGAAAAATACTTCACTCTTCTGTACATCTGGCCCCAAACATAAAACTAGAGGGAAACAATGACAATTCCTAATAAAACTTTAATCTGCCAGTCATATTTGGTTTGGAAGTCAACCAGTTTCCCTATCCAATGGGTTTCCCAAACACAAACTCTCCATCAGACAGAATTATAATTATCCATCAGAGACATCAGAGTATGTTTTTGCCCAGTAGTGGAACAATTTTGTGTTAACTTTTAACACTGTCATTTTCCTACACTATTTAAAAATTCAAACATGTACAAAATCCAGTGGCACTTGTCATTCCAGAGAGGTTCCCTCTGTTGCTGATTGCTCCAGGTTTCACTCTGTACAATGCATTAACAGCCAAACCGAATTTGAGGGCACATCTGGTCCCCAGTTTTTGCTTCAAAGTCCAGGCCACGCAATTATATTAAAGATGCCTAGAACTCTTCAGGTTTGTATGTTTTCAGCAAGTATAAACTCCCTTTTAAACATGTTCTATGTGCCTACCAGAAATGGTAACCAAAGCTGACAAAACTATGAATAGGTATTAGAATATTCTAGTAAATTTTCAAATGTGTCTCAAATGCATTTCTCCCATCGTCCACCAGGCATGTGCAGAAAAAAAACTTGTGGCATTATTTCTCTAAATAGATACACGGAGCTTGAAAACAGTAGGACTTCCTGAAGAAAGTTCCCTTACCCTACTGCTCCAAGTGAAATTCCCAGGAAAGCAGCCAGCCCCTCAGGCAAAGAGACCCTGTGCCTTCTGCTCCTGTACAAGGACACAGAGAGCAGAACCAGTCAGGTGCCCCACTGTCCAAAAGGTACAGGACAGAGGACCCTGGCAGGAAGGAGGGTGTCTTACAGGATCCATAGCATCACACCACCTTGCAGAATGACCAGTACAGTTTAAAAGGAGTCCCCAGCTGTGCAGCAAAGCGCGGTCTCCTTACATGTCTCCTTCTTTCCAGGACAAGGAGATGAAGAAGATGCAGCTGGCATTCGATCCAGCCAGCCAAGCCAGCACACAATGTGCAACAAACATGAACCAACTGCTCCAAGAGCTGCCTGCTGTACTCCTGGGACAGAGCTCTGAGGGCAGCTTCCGACCTGGAGCCTTGCCAACTGCTCCCTGTCCTTCCACTGAAACTGTTGGTGGGAGAGAATATTTCAAGCACCCAGAGCTGTTGTTTGCTGTCGAGAGAGACACTGGGGGAAACTTTCTCCATGATTTACCCTGTAAGTTGAACTATTAGTATCCAGGTAAAGCACCAGCCTTGCGGTGAAAACAACACAGGAAAGCAGACTACAGAACTCAGAAACCGCAACAGAAAAGAACAAACAAAAATCAAAACAGGGGACAGTTTTCTATCAGTCCTAGGTCCATCCCCAGCCTACCAACACTGAAGATTCTGAGGTCCTACACTGGTTGTTTTCCCCAGCATTTCTCTCCCTGTGTCTAAACTCAAGATGTGACAACTATTAGCTCTGAAACAGTTGCCTCAGGAGTTTGTGTTACAAGCAAGGACAGACTTACTAGGACTGCTGACATGACACCCATCACCTCCACTTCATCGTGGCTGCAGAAATCACTGCTCATAAAGCAGTTCCAGACCCTTCCCAGCACAGTCTATTAAAGTAAACCAGCATCATTTTCTGTTTGACTGGGTGGCAGACTGCTGCAAGCAATTCCTGAACCCTCACAGCTCAAGCATGAGCCAGACTGAGACCTTGTCAGCCATCCCAGTGTGGGCTGTTTGTAATATTGAATCAGAACCTGTGGAAAATCAGCTGAGCTTGGCTTTTACTACTCCTTTCACTTCAGAGTCAGCCACAACTCACAAGTCTGGCTTCAAATGCTACAGTTCTACATGTGGACAAGAGGGATAAAACATCAAACATTTACAGGAGTTATGCCCTGCCCTAATGCACAAGTTTACAAAAGGAAGATATGTACCACTTCTATAATTATACATTTAGTATTACTGTTTTGCTTTTATAAACAAATTTATCACAGAAAGGAAGAGACATTTTCAACATTCCATGCTTAGAAAAGCAGTAGCATGTTTTAAAATTACCAGCCCTCCTCCACAAAGCTGTGCACTGCTTGCTAACAGAGATTCACAACCTCACAACAGCATAAAACATCCATTTCCACTCCAAATGCTTCAGGAGGTACCGCCCTTCAAACAAAACAAAATAAAACAGTGGCCTCAGCATTTTCCTGAGTCTAAATGTATAAACATTCATTTTCATTCTATGAACGTAAATCATATTATCATAGAACCATGTAGGTTGGAAAAGGCCTCTAAGATCAGCTCCAACCATTAACGATGTTCACCACCAAATTATGACCCCAAGAGCCACATCTACATGTTTTTGAAATCCCTCCAGGGATGGTGGTTCCACCACTGCCCTGAGCAGCCTGTTCCAATGCCCAACCAGCCTTTTGGTGAAGACATTTTTCCTAATGTCCAATCTAAACCTCCCCTAGCACAACTTGAGACTATTTCCTCTTGTCCTATCACTTGTCACCCGGGAGAAGAGACTGACCCCCACCTTGTACAAATTTCTCTCTGTAGTTGTAGAGAGTGATAACATCCCTCTGAGCCCCCTTTTCCCCAGGCTAAACACCCCCAGCTACCTCAGCTGCTCCTCACCAGACTCGTGCTCCAGACCCTGCACCAGCTCCACTGGGGAATTGCTCCAGATCTCAGTATCTGTCTTGTCATGAGGGGCCTGTAGCAGGATGTTCTGCCTAAGTGTGGGTAAAACAGCTCAAATTTTACCCCATTTGCAAAAGTTATCAGTGATGGATGGAGAAGTAGGGGGTCATGCTGATTTTGGTGTTGAAGAATGATGAGAACAGCCTGACTCAACAATCCCGAAGTTAAACATTCCGAGGATGTGAAAAAACCTGTGTTTGACAGAAACAGGCACTGGTGAGGATGTGACAAAGTTCCTGATGAAGAAAGCAACAAGTGATAGCACTGGTAACTCACCTGAAGCTGCTGAGCTGCAGGCTGCCCAGCTGGCACAGCTCGCCTAGAAGCACAAGGTGGTCGAAGAAGAGTTTTGTTTTTGCTGTGGAGATGGTCTTTGCTCCAAGTTTGGACTAACTGCTCTACATCCTGAAGCTGGCAGAAGTATCAGGATACCTGAATGTCTTGGTTCCCATTGGATTGTATTGCAGTTCTCATTAGGTAAAAGTTTCTGTATCAGTGTTGGTATTGGCAGTGGCTTCATGGTGCCTGCCTGCTGCAGCTTACATGCTTTTTAAAGCACCCCTCAAACATCCTTATCTCTAGCAGAAATGTTATGTTCTAATTAAGTAGAAAATAATTTTATCTTTAGATGAAATGTGATTCACTCTCCTAAATGCCTACCTCCTCATCTCTAAATAAAACTCATTTTAGTTAACAATTCAGTTTCATGTTTCAGCTACAGCTCCTCTAGGACCTTCGCCCTATGCACAATTCCTAACCAACCCTACAACATCCAGGGCAAGGCCATAACGAGCCCAAGGAGCAAAAGAAGCTGCAATCAGATTTGCTGGCTTGTGCCCAGAGGAGGCTCAAAAAGCAGTTCAGAGCCACAGGTCCCTTTATTACATGCAGATGAGTTTAAGCACACACAAATAATAGCAGAAACCCATGAAGCTCCTTTCATCTTCTCTCTCCCCCTTTTTTAAAGTTGTCTGTCATGTGCAAAAGACACATTCTAAATCTAACATAGCATTTTAGGTTTTGGGGTTTTTTTACTCCATGCAAAAAAAGCATAGCCCAGAAAGACTGTGCTCATTAAAACACGATGAAAGATTACAACAACAACGAAGAATGTTATCCTGTCCTATGGACATGCACTTTTACTTGCCCTCTAACAGCAACTCATTACATTGCTGTGCATCAGTACAGACCACATTATCACAAAACACAGCTTTACCTAGGAAATGTTCTCTCTCATGAAGCAGGGGATAATCAGCCACAGGGCACAGTGCTCATCTGTCCCCTCCACTGCCCTGCCTTCAGCACCACCTCCTGCTCACTCATCAGGACACCAGGGCCCTTTGCACTGACCCACAATAAATTTACCTGAAGCACAACACAATTTATCTGTTCTTAAACAAACCAACCACTTGTGATGAACCAATTCAACTGTGTGAAGTTTCCTGATGTGAGGGTACAAACCAGGAGAAGTTGCAGCACTCAAACCTCTCACAGCAGTTTCCTCAATCCCATCTGGTCTGATGCAATGTAAAATAGGAATTGCAGCAGTTTTTGACTCCAATGTGGTTTGTCTACTTTCATGGATGGATTCAATCACATTCAATTACTTAACTGCACTACAAAATGCAGATTTTTTTTAAAATAAAACAGCCTGATTCGAACTCTCTAGATTGTATAGATTCCTATATGGCACACAAAACTATGTTTCTTACTTTTCTGGAAAACAAACAAAGAAAAATCCTTACAAACGAAAAAAAAAACCCCAAAACAAACCCCAAGTATTTCAATACAGAAAGAATGCTTAAACAACATGTAATCACGGCCATTTTTAAGCACACCTACAGACCACTATATGTGGAAAACAAAACATGAGGACACTTACAGAATTGTAGACTGAGGCTCAGAAAGGCTAATAAGGCTGCCAAGGCCAGCAAGAACAGAAAACGGTTTCGGAAAAGCATTATTATTCACTCTGCTTGCTCTTCATGGTTTCATCTTCGGATATCTGTGGTTCCTGCAAACAACAAAACATTGGCAAATATGTATTTCAGATGTGGAAGCATCAGCTATAGCAAAGAAAATTCAAATATCCCTTTGACAGTGTCAAGTTATTCCTTAAAGGCAAGCACACGAGGCAATTCAAATTGGCAACAACAGAATGGGTAAGTTGCCTTCACCCTAATAATAGGATTAACTGTATTTCCACAACAAAACTTTCAGGTAAATGAAAAGATTCCCATTTCCCATAAAATTAAGCTTGCTCCTGCTAACACAGGGTTAATACTCACATCCACAATTCTTATTTAAGAGACTAAAGAGTAAGAAAAGCTGTCAATGCCACTACACAGTAAACAAAAAAGTAATAAAACCTCAGAACTCGTTACTCGCTGCAAAAATAAAAATACAAAAAAACCAAGCCCTCTCCTGAAAACATCCAAACACACTTTTCCTTGCAAAATGACATTCCAAAGAGTACAAAAGTGCTGAAGTGCCCTGTTTTCACAGATGTACGTTTTCCTGTGGAAAACTGCTCTATATAAGGGATGGGGGGGGGGGGGGGGGGTTGCTCTCCTCCCTACATGCCTTTTTTTTTTTTTAAACAGCCAGCTGCTCTTATGTGCAAGAGATGCCTCTTCTTAGCACTGACAGCGTGTTGCAGGAAATTGGTTGGTCTTGAAAGAAATCTTCTGAGATTCCCAGATCCTTTGAACTGAGCTCTGTTTATGACAGAACTTTCAAACATGTTGACAGAAAGTAACTTTTTTCCCCCACCACTGTTTCTTTTTGCCCCAGCACTTATTTCCTCACAGAAAGAGGCCTCTCTTTTATTTTTCCTGCTTTTGAGAATGACAAGTCTTACATACACATGTAATTAATACATATTTGCTTACCAAAACTCTTCTGGACTCCAAAATCTAACCATCTTAGCAAGATTTTAATCTCTGAGTGCTGATAAAATCACAACCTCTAAATTCTCTTTTATTCTACACTCCCTCTTTTCCCCCCCCAATTAATTTTCTTACTAGTATTTGAAAAGGTCTCAGGGATCATTAAACTTATTTTATCTACTGGGGTTGGTCTTGAAAAGAGTTGTGGGATGTATGAGGTGCCCCAAGGGGGTTTTAGCAGCACGAAGCAATGGGACCCACGAGCACAAATGGTAATCACAGAAACGAAGGCTGTGGGGCTTGCAGTAAGTGGAATCCATTACAAACATACATTTTGCAGGATTCAGGTCTTTCCATCTCATTTTACTTGTACAGCTACCTTTATAGCTTTTGGAAACTGTGGAAAAATGGAAAGATCTGGAGATTCTGAGAAGCAAGAAACCAGAGTCATTACAGTATTTTTCCGAAATGCCAACAGCACCATAAATGGCATGTGCAAGCAGTAATAAAAATAAAATAAAAAGAGAGGGAGAGAGAAAGTTGGAAGGAACAATTTCACCAGTTCTCAATTTCAAAAAATCATAGCTCATCCTGGAACATCCTAGTGAAAGGCAGGAAGAAGCAAAACTGAACTACGCCACTGCAACTCAACAAAGCTGTGAAGGATAGAAGGTAAAAGGATTAGTGTATGCCAAACACCAGGAGAGAATAAAGCAGTTCAACCAAACAGATGGGAGAACAGAAGGGGAACCACAGGAAAAAGCAAAAAATAGACTTGGCAGGGAGGAGAAGGTAAAATCTATTAAAAAGCTCTCAGGAACAAGAGGTCTTGTGCACAGTCTACACTCATTAATACTGTTGTTGCATAAAATAAAGCTGCCACAAAAAAGGAAAAATTACAAGACTGGAAAATAGGAGATCTTACACACCTCATATTAGCAAAATGTTTTAGTGAGTAAGCTTAATGAGCTTCAAGCCTTAATTGCAAGATCAGAAGTTTTAAAACATTGAGTGTGGAAATGCATCATTCAAGACATTACAAACAAGGTGGAAAGATTTTTCTTTTAATTATACTTTGGCTTGCTAACAAATTAAAAGTTGCTGTGTTGCGACTTAGGAGGAATAGGAACAGCTCCTGCTGAGAAGCTGTAAATTAAAAGCCTGTCAATACAATTTGCCATCAGCTCCTCCTTGGCAAGAAGTTGCTGGGAATCAGATGAAGGTATGTGAGACTGAGTCCTGAAGCCTCTGCTCCTCCAGGCTGGCACACACGGTGCTCCCAGGGCACAGCAGCGCTTGGCCAGCACATGTTAAGTGAAGGCAGTACAGTAAGTATTGTAAGCACTCACTGAAGTGAGCATTGGTAAACTAAAAAAGATAAAACAAAGCCTGCAGCGGGGAGAAATAAAAGCAAACCAACCTTATCTTCCCACAGAACTATTCTGACATGCAGATGAAGCAAAACAACAAACCTCAGATCAAAACACATTTGGGGTGTTCAGGCCAGACCACGACAGAGCCAGAGCACTGCAGAACATCCACTGCTAACCTGGCATTTAGGCACTGCTGATCTTTATCTGCCTACCCAGGCCAGAGTGCAGGTCCTGCCCCAGCCTCAGCATCTCCACACTGTGAGCTCCCAAAGGGCAATTCCACCAGCAACTGGCAGCACCACCCGGCTGGGCTGCAGGAATGGGCCCTGGCTCTGGGGTTGGGAGCCAAGGAAGCACTTACTGCTTTTAAAGGGGAGTAAGCACCACACTGAGGTGGAACTCAGCACCAGGAGTAGCAGCTTCTGACGCGTGCCCAAAATGCAGCGGCTGATGCTCATCCCTGAGACAAGGGGGTTTAGATTAGATACTAGGAAAAATTTCTTCACAGAAAGGGCTGTCAAGCACTCGAATAGGCTGCCCAGGGCAGTGGTGAGGGCACCATCCCTGGAGGGATCTAACACACCCATGGATGTGGTGCTCGGGGACAGAGTTTGTGGTGAGTTTGGCAGTGCTGGGGAACAGCTGGACTCGACCTTTTGCAACCTAAAGAATTCCACGGTTCTGTTTCCATGAATGCATAGAAATGCATAGAATGTATCTTAATAAAGATGACCTATAGAACTCCAAACATTTCAGTCACACTGATTTTAAATGTGACACACTTTAGTTTAGAAATTCATTAGGACAGTCATTAATAAAGCATCCTACATCGAAATGCAGGTAAGTAAAAGGCTACTTCTGAGTCACCTTTTGCATACATACCTACCTACAGAATTTAGCATACCTACCTACATACCTACCCACAGAATGTAACTTTTCCTTTTAAACATGATCCAAAATCTCAACTCATCAAAACATGCCAGAATGACTCACAGCATTTAGAGCACCCTCGGTTCTTACCTAATCTCACACAAGTGCTGGTGTAAGGTGTTATTGCATGCTCACACAAAGGTATAAAGCCTTATGGTTGAAGGCCAGGCCAGGGAGTCAGGAAAAATTAGTAACCACCCAGAAATGCTGGGAGAGAGGCAGCCAGCCCAGAGCCCAGGCGAGGCACGAAGCTGGAGCAGAGCCGCTGGCAGCACTAACCTACTTTCTGTTCAGCACTGCAGGGGCACTGCCAGCCAGGGCATCACACAGAACCTCCCCCTGGCAGCACCAGCCCCTCAGCAAACCAGAGACAAGGCATTTCTCGCAGGGCTGACTGGCTAAACTATTTCTTTGGTTTGTTTTAAGTCAGGACCTGAAAATAACTTTACCTCAATGCTTTCCAAGCACTTGTGAGATTAGATGTGACACTAAACCAGCCCTGCCAAACTCCTGTGCCAGTTGACTGACGCTGTTATATCCTCCAAATCAGCAGCATCCATCTATAATACAAACCTACTCTCCAGCATGGAGCATAAGCACAGAATTGTACTGACTCACCATGACAGCTTAAATGAATCTACTTGATTAAAACAGCATGTCTCCATAAATAATCAATATTACTCCTCAAAGTCTGCCTCAATAAAATTACTGTATTTATCTGATGTGCTGCATCAAAATGACATTGTCTACTGAAACACAAGTGAGCAAAAGTGGTCACAATGAGAAAAACCAGCAAAGACAAATGGTGACTCTGCCCCAAAAGGAAGATAGTGCTCAGTCTGTACATGACTACGTGCCAAAGACAGAGAAAAGTATATTTTGGAGCAAGCTTATAGAGTGTAGGAGGGAGAACAAAAAGCCCACAGACAACATAAGGTTGATTTGTAGTAACATTCATAAATAGTTTTAGAAAAGGTCACAGAATAACACAGGGACCCACCCATTAGTCTGGTATCTCTACACTGCATAAGAGATTTAAACTAGCATTTCTCTTCGATATATCTTTTGCTTTTCATCTCCATCTGTAGGCTTATTTTCTGACAAAGCCTATTTTTTGAAGGCATCTGAAATGAAGGTGACAGTTTCTGATACAGTTATTATGAAAAGTTCTGCCTTGACTTTCACTTTAACTCATGATGCTCCACTCATCACTCCCCAGCCATTGGGCAGCAGCCCACCAGGTACATTTTTCATCCACTCACAAGTCCAGCCCCCAGACAACTTCAGACAGTGAGTTCATAGTCTTGAATTGGCAACTACAGAAAACAGCTGCGTCAGCAAATGGCACAAGGCAAACCTTTTCTTTGGCACTTCAAGGGATTTGCTTTTTTCCCCGCAGGAATGCAAAATAGTGGCTGGGATTTTCTGGTCATGACCAAATCGACCAGTGCTATAAAGAGCCGTGGCAAGCACCAGAACAGAGTGGAAATGGGAACACGCAGCAGAACCAATTCTCTGGTCAGCATGACCTGCTTAGTTACTGATGCTTGTAATTGTCACGGTGAGGAAACCCTCACAAAACCCCTGCAGCCACTGTAGCAGCAGCAATTTAAATTGGACATATGATCCCTGCAACAGCGAGGGTGCATTTTGCATGGCATCACAAAATAAGACAGCATCTGTGATGCTGTTCAGCACAATTCTCCATTTTCCCATTGGAAAAAACCAAGAAACATACTTTTTTTTTTTAAATAGCATTCAAGAAAAATAGGTCACAACACTTGGTGCAAATAAATGCATTTCTAAAAAGAGTAAAACTGGCTCATCACTGAAAATATTAAATAAAACCTGCTCAGTAGTGTTACTCATGTTAGCCCACCCATCCCATGAGTTAAGCTGGAAGTCAGTAACCACAGGACATGCAAAACTCAACTGAAAATACAAACAGGTCAGCAGCCTCATGAAACAAAAACAAACAAAAAACCACAGACACAAAACCCCCCAACACTTAAGTGAAGATGAAGAAAGCCATGATAAAAAAGGCAACATGTACCACAAGTAAGGCATGGAAAGCAGGAAGCAGTGCCTGTCCAATACAGCATGGCTACATGTTAATATGTAAAAACTAATAGTTACTAATAAGATATTTTTAATTACTTAACATTTTACCAACAAGTATCTGATCTAAAGAAAAAAAACCCAAAAAACCAAAAAATGCTAAGATGCTGAAGTTTAATATATTTCAGCACATTAAAATGCCCACATCTAAATTTTTCTTGTCTTCTGTTTGCAAGCTCCTTCTCTATCTAGCCAGTTCTAAAATCCTGGTCCTACAATGGGCAAAAGCTACTGGCAGTGGCCCAGCAGTACTGCCCACTCCTTCAAGCAACCAGCATAAGCTCCCACTTCATAAAAGCCAAGGGACCAAACAGATCCTACTTGAACAATTCTGCCCCTCTGTACAGAACTCACTTTCCCTGGGCAGCAGATTTACCCCTGAATTTAATAAGCCAGGACAGTGACGAGTGCTGAGCACACAGAAGTGAAGGGACCCTCAGCCAGGCTGAACACTGACACACCTCGAAGATAATCCACTGCTCTCAAAATACAAGGTTCCCTTGACTCCAAAATCTGAGCTTTTAAACCTCAAGGTGCCCAAGCAGACAAAATGGTGACCATTTTAAACACCTCTTTGTCCTAAGCAGCTTTCAAGTTTGAGCAGGACTCTCGTAAAGTTTTATGCTGGAAATGCTGGAAAACGAGCACCTTCAGCTGACATCCTTCAGAGGGCTGTTTCCTTCTTTTCAATTCTGTCCAACTCGGTCACCATTAGGAGCTGCCTTCTTTCACATATCAGATGCTACGAGACAAGAGTAGAAGAAGTGTTTGCATAGTTTAGGTTTGCATTTGATTTTGCCAGTCTGGGTCCTTTAGAACATATTTGTTTTATTGAACTTAGAACCTACCAGTCTATGAATCTCCTGAAACTGGGCAATAAACAGAGTCATGCAGAGACACCTATGTTCAAGTTTTGTGCATTAATTTTATAGTTAATGGAGTGTAACATTAGAACACTACAACTATTCTTTATGGGTTTCACAGCATTGGAAGCTGACTTATTTTGCAGCCAGAAAGCTCTCCAGTTTCTGGAATTTCCTTAGACTTACATCAATTTTCTGATGAAATGATGCCCGTGTTATCCTGAACAAACATAAATGAGTAAACAAAAAGTCTGGGAACTATTAGAAAGCATGAAAAGATCATTAAGTGTTGGATTTTAATTGTTTTTTTTCACCCTTGCACAGCAAAACATTTAGGTGTGTCAGCTTACTTCCCCTGTACTCTGACCACTAATCACCATGCAAAGAAACACTTCCAAAACCAAATGCTTCCAAAAACTCAAACAAAAACTTTTGGAAGAAATACAATACTTTTGACTTGTAAATATCCTTTTTGATTCAGTAATGTTTCAAAATCACACTTACAAACACATGAATACCAAAACAGGGGTGTTTTTAATATCAAGCATAATCATTTCTGACATGCAGTCAGTAAAGGGAATCAGTACTGCAGTTATTTCTACATAATCAATGGTTCCTAGAACCATTAATAAGAAAAATATAAGTAAATACATTAAGTTAGAGATGAAGAAAACTATAGTTCCAAAATATAAGGTACTGTAAATATCTTTTTCTTTTGGGATGAAGTCATTGCCCTGGATCACTCTTCTCCTTCTCCACGCTCTCTGCTTTTCCTAAAATTATCAGTATATGTGAGAGAAGTTCTGAACAGTTGCAATTCAAATATTATTTCCATGTCCTGCACATCTTTCTGCTAAAAATAAAGAAATAAAACCACTTTAACATTAGTCTCCTTTTCTCCCAGAACACTTCCCCTTTAGACACTCAGCCTGGAGACAGCTTGCTGCCTTCATGCCCAGGCTCTGGCAGCACCATGACAGCAGAGGCATTTTTGCTCCTACCAGCTTCACTGGTCTATTTATACAGAATATCCAGTGTTCCCATCAGCCAGGACACAGGGATGACATGCCCCTGCCTGCAGGAACTTAACAAGAGTCTAAATTAGCTCTGACTGTAAACAAAGAGAAAAAGCAGGGCAGCACATAGAAACAGTTATAGAATGTTTATTCCAACCTGTCTGCAATCCCCTTTATGTTCCACTTTCTCACAGATTTAGACATCTGTTTAGATCGGAGGACAAAACAGTGGTCAACAGCAAAATTCACGCTTGCCAGCTCATGCATTCTCTCCCTTTTGATTTGTACTTTTAGTCACTGATGCTATGTCTCACTTCACTCCGGGGGCTCAGAGCCCAGGCAGGAACCTCTGCACCTGAGTTGTGCTCCACATCATGGAAAACGCACAGGGAAAGCTCCACACGGCACCCAGAGGAACCTCTGAACCCCAGTCCTTCAGCAGAGATGTCTGTTTGGCATGACCAATGCTGCTCTAAGGGCTCAGAGTGCAGCACAATCCCTGAAGATGGATGAGGGTTTGAATCTGAAGCTGCATTTCGGACAGGACATGATACAGCAAGGACTGCTTCCCTCAAATCACAGAGAAGCTTCACTGTGTTATAGTCTACCAATAAAATCCAGTCTGTAATAAAATCTGTCAAATTACAAAGCTTCCAACAGAGTTTAAATAACAATGGATCACAAGCCACTCCCCTTTTTAAAAAGTCAGACTTCACGGCATACCCAAATCTTAAGTATTGAAGAGACCACTGCAGTTCCTTTGCTAGCTTAAAACCTCTTCTCTTATTTTCATGTTCCTTTTATGAATTGTTGAAAGTTCCATGCTTTGGCCTTTGGTTTTCCAGCTATGATTTTATACTCATTTGAACAGCAAATGGATGAGATCATGAAATATTTCCAGGAGTAGGTGTCCTTAACTTTGGTTTCTTTTGGTTCATGTAAACCCGTAGTTCAAGAGATTGTTCCACCCAGAAAAGCTTCTCAGTAAGTGCTTTGATTACCTCTTTTTGGTTGGAAATAAGATCAGTGTCCTACACTACTGTGCAGAAATCTTAAAAAACCTGAAATCAGTACCACCCCACCAGTCCAGCACATCACTTTGCAGACTCCGGGTGAACCAAATTTTAATACCTAGGAAAATCTGCCACAAGCCCAATTCTCTGTTATCCACTTCAGGAATGTCCCCATATTCCTACTCCTCCTCCTATGCAATAATAGGTCATACAAGCCTCTGAACTGCAGAGAAAGTAAAAACAAAACCAAAGGAAGTTCTTTTACTTCCTTAAAGGAAACTGAGCAACTCTTTTTTAACAATATTATGAAACTTGAAAGAAACCTTATGATTTTGATGGCTCCAGGCCAGAACTGAATATTAACTGGAAGCAAAACCATTCTAGAACATATAGATAATTAAATAATTCTTTAAAACCAGCACCAGAATGTAATTATTTTAAACTTACAATTTTAAAACCATATACCATATGCTCATAACTATGAGCATAGATCCTAATCACCCCCAGATTGCAGACAGTGGTCAGATCAGATAACATCATAGCTCCAAAAAGCACACAAAAGCAAAGCAGTTAGCGTGCTTGAAATGTTAAACAATTTTTTTTTTTTTTTTACGTTAAGGTTTTACTTTTTACAGTTTTAATTGTTTGAACAACTCCATCTCCTGCCATAACACTCCCCTGTGCATGTATTTCACGTGAGCAGGAATCTGCCTCCTTCTGCCCCAGTGCCAGGGATTGTGTCCTGTGGCAAATACCTTCTTCTGGCACTAACTTTGAAAGCAAACATTGCAGGGATGCACTCAAAGCTAGTTGTGATCAACCAGAGAAGACAAGTTGAATAAACAGATCAGTGAAGAAAGCTCACAAACACAGAAAAATGCTTATTTTCCCACAATGAGTCAAATTTAACCCATCCAATGTTCAAGACGATGTTAGTATTAAGGACAGCATTTTTCACTGCTTGTCAGCTCTTCCACTCAAGTTAGATTTGGATTTGAGAATGTGATCTGAGTTCCCACATCTGTACTTCTTTTAATTCCAAATGACCTTATAGTGGGTCAGTTTATACCCTACCTCACACATATTCTGCTGGTGAAAGTTACACACCCACAGCCCTCAGGGGCTCACACAGGTTGATTTGCTCCCAGTATCCAAACTGAATGGATTTAGGGAGACTTAATAATCTCTTCATCCCATCTTCCCCTGGTCCTTCATCCCTCACCTTCTGGAAAACTGTGAGAATCTGAACCCCCCCAGTGCCCCAGCCATTCCCCCCACAGCTTTCAGCTCACCCTAAAATGCACCACTTTACATCTGGTGATTTAGCTACCAAGAGCTTTCCAAGTAGTAAAACACCATTTTACTAAATTAGCTAAATTATACATGAAAAATGGCACTGCAACAACCTGATGCTAGAGGAGTTTGTGCAAGAGGGATGGGAGGGATGACACTGATTTCATTCCCCATCACATTTCTACTCCATCCTATCCTTGTGCTCAAGCTATATTTAACCCTCATCCCAAAAGATTTTTCTCCTGTCTATAGCCCTGCATGAGATCTGTTCCATCCCATATGGAATATGTATTATTATATGTCAGGTCACCCAAAATTTCCATATTCAACCACTTCCATACAATCTCAAGGATTCAAAATTACAGGGTAGATACACACTTCTGTTCCAAATGGAAAAGCTGTGCTTCTCCACAGACTCTACTATTACCCACTGCAGCTCATGGAGAGGAAAAAAAAAAAGATTAAACATACTTTATTCAGCAGTTTTGTCATCTTCCTGCAATCTAACCCCAGCATGGTGATTACACAGATGCATTAGCATACAGTCAGCATTTTCTGCTGCCCTTTCTTCCAACTCTTCACACAACTGCCAACTTGCCTGGCTGCTGGAGAGCTGAATGGGGAATAGCACAGGCAACACACTGGGAAAACTGCCACGCTGCTGGCAAAAAGGGCATGCCTGGCTTTTCCCTGGATCCTCATGGCAGCAGCACAAGCTAACCACAAGGAACACATCATCTTACAGCTACAGACAGCTGAACACACAGGTGCAGGCCGGGGAGTTATTGCTTCAAAAGGAAAAATAAAAATAGGTTTAGGTAAACAGCACTGGCATTAACATGTCCTCAGAAAGGCCCTTTGGCTACAGTTTTATTGCTTAGTTTTGTTGCTTTAGTTGCTTAGCTGGTTTTACATTTTATCAGCCCACAGCAGCTCCTGGTGAAGGTACCCAAAGGTCTTCAGAGGCAGAAACACAAGCCTGTGTTCAGACTCAGGAGCAATCAACAAACCGACACCACAACCACAGATGCAGGGAAGATGAATAAAGCATGAGAAATACGTGGCAAAGTGCAAGAACCAGTGCCAGCATTGCTCTGTCCTTTCAAACAATGACTAACCACGGAGGGTACCAGCTGTCTGCAGGGTCCCCAGCCAGCCACTGCCAGCATTAGGCAGGCACAGAACAGCATCTTCCTCTACTCGAGTAACCGTGACATTTATCATTGCAGGCACCGACACAAAGCTGTGGTGTTCATTTTTTTATTTCCACAAGGGAAACCGTGAATCCTGTAACAGTTTCTGGGGGAAACTGACTTCGTTCTTGGTTCACGCTGAAGTTTTAGGTGGCTGTAGAAACTATGAATGGATCAGCTGGAAAACAGCCGCTGATTAGTATTTCCAGACAGAGTTCTGAACACGTTTACCACGTGGCACAAACAAATAAGCCTAATTATTTCAGCTTCCAAAAATCAGTTACTTCTAAGAAATATGCCAGCTGTCTAGCTTTTCAAAGCCCAGTTTACTTCTCTAATCAATATGAAATAGCCTGTCAATCACGCTCTGAATCCTCTGCCTGTCATCAGAACCACTTAGTGCCTAAACACACAGTTACCGTCTACCTTTGTAGCCCTCCTAGCAAATGTTTCTATTATCAGCTTGCACAATGCAAAAAAATGCTCTCTTGCTGCTTAGGATGAACCATCGCATTGATGATTCAGGCATTATCTGATCTTTTAAAAAGAATCATAAATGCCATTTGTCACAGTACACCTTCCTACTCTTTTATTTCTTCACTGAACAAGAGAATGCCTTACCCAGCTGTTATCAGAGAACATCTAATATTTTCAAGACAAACAAGAACATGAATTTTGAATTCTAACCTAAATCCAGTGGCACAAAACAAGCCACATGGGCAAAGCTCATGTGCTCCTACACTGACATAAATCATGTATCCTCCCCTACAAATTTTAGACAGTAAAATTTCCCAAATTTTTCTACCCTAAATAGTGTGCAAAGCCAAATGCTTGCTTCAGGGGACTTTCTTTGGGATTCACCAAAGAGCAGCCTGATTTTAACAGAATATGAAGCATGTCACAGTCTGTACAGCATTCCTAGTATCGTCCTGGAAAACTGCTACAGAAATCTTCAGTCCTCATCATCCTTTACGTAGCTTTATGATCAACTGTTTCCAATTCTGTTTCTCTGTAATTTATGCCATACAGCGGCCTGCATTTCCATTCCCTGTTATGGAAAGCATTTTCAAAAGCTTTTCAAAGAAAATAAGAATTTTGAAGCACAATATTTTATCAGTACTGCAATATTTTAATACAAATCCAGTAAAACTACCATGACACTCAAACCCATGCAAGGAGAAATCTTGCATGAAATCTACATTTTAAAGTCTCCTCCCAAGCATTTGACATTTCTTCCCTTTTTGCTGCAAAATTGAAGTTTTCATTTTTGTATATAATTTACCACCCAAGCCAGAGTATTTTTAAATACACCCTTCTGAATGTGAATCAATGCATCACTCGCTTGCCTCTCTCTCCCAGAAGAGTCAAGATTGAAGACTATGTTCAAACACTTCCCGAATGTGATGCACTGCTGGGACAGTTTTGACCCAAATTACACTGTTTGTCCAACATTTGGACCACTGAGGTTCTTTTACAGCAGCTCTTGAGGCTGCTGTCTACCAGTGTTTATGCGTGTGCTGCTCCAGTGCCTGTCAGGGTGGTTGGGCTGCCATGCTGCCTTTGCCTGCATCTTATTGGTAACTATCTACCAGTAACTCCCAAAACTTTCCTGTATTCCCTATAACGAACTCCACCTTCTTTAATCTTCTCATACTTCCTTCACCAAATGATTCTCTTAACAGTCAAAGCAATAGCTGTGTATTTTCTGCACACTCCCAAGCTCCTTGAGAGCACCTTCATCCTTTTGGTAGAGGCACGCTTGAAGACTCCACCCTCTTGAACAATTAAAGTACCGCCACCTCCTTTGTAGCATCCATCATAAACCATAAAACTAAATCATAAAGCATATGTTAGTAGGTGGCTTAACATTTAATTCCTACGCTCGTGTGATGTATGTTTGTGAGCAACACATATCTCGCAGTGGTTTTCCACTTAATTAATTGCCAACATGGTTTTGTTAGTCAAAAGATAACAAAAAAATCATGAGGACATGAATTTGCAAGTAGAACTGACCACAAATCCAGATAAAAGCCACACTTAGGACCACATGAATCCATCATTCATCTTTTGGGCAATAACATGCAGACACACTTACGATACAAAGCCTCTATAAGTAAAATAATTTTTTTTTATTTTTAATAAAAAAATAAATCTGCAACTTCATCAGAAAAAGCACCCAAAAAAATTCAACCAAAGTCTAGTTTCAAAGGTCTCCTATGAGATTGTGAACATAAACAAAGACCTACGTAAGAAATCTCACAGAACACTTGAGGTTTCATTCGTCTAAGGAGGTAAGTATGTAAAAATATACACCCCCTTGTAAAACCACTGGACGAAGCACACTTCACTCACGGGGGACAGTGGTTTTGCACACCCTGAAGCATCTCTTTTTGTGTTTCTTCACTCCAAGATGCCCACCTCTAAAACTAGACAAAAAAAGCTTAGAGACAGAAGAAAGCTGTGAGAGAACATGAAGTTCCCAATCATGAAAGTGAAACAATTTACGTAAATGCCTGCAGCCTAACCCGAGGCACACCTCTACACCGGTACAGACACAGCCTCAGTTACACCCAAGCCATTTCACAGCTCTGTTGTTGTCAGACCTTCCTATGACACCCTGCTATCCCTCAGTGCTTCCTTTGCCTCAGAACAGGGAGCTTGTTCGCTATGGATTGAATCTTACAAAAAGTAGTATTTCAGTACTACTGAGTTTACATAAAATATTTAAGATACTGCAATTAAAAGCCATTAGAGAGAGGAGCATATGTGTTTTAACCATGTGCACTACTTGTAGTTACCTTTTTGAGAAGATTAAAATTAAGCAGCTTTTGCTTTTCATCCCACTCACACCCTCCCACTACAAATTCTGTCTGAGCTAATCCTCCTTCTAGAGACGTCAAAACAGGGCATAAGTATTACAGCTACTTACTGCCAAAATGCGCTGGTTTAATATCCCATTACTATTGTAATACTGGCACAATAACTTATTATATGTGACAGCTTTTGCAGTTAGTCAAGGATAGAGCCATTTATTCAGTATGGGTTTTTTCACCACATAAAAATATCTCTGTAAAATTTGTAGAAGAGAAAATTTAAGGTCTGTACTCAGATGCTCATCTGAGACTATGATGCCAGACAAAATAAAAGGCTTATAAGGTCATTACATATGCTTTTCTCACCCTGTGATTTCCACTGTCAAAGACTTCATGTAAAGTGATCCGTCCAGAAATTCAGGTTACAGTGTTTACAAATGCATTGTTTAACCCCTTACTTCCCGGCATTTTAAAATACACTTTCACAGTTTTTTGGTTTCTTTTTTTTTTCAAGGGCCACACTCTGTGTAAAGGCCAAGACAATGTCCATCTCAGAACACACTCCAATGAGAAGTCCATGCTTGTCAAAACGTTCAGGGTTGTTTTCTGGGAACCTGCAGCACAGAAATAGACTAAGAAGTCTGTTCAAGGCTCTGAAAATATTTAGGTTAAGTATGTGCGATGAAAAGGATGCTATGGGACACGCTAAAGACAAGAGGCAAGAGGAAACAGGTGAATTCACGAAGTTACTCCACTCCGGCCACAGTGTGTCCGCCGACAATGGATGACAAATCCCGGTGCCCGGAGCAGCGCAGCAGCTCCGCTCCAGCCCCGCTGCCCCTGCCAGCCGAGGAGGGCACACACGAGCCAGGCTGTGGGCGCGGGGACTCGCGGGGGACGAGCCCGTGCCAGACCCTGCCCTGCACCGCTCGCACACGCCGGGTCATACACACACCGAGTAATCGGCTCGCACACAGAGGGTTCGCACACCCCGGCTCCAGCCCACGGTCCCGAGAGCCGGTGCTGCCCGTGGTCCCGTCCGGCCGCAGGGCTGACCCGCCCCGAGGCCCCACGGAGGGGCCGCCGGCCGAGCCCCCGCCCCCGGGCCGGTCCGGCCGAGGCTCCGCGCCC